>OX421446.1:21279417-21281917 GCA_949126865.1 Montipora capitata
TGCGAGTAAATGAAGGCATCCTTTCTAGAGATTTTCCCCAGCCATCGCTTGGGTATTTCACGCTGGGTGATGACGAAAAAGCGCAGCTCATAACATTCATAATTCTCCTTTTCCTTTTGGTGTAAATTTTGTCCGGATCAGGATCTATCACCATTTGATCGCGTCCACTTTTCACGTATTCCTCCACTCCGCAAAGCGCATTTAAAAAAAAAAGGTAACTGGTAAACCTTGAAAAACATCAACTGTTAAACTACTATTTAAGATTAAAGCCTTGTGATTACCGTTTTACAAGCAAAGGTTTCGTTGTAAGTTTAATTAAGGGAATCCCCACTATATCGCATCGCGCAACCAAACTCGCAACTCTTCATTCTTCAGCGAAGAAGGATTTAGCCCAGCTAACGAGGCTCCGGGAATGTCATCTTCGGGAGGAATAACTGAGTCATTACTGCACTACTTAAGCACGCCATTTTAGGAGGATTTAGCTCTGATAAGACCGGAATATCGTATAACATAAATCTGCTGACAGCCGCTACTAAAATTTTCCAGACTGAAATACGGCCTACCAAACCTCGCTTTCATGTATTAGAACCTAGGTCGTTCCGCGTGTCCGCCTTTTTTGAATAAGGTGTATGGCTTACCATATGACGCTCTCTCATTGGTTCATTTATATTTTGTCGCAGCGACTTGTTGCCGGAAGTGTACACACGATACGACAACGCTGCTTTCGCTAATTTTGTCGCTGCGATAAGTCGCACGAATTCAAACTGGTTTGAATTCCTGCGACTGATCTCAGCGACAAAATTCTGCCGCAGCGACAATGATTTTTATGAAATTAACCGTGTCTCACAAGGCGATTTGTTGCGACGACTTGCCCTCGCGACGTGTTGCAGCGACTTATCGCCTAGTGTGTCCCGGGCTTAATGGTTCTCTGCACTGCGCCGAGAGATTTTCTAGCTCCGGGTACTCCAGTTTCCCCTCTCCTCAAAAATCAACATTTGACTTGATTTGCGTTAATTGGTAATTTCAGTTTACAGTATCTCCCAATTAGTGCTCCAGCGCTAGAACTACTGGACACCTAACCAGGAGCCCATCACCCGGAGCGTGCAACTTACCTATTTTTGTGCAACGGCGTTTTCACAAGTAAGGTTATATTTAGATTGAATTTCCCGCTAATGAGACTCCCACAGGAGCCCGATGACCAATTACAAGAAATTAAGCTGACGTCATAGGGTCCGAACCAGAACTGCCTTTGTTTTTTGACCTAATTTGCGGGAAGGGCTAGTCTAAAAATAAACCTACTTTTGAAAACGCCGTTTCACAGACGCTGTATGGAAGTTGCACGCTCCAGATGGGCTCCTGACCTAACTCATTTTCAACAGATATAAATTTCCCGCGAAATTTACGTAAAATATGATTTCTCGCTAAGCGTTGCATCACTCATGTTCAAATAACCGCTCAAAATAAAGATCTTTTAACGATCTATCCGTAGATATTCTTTTCATAATTTAAAATTCTCTGTCAAAATTTACATGACAATCAAAACACAAAAAGTAGCAAAGCACGCAACAAATTAAGTCGCATGTACCTCTTCGTCGAATTCTCATGCTTAACACAAGAATTTTTAGTTGTTGCAAAAACTGTTTCTGCATTCGTTAACAATCATCCTTTCAAATTTCAGAGAATAACTCTCGTGCTGGCTTTCTTTCGCTATTTTTTCTTTTTGTTCTTGTTTGTCTTGTTTGCAAGATAATATAATTAATTCATGAGCTAAACAGCCTGTTAGGGCCTGGACAAACTGGAAACGTTTGGCGTTTAAACAATATCAAACATTGTTTGGTGACCAAACATGCTGATGTTGAAGTGAGTGGCCAATTGGTTGAAACATGTTTGATCTAACTCAGATCAAACTCCACAAGCAAAGAACTATGGGTCACAAATACGCAAAAAACACGTGGATACAATCGGCTGACCAAGCATGGTACGCATGCACGCGCCAAACATGTTTGATACCGCTGGCAAAACGAACAAACTTTTACCCATCAAACACGAGAACAAAGGAAATAATTTAGGTTGTTTGATCGAATGTTTGATGGCCTTCAAATTTTATCAAACAGGACCAAACACGATCCAACAGCACCAAGCAAGGTGGCCAAATGGTAAAATGTTTGGTCGACAATAATTTCCCGTTTGGCCAGTCCCTTAGATGACCGATAAAACGTAACCTGCATAAAAAACTCATTGCTAAATTAAAACACTCTTCATTGCCATTCTATATAAAAAGCGTACTAATAGGCATAGCTTGTTTATCTTGTATGGACCTTTGTTCGCACTCCAGAGAGACATGCTTTTGTGGAATGTTTTTAATTAAGCCGTTCAATAAACACGCATCGTGTTTTGTCGGGTCTAAAACCATGCACTCGGCTTCGCCTCATGAAACGTAGCCCGATGAAACACTCCTCCTCATTTATTAAACAGTACTTATAAGACAATATATTTAATA
>OX421446.1:21296917-21314417 GCA_949126865.1 Montipora capitata
AACACCTGAAAATGCTTTAATAACATTTATTTTCATTAACTGGGGTATAATATTACATTTTACAACAAATTGGTCGTTGGGTGCCCCTGCAATGATAGACAATACCAAAACAATATCGTGCACTGTTAGAACTACATATTACGCAAGGACAACTTGAATCTCCTGGAAGACAACACACAGCTCAGTTGACATTTTATATGGAATAAATCGCTGTGTACGTCACTACCACACGTAAGCAATGCGTGTTTATTTTTTCTAAAGAGGACAGGAATTTCTTCTTTCTGACAAATGATTAATTAATAGGCCGGTAGCCAGGTTTTTAACCTCAGAAAAGGATCTGTCAGTCGTCGTACGAACGTGTGAGGACCTGTGAGCCAAAGGGCTGGTATGGCTTCTGGGTGACCCTTTAATGGTCTTAATGATCCCCCAACTTGAAAAAAATTGTCTGGAACGGTGCACGTACCACAGGTAACCCAGTGTACCCTCACGGAGGGTCTAGTTAAATTGAAGCCTCGCTTGGACATAAGGTTGATTTCCGGTTAACAAGCGCTGGGAGACGGGAAATACAGGTTGACTTGCTCGATGACCTTGCTCTTTCTAATCATTTTATTCAAAGAATATCATTTTCATATTGAGAAATAAAAAGGTTATGAAACATTTCTCGAAATCCGCTGGGATGGACGGACGTGAGCTGTTGTGAAGAACTCTTATGTCTGACATTTCTATGCAAATTCAAGGCTGAAATCAAATTTACTCTTTGTTAACTATAGAAGATCTGTCACCACGTTTCTTTGAAGGAATAAATTGGCGGGAATATAGAGAAGCTTTGTTTCACGGACCAATGTTTGGCAAGATTAAAACAAAGCTTCTCTATATTCCCGCCAAGGTTCTCAAACTTCAGGATTAAATTACTTAGCTTCAATAAACCGAGAAAATGTACGTAAAAAACAGCAGTTGCAAAACTTGTGAAACTTGTTTTTGATGTAAAAACGTCATCATGACTTAGGTACCCTTGGGGACCTACTTATGTAATATAATTGAGCGTCAGTTTCCGGAGTAGTCTTTCATCACCCACGAAACGCAAACCGTCCTCTCTTGGCAGAAAAAATAATTTTGCTCCAAGATAAATTCAGTTTGACCATAAATTGATAATTCAGTAAAAGATCTGACGAAAAGTATCCGAATCCCGTGCTAGTTTTAGTCGTCCGCTCCCGTTTTAGACATTTCTAGTCGATAGAGTGACGGAGGTTTGTAAGTGAGAAGTTACCTTGTTTAGTGACATTAGCTAGAACAAGAGAAGGTCGCCAGCGCCAGCTAAATGTTGCATTTTTAATCTTCTTCTTGTTTCTAGTCAGTGGTCGCTCAACGGTATTGTTAAATAATAACCAGTAACGAGGAAATAGACAATTTTTCTCTCCTTCCCACTTTCTCGCTCGCCCCGCTAACAGAGGTATCAACGGAGTGTTTTTTTTTTTTTATCAACGGAGTGTGCAAAATTGAGGTAAACAAGGGGATAGAATTTCTTGGCCCACTGAGGATACCGTTTATAAGCACGTAGTTATCAAAACATCACCTGACTTTCTCGTGATATGTAAGTGTACATGTATTGTGCGACATAGACAAATCTCCGTTATTCTTCCTCCAAGCGATCAGCAACCTACTGCAGCTGTAATTAAAGAGAAAAATGTTTGCTGTTCTGGTATCCTTACTCCTTGTGGTGCTGGTGGATGCTGAAAGGCCTAAACCATGCGGTAAATATATCTTTGTTTACTTAGTTTTCAGTTTTCGTTTTCAGAAGGATAGACACAACAAACGTGGGATGTTGCGGGCTGTCCTTAACATTCAAACAACTTGCCGTTCTCTTACAAAGTGACTGTGTAACGTTAAGAAAATAGCAAAGACCATCATGAACGAAACTTCTGATTTATTTAAATTACATTTGTAATTTTTAAGCCAAAGAAAAATATTTGGCTTACTTGAATGGCCACAATGATATACGCTATCTCAAAAAGCACTTACAGGTAAGTAAACTAGTGAGGAAAGGATGATGTGAGAAATAAATAATGAGAGAAACAAAATCATTACAAAGAAAATTAATCTTATCTCATTTTAAATGCAAAATGTGAACTTGCACGTCACCTACGCCTCCAGCTTCGCACGGGGATTAGGAACCAGTTTTAAGTTAAGATTTGGTTTTGGTTTTACGACACTCAATTGAAACTCGCTCTAGCTACGCGCTACATTACTTATTTCTAATGCTGATTGATGGGCCATTTCCGAGTTTGTGTCTGCCTCCTCTTCAAAGCGAGTCTAAGTGAGAAGTTTTTGTGATGGTAATTAGTTCTACTTTGCATATGCTAGGGGAGGAGTAGTATTAAGCACTGCGTAGCCACTTCTTTCCTTACTAACATATTCTAGGGGGAGGGGTGGTATTAAGCACTGCGTAGCCGCTTAGCGATCACTTTTCAAGATCCGTTTTGGCATGTTTGGAGTGGCGGGGTATTCAGCAGTTACTCCTTTTTTTCAAAGACTTCACGAGGTAAATCTTAGATTTACTTGACATTGACTGCGATTTTCTTAATTCTGCGAAATCTCGCCTTCAAGGGTTAAGCAATAAGCAAATGAATGAAGGGGTAGTTTCTAAAGAAACTGTGGTGCTGCGTCGGTGGGGAAGTAGTATACAGATAACGCTATATAACGCTATATAACGCTCGAAACGTCAGCTTTTAGAATCTCTGTACGGTGGCCAATTTACATCATCAACTCCGTTGATAAAACCTAATTTAAGCAATAAGCGCCAAACAGCGTTTTGGCTTCCATCAATCAAATTCCGGAACGTAACTGAGAAGATCGACTCCACCTCTAGCCTGCGTAGCTGTCGGTATAAATTAACTGGCGGTGAAGCCGCGCGGAGAATGGGGAAGGGCGTTGTGACGCCTCTTGCGCGGATAATACCACCCGCTGGGCAGGTTACTTGGAGTTTTTACTTAGTACACAGCTTTTTAGACTTCAGAGTTCTGTCGGAAACCGGAAATTAGCGACTATGGAATGTAGTGAATGTGTATTGTAAATTTGACTGACATGTGAATGATTTTGACCGGTATGAAATAACAAGCAAAAAGGATTTGTACTATACTGAGTATTGAACGAGATTATGACTTCGCGTGTACGAGTGTTTATTAAAGAACGTATACAGTCCTCTTGAGGGGAGTGGAATATTTTGTACAAGTTCTTCAGTAAAAAGATTTGTACATATTCCATCTCTTTCTATGGGCGTCGAGTTCAAACGTACGAATTTACCGGCCGTGGGAACCAAAGATGCTGATTGGTAGGTTTAGGTCATGCATCAATTGATTTCGTTTGATTGATGGAAGACAAAACGCAGTTTGGCCATTGGCGCTTGAAGATGAGATTCCGCAGAATAATGAAACTCGCAGTAAAACATTTTTGAAGACGCGTAAGCGTGCTTTCCGTATGGGGAAATCCTGATTTTAAATCTTAAACTCTGGAGCTTCGGATTTCCAATCTAACACAAAACCTAGAACGGATTTTGTCGCAGATTTCACTAATTGGAAAACCATGTCAGAAATGATGTTTTTCTATTAATTTTCAGTAATTTTAACACTCTTTGAACAGGCACATCTTTGCTCGTGCAAGTGACGGTGGTTGTAAACCGCGATACAGCAACTGATTCAAAGATAGAAATTAATCCGTCGACTTTCATAAAATGTAAGTTTGAAAGGTGTTCTCGATCAATTCACAACTGCCCCGCACATTTTAACCCTTTCCGCTTCGGTGGGGACCTTTAAATTTATGGGGATGAGATGAAAAACAAGAGTTAGGAGAATTCGCGGCCGAGTTAATAGTTACATTGGAACCAAAAAAAATCCGCAAATTAATATATTGCTTCTGTGGTTCCATTGCGATATACTGTGCCCAAATTTGTGTATTTGGTGGTTAGTGAGAATCCTGAGAATTCGTTCATTCTCATCTTTTAATTTCCGAAGTTTATTTAATTTTACTTGTTGTACCTCACCGACAGCTACAACTAATCTCACAAAAATAGTTTCCCACATAGCCTACTCCTGATTACAAATAAGAATGAAGCAGAAGAATACAATGTTAATCGGTTTAACAATCATTACCAGTAAGCACGTGTCCTCTCAGGGGACCATTTTTCTTGCTTCCCTTTGGAGCACCGACTTTCTCATTTCCCGAGTCCATCGCGCAGACAAGGTAACCTCTGAACTGGATTGTAACTTCAGCTATTAATTAAAAGGCTCGTCTAAACTTCCACATATCACGTTTCACATGACAATAAAAGAACTTACATACATTGATCCGTTTCGCGCAATCACTCGTTTGTATTCACTGTGTTTATTTGGACTTTTTTTAATTAACATTATTCATATTCAATATATTTGTCTTCCATTAAGTGTTTCATCTTGCCGGCTTCAAGACACAGTAAAAAGTTCACCTCTTGAATCAATAGGGAAGATATCTGTTTACAAACATTGCTTTTTTTATTCAAATGTGCCAACCACAGGAACAAAAGGCCCTTTGTTTCGACAGCCAATGAGGCTCTGCTTGGCACATTAATGACAATAGGTGACGTCAACGATATCTCCCCTATAGCCCCATCTACACAATTATCAAAGCTGATCGGCTTGCTTATGTGTCGGCCCGCATTTTGCTAGAACATTTCAGAATGTACAACTGAGATCTTCGTTGATGTAAAGAAATTAATGGTCTAAGCAATCCTTGCTTTACTGCCGTTATATTTTGATAGCAAACAACTACTTCTGCTTACTATGGCGCTACGTATGTTACAAAGTTAACATTTATCTTTTCACAGGTTTTGACCTCCGTGGGTCGATTAATTTAATCCGTGGTTGACACATGCGAAAAAAGATAAATAATGAACGTGCCTTGTGCCTCATCACTGCTAGGTTTTATTTCACGACATCCAACTTAAGTCTTGTTTGCGACTTGTTCGCGATGCAAACCGAGGGATTTGATTACTGCACCACTTCTTAAACACTTATGACGTAATGACCACACGCGACCTCAACGAAAAACGTTTTCAAAATGGCCGCAAAAAGATCGTGGAAAAAATCCTATTTAATTTACTTTTTCTTATGAAGTCAAACTTTTGTCAAAAAGCGAGTATTTGTACTAAGGGCTAATCAAATCGACGTTAAACATGTTTAGGTTTTCTGCCTCCGCAACATCTTTAGGCAAGTGATTCCATTCATTAACTTAACACTTACGAAGGAAGAATATTTAAAGCTATTTAGCTTTTCAGGCATAGGTTTCAGTTTATAACAATGGTTAGCTCTTTTATAAGGGTCGAAAATTATGAGCAAAAATAAAAAAACCCCAACGGGTTTAGCCCTAGGCTTGAAAAATAATCTTCGCTGATTCAGAGTTGGCGAATTAAGGAACTTCCAAGTGTTCTTCATACGACATATCTCGGCCAATACTTCCAAGGGCATACTTAAATGCTCTGGGTTGCACTTTCTCTAAGTTTACTAGTAGAGTCCTTTTTAAGGTGTGGGGGCCACAATGGAGAGCAATACTCGAGTATTGGACGTTCTAGGCTTTTGTTCAATTTCGAGAACAACTCAGCCCTGGTCAAACTATCGAACAAAGTTGGATTAAACACTCCAACTTTGTGCCATACACTCAACATTGTTCGACTGTTTGGCCGCCCACGTTGTAAGATGTTCGTCCAACATTTTTTGTTCGATCAAGTGTTGGATATAGTTTGCTTTCGATCAAACATTACGCCCAACAATTCTACTCGACGCAACAAAGTTGCAGTGGTTTGCCCCTCTTCCAAAAAAGTTGTGTCCTGCTTGTAACGACCAGCGGTAGTATTTGTAAGGATATGCACACTGCGCTCTTTCTGGAAGCCATGATGGATTAACTGTTAGTGTTCACTTTGTATCTGTCTTTTATCTGCTTACATCGACCTAAAATAACGAGATTATAACACTGCTAGCCAATCACGAATCGCTGTTATTTTCAAGCCTAGGCTTTTAGCACCATTTGCAACAAAGATCGCGGACGAGGACCAAAAAGCCGTCGTGGTTGTTGATGAACAGCCTGTCAGCTGGACTAATCGGTTCACCACCCATTTTGTTGCTCTGTTTGGAAATGTCTGATTCAATAATGTTTAATTAAATCTCTGCAAATTGACCCGGGCTTATTGTCATCATCTCCTAAAATGCGGTGTATCTTGTAGTGATAACTGTACAACGACAGATACATACCGTTTTCCACTCGTTCTGGTAAACTTTACCTGTTTTTCCTCATTTGAATCCGTCCTCAAACAGCTCCAGTAGCACAAACGCTACGAGCGGTATTCGTTTCAGTGTTAGCGCCATGTTACGGCAAACTTGAACTTGAATGTTTCATCAAGCAATGTTGGATAGTGTTTTGCCACTACCTCAACATTTACATCCAACGGTGTTCCATGTGGAATCCAACTTTGTGCGATAGTTTGGCCAGGGCTTAATATTTCTCAAGTTCCTTTTAGATCGACTCCCACGCTATGTAGATCCTAAGGTGATTATGAAACAGCCAAGAATATGGCGGGAATGTGTTCCGCGTGAATAGCCCAAGCTCAGAGACACACGTCCTTCGCGAAGTGACACGAACCAAAATCGCTGTTCGACTGCAACTCTGTTTGCAAAACAACAGTTTTAACAGAATCGCCCTTACTGGCTTGTTTTAAAGCAATGTTCCAGTGATTCCAGTGAATAGGAAAGTTATAGCGAAGAGGAGGAAGTACAAAAGGAAAGGGAGCTAGAGAGTGCTGCGTGGTGACCTTCTCTGAGATCAATCTGCCAAGAACAAAATGTTTATTACTGGGTTGCCAGTATGGCAAACCCAGTCGGAATCTGCGTTCCATTTCGTCGTTTTTTTCCGGTCGGTAAAAGTCTTGCCTTTCACTCCCCTGCTAATCACTCCCCTGCTAAGTAGTGTCTTTGTGGGTAGAGTCGTCTGCGCGTATTTTTGCTAGGCTTCAGGGGATAGTAGAAATGGGTAGATTTAATGTGGTTGACGCAATAGAATATTAAATTAACTTCAATGGCATCGAGAGTCATTGTAACGCGAATGGCGTTTTACCGATCTTTAAGGAAAATATACCCTTATGGAGCTCAATGGAAAATCAATTTGGATAAGCAAGACCGGCGGGGAAAATAAATCTCTGGAATCTTAAAAGCGACGAGTAATGGTCTTCGACAACAATTGCATATTTTTCCGCAGGATATGACAAAGTGTGCTTTGTTTCTAATATTATTTTACAAACTGTGCTGTTTAATATGTACAACACTGAAACCAAGTGGCAAATTCTGTATGGGTGTGAAAGGAATCGAACGTCTTGAATGTATCACAGTGTTTACTGAAATCGCATCTCAGTTGTCTGGCAATTTACATTTATTTTGTGGTCAACCTTGCACAGTTTTCAGGTAAAAAAATATAATTGAAAATGTGACAGTGAAGAATTATTGGAAAGAAAGCTTGTTGTCCATTTTTTGCTTCGTTATTTAGGGAAAAGCCTCTTCAGAAAAGGGTTTAATCTTGAACTGAAAAAATTATTTATTTACATACTGTATGTGTTTCATGTTTGCACGCACGCAATTGGAATAGAAAGGGTTGTTTGCCTCTAATAGCAAATACGTTGTTTTTCTATAAATTTTACGCTGGAAAAGATTTTTGTGAGATTTTTCAACTGTTTTGATTCATTGTGCTGTGTAACATTCGAGCTTAACTAATTTGCATACGTGAGTTGAAATTTAATACGCATTAATATGACAGGGATTTGTAGCCGTGATCTTTCTGGCAAACGATTATAGCTAGCCATAGTTTTTAAGGTGAGAAAAGGATTTGTATAGTCTCCCCTAGCGTAAAATAAAGTTATTGTTAATTTAAGAGGATGTTATTAATACCGCGACGGGGCAACGGGGAACGGGGAACCGGGAACGGGAGTCTGGGAACGAGTGTACAGCGGTAACCCGCCTGAGAATTCAAAATGGCGGACGAAACGACGTTTTCAAACACTGATTTTATCGCTAGGTCGCGTTGACGACTAGCTTTTATTTAAATATTGCCTAGGCGAAGCCACGAAGCCCAGTATTCCATGGTGAGTATTTCAAGTCAACGTTTCTGCAATGGTTGCTACCATTTGTTTTGACGATCCTCTTTTATTTTCCTTCCTGAAATCTGTATCTTCCGGCAGAGTTTAGTTATGTTGGTGTTCGCATAAGCAGCGAGGAGGTAACAGCTTAGATCAACAGAAATGACGTAGGAAACGTAATAAACAGCCTAGTTATTCAAATTAGTACATCCAGATATCTGCTTACCTTAACCCAAAATAACATCAAGAAGATATCTTTGTATCGATGAATAAACTTGCATGTAAACAATAGAGAAATCAAACACTGACAGAACTTTTCAATAATATTTCATTTTAAGGCAATGTTGGTCATCTTCCAAAGGCCCTCAAAAGAGCTTTGAGGAAGTGCTAAAATTATATGAAAGATATATCCACCAACCAGGTTAAAATTGATTGTCTTTTATTGCAATAAATAGCATTTTCCTTCTCAGACAATGTTCTCCATTTCATAAAAAAATAATTTTAATCAGGTCTTTCGAACCTCTCGCCTTTGAATCAAAGAGCCTACGTAAGGCCCGCCTCGACCACTTCCCGTTATTGGTACTTCGGAGCCCATAACGAGCTCCTGATATTGAGAACCTAGAATTAAAATCTGTTGCCTCAATTCAAGTTATATGATGGTACTGTAGTAAACTTAGGGAAAGCGTGACACTTAGCTAACGTGACCTGTCGAACTATAAGTAGATCAGTTAATGCCTGATACATTTGTATTGTTGCACAATCAAACGTGCAAATAATGCTGTTTACGTGTTGCATACAAAGCCAACGTATTACATCGTAGGAACTAGTCCTTTCTTCTAGGATTTCATGTAGGATTCTAAACGCCTAGTTCCTCAGGATTTACGTATGTATTGATAACTAAGTAAGGCGTTGTACTCACGTACGAATTAGAATGCTTACTAGGACGGAAAATCGTATACTCCCTCACATATTTAATCACGTTTAGCTAGCTACCATTATGTATATAAGCACTGTGATTTAGCTATTAAAGGAGAATGTAATTAAGGAGGCTTCCTACAATAAATGTAGCCTATACCATTAGACTTTAGACGGCCACAGTTCTTATATGCAAGCACCCACAGCTTTGAAACTTTAACCACGTACTAGAGGAAGTTTAAAGTTTGTAAAATGTAGTTGATATGGCGTTCTTAGTTACCATGGCAACGAAACAGTGACGTCATGGTTTTTGATTAGCAGCAATTTTACGCTTTATTCGATCTAAACTTTTGAAATGATACGCAGGGTACTAATCCTGAGGTGTTTGTCTAACGTTTGACGAAGTTTGAAGAAAATCGTAAAAGCCGATTTTAAGTTATTCGAGAGAAGTTTTTACGCCTAAAATACTCAATTTGTCGTTACGCTTACAATAACTTTCAAAAGAAGCGCTGTTTTTAATATATAGAAGAACCGCTTGCCATGTAAGTCTTTTAGAGGTATCAAGCTAGCTCTCCGTAAAATTTCATGATATAAACTACTTTTGATGTCCGTTGACAAACTCCAACGGAAAGCATTATATTTTGCGGAATTTCGTCAAACTTCGTTCCCAGAACGTCTTTTTTTTTTTTTTTAATTTTATTTTTGCACAAACACCCCTCCCCCCACAAACACACTCACACCCACACACACACCCACAAACACGGAATATGTTTACATAATAGAGAAAAAAAAATAAAACATAAATATAAATAAAAAAAAAAATAAATAAAATAAAATAAAAAAAAAGGAGGAGGTGCTCTTGTTTTGAGAGGATCGACCAATTTATTATACTCTACAAGATCGGAATTGCCTGTACAGTTGGAGAACAAGGTGCTGGATTGTGTATTTATTTATTTATTTATTTATTTATTTATTTTTGAAGCAATAGCGGTTCCCATTTCTTTCGCGTTGTTGTATCTTCCTTCTCTACTTTATGAATATATTGTAGATGCCGTAAGTATTCTTCGAAAATTGGCTTTTGTTCTTTAAATTTACACAGCCAGATAAAATGTTTGCTTGTCAAAAAACAAAAATTAATTTGCAAATTGTATTTCCCAGCATGTCTGGCGGTCTAGCTGAAAAACTGGTCGATGAATTTTTTTAAAAATCCTGTATTCTTTAATTAAGCATATTCAGGGGCACCCAACGACCAATTTGTTGTAAAATGTATTATTATACCCCAGTTAATGAAAATAAATGTTATTAAGGCATTTTCAGGTGTTTTTCAGTGTTGCTGGGAAAACATTATCTGTTCCTTTTTCCCAGCAAGACACACAATAAATTTCCCAGCCAGCTAGATAAAATTGGTTGGTTTCCCAGCCAGCTGATCAAATTTATTTCCCAGCCAGGAATTCCGGGCGCTTTCAAATCCCTGGATCCAAAACGACCGAACAAAAGCGACAAAACCGGGACAAAACAGGTTTTTTCCGCAAGCGCAATCACTCTGACCAGCCGTCGTATGTTTGTGACTATTCTCTGGCAGAGGGAAGAGTTTTTATTTTATTTTTTTATTTTTTTTTTAGTCGTCCTCAGTCTTCAGAGTTTCTACAGCCAGCTCGGGTTGAAATGCCAGAAAAAGTCAGTAATTCCCAGGCAAAACCTCTATCAACAACAAAATTTCCCAGCCAGCTCATCGAAACACCTGTATTTTTTCCAGCCAGCAAGATTCCTCTGGGGAACAGATAATGTGAGGAACAGATTCGTTGGGTGCCCCTGCATATTTCCAAATAACTTGCCAAGTGCCGACAGAATTGAAGCTTTTTAAACCACTGAAATAAAATTCCAAAGTTCGGTATATTCTTTGAATCTCCGCTCACGTTTCTGCACTCTCTTTGTTTACACCACTCGAGCTGGCTCTTCCACATTCCAGCATGCAAAACTGGTTCCACTATTAATGAGTCCCAAGTATCACTTTGGTCACGCTCGCGTGGTAACGCGTCGTGTTGAAAGAAAAAAATGGTTTTCCGAGGAGAAAGCAAGAAGAGAAAGGCTGAGGCTTTCAAACGCAACAATTTTCAGGCTAAACAAGTGAAACGTGATAAGCAATAACTTTATTATAAATGACATTGGTCATTTGAAGAAGGAGTCCATAGGCCTTGTTAGGTTAAGGGAAAGCAAAGAGCTGTTGAACTATAGTAGTAAAGTAATGAAAAGACGTCAGAGAACGCCAAAACAAAAAAATAATTTGCTTTAGCAGATAAGTATTATCATAAACAAACATCGAAAAAAAAAAAAAACAAGTAGCTATCCAGGTTACCCATTTGAAAGGATTGCGATGGACATCATGGGGCCCCTCCCAACCGCAGAATCTGGAGACTGGGACGTCCACTTACCTTTGGTGATGATGGCATATAGATCCAGTGTCCATTCATCGACTCAATACACGCCGCATTATCTTTTGTTTGGCCATGAAATATGTTTACCAGTGGATGTCATGTATGGTCGAGGGCCTTGAAAGCCAGAAACAGCTCCTTAGTATGTTAGTAAGCTGAGATCTACACTAGATGAAGCCCACCAGAGAGCTAGAGAGCACTTGCAGACTGCTCAGAGACGACAGAAGGATTACTACGATCGTCGAGTTGCTGGAGAAGACATGAAGGTCGGAGATCTTGTGTACCTCCATGTTCCTGCCGTAAAGACAGAGCAGACAAAGAAGTTGCATTCCCCATGGACAGGCCCTTATAAAGTGATCAGAAAAATCAGTGATGTGACTTACAGGATCGAAGACGTACAGAATCGCAGAAAGCGAAAAGTTCTTCATTTCAATCGTCTGAAGCAGTGTGTTGATCCTGTACCGATGGACCCGCAACCTGATCAGCCTGTCAACCACCCCTCTAGTATGCCAGTGCGCAGATCTCATACCGCTCCACCCTATATTCCGGATGATACTGATCTGATGTACTCCAATGGCACTACCGAAGATGGAGACCAAGTTTCGACAGAAATCGGAGCAGAAATTCTAGATCATGATCCAATAGTAGAAGAAGTACCACGACCTCTTTTGGACAGACCAAGAAGAGAAGTCCATGCCCCTTCATGGATGAGAGACTTTGTGCCTTGACAATCAAAATAAACATTGATGATTAGTTTTTTTTTAATTAGCAACAATACTGATAACCCCTTATTCTTTTTAATGATAGGAGCCAAGTGACTTCTCCTTGACGAATTTTTGAAGGATTTTCCTCCTCGTTGCTTTGCATGAGGACATGCCCTTTTTAAGGGGGGGGGGGGATGGTGTAGTAAAGTTAGGGAAAGCGTGACACTTAGCTAACGTGACCTGTCGAACTATAAGTAGATCAGTTATTGCCTGATACGAATCGGAAGTACATTTGTATTGTTGCACAATCAAACGTGCAAATAATGCTGTTTACGTGTTGCATACAAAGCCAACGTATTACATCGTAGGAACTAGTCCTTTCTTCTAGGATTTCATGTAGGATTCTAAACGCCTAGTTCCTCAGGATTTACGTATGTATTGATAAGTAAGTAAGGCGTTGTGCTCACGTACGAATTAGGATGCTTACTAGGACGGAAACATCGTATACTCCCTCACATAGTTAATCACGTTTAGCTAGCTACCATTATGTATATAAGCACTGTGATTTAGCTATTAAAGGAGAATGTAATTAAGTCTTGAGTGTGTTCAAGTCTAGTCTGTTGGACTCTGTGTGAGCCGGTAAGCCCCCGAAGACCAACCAAGTCTAACTACAGCAAGCAGCGTCGACACTCATCTTAATTTGGCCACGTCGTTACCAGCACTTTATAACAGTACTAGTTGTGCAGATATAGCGACTGTGCTCTTATTTGCAACTGACATCACTTGGTAAAAAAATTGGCGGCTGATATCTCGATTTAATGTTTTAAAACTTTGGCAATCGTTTGAAGCGTAAAAGTGTGGTTCCAGAAAGAACTCGTTATAATCAGAGCTCACAGAGCCCCACTGTCATGGGAAGAACTATTTTTGATTTCATCAGAATTGAACTACTGATGACCCACGTGACTGAGTATCCACATCTCAAAGGGAATGCTTGGGTACATCTAAGTGGCTATTGACTTTGAAAAATTTAACTTCCTCTTAAGAGTATTGCATGCATTCATCTTTGGCCCTTCATTTATACACGAAGTGGATATGAGTACAACATCGGCTCGAGCTGAGCTGTGTAATGTTTTGTGGTTTTACAAACGAGACCCGGTTTGCTCTCAGCATGGGGAGTAAGGCAAGATGCTGGATCCTCGGTCTTATCCTTTCATAACTTTGAATAATTATAGCTCTGGAGAGTCTTAGCTGTAAAGATTAGCCGAGAGATGGTGATACTAATTATAGGGTATAAGGGTACGAGAAGAAAACGTTAAACTTTCTCTCTTTGTAGACGACATAACTTGTTTTATACAAAACAGTGTCTTATTGTACTTTGAGTTTTGATGAGTGCCGACCGAAAAAAAAACTGAGTCCCTAGGAGGCTCGATCGGGCACGGTGGGAAAATCTCGTGATCCTAAAAAACCTGATTACCAGTGTAATCAAACGTGCCCAGATTGGTGGTTTAGGGGGAGACAGGGTGGTTTAGTGGTCAGCAATCGTACCTCCCACCTCTGTGACCCAGGTTCAACTCTGGCCTCGGGTCGTATGTGGGTGAGTTTCAGTCGATCTCAACCTGACTCCGAGGGTTTTTCTCCGGGTACTCCGGTTTTCCTCCCTCCCCAAAATCGACTCCCAATTACATCTGGCTGGGTTTGCGGTTATCACACATGGATCGTATGGCGGCAGCCGTGGGCGCCTTCACATGCATTCGGTCCGATCCCATTGAGCCGGTTGATCCTGAAAAGCCCTTGTAGGGAGCGGTCACCTAAGCGCACATTTACATTCACATTTACATTTATCAATATATCAGAACTGAGATGGCTCAGGAATGTCCTAAGATATCTACGCACAGTCCTCTCAATAGTAACATACTATTTTCTTCCCATTTAGGAGAGCATATTAAGGTGACTTTGGCCATATATAGTGGTCTTCCTGATCCTGTTTGGAAGTTTGATTCCCGAAATGAGAGCTTCAAAACGATTAAGGAGCATTTGGACGATGCCAGAGCCAAAGGAATCACCTACCGTCACGAACAGATGCCCTCCATTCTTGGCTTCAGGGGTTTCTTAGTGCAGCCCTTCGACGCTGAGCAAGCAGACTTAATTGTCGGTAAAGAGACAGCAGCCCTTCAAAAGCTATTGCTGGACACCATGCCCGAAGGATTGATCAGAGACGACTTGCGGAAAAAGATTTTGCAAGCGATCGACTCATTAGCTGTCTCAGCTAAGATACCTGATAAAACCCAGAGTACCACCCCTAAAGATGTTTCACGAGTAGTTGGAAAGATACTACACTACGCACCTCCACTGAACTTGGCAAGGTGGAACAACATTTCCGTTCAACCCTATAACAACGCCTACAACTACGCAAACGACAAGATAACCAACAGCTTTGCACAGCCTGGTGAAGCCAGTGGTAAACCAATCACCGAAATGACTGTTGCCAACGTACTTGCAGCTGTCGAAAGTGACGGTTGGTTAAAAATGGATGTGCCTCCAGAGGCCCCTTGCCCCGCGGCACCGGAACAGCCAAACTGCTTGGTGGCACTTTTTGTTGCTGTTGGTAAGAGATCGCATATTCTTTCTTCCCAGTAATCGCTGAAAGACATTTCTGAATCAGTGCTTACTGAAGAAGTGTTTAAAATTACCGGAACATGCAATCTATCATAAAGTCCTGAATCTGACCAAAATTTCACATGTTATTCAGATCTAGATTTGCAATAGTTTTACTTACTTTCAGTTTATTAACTTTTGTTTGGCAGGCACGGATTACCATTGCATGCGTTTGGATAACAACACACTGTGGTCCCAAAAGCTTGGATCAGCCCCTGCCACAAACAAAGATGGAGCCGGCAATAAGATACCTGATCCAAGGAAGGCCGTCAACCTACCTTACGGTGCAGATTATAAGTTTGTTTCTTTCATGAAGATTTTTACAAACATAATAGAATAATACTTGGTCGTGGACAGCCCGAAAGCTAGGAAAAGCTTCACAGTTCAGTTTTGAAAAAAAAAAGAATATTCGTTCAAGTCTTCAGTGAAACGCTTCATCATAATTAAGTTAATGACCAACTAGGTGCTAGAAGCGCAGCTTCAGTACCCGCCGGTTTTTTTAATTTTCTCAGTTTCACGATTTTACTAATTTTAGCTAGAGAATATGAAACTTATCACCTTTTTGAGATCATGTTACCTCCATGACCATTTTCCCTTAAAAACGAGATGCTTCCGTGAAGCATACACTGGGTTGCCTGTGGTACGTTTTACAGAAAATCAGAAGGCACTGGATTGTGTGGTATTGAACTACAGCATTCCGGTCTCTGAAGAATAACAAATAAAAGAGAAGTGAGAAACATTGGCTTCTGGGCGGACATGTTGATAATTTTCAAGTTCCCTCACAACTTCTTTTCACCACAAGTTTAAGCGTGCCCTCTGAGCATCTGACAGCTTTGTAATACTAAAGTTCACTGAAGTTATCCCTATCCGGCGGGGCTAGTATCTGGTTGGGTGACTTAAACAGTGTACCCCGTCATAAAACAGAAGCATCGGACCGAAAATACTATTAACGCTAACAAATGCGAACTCAGCAAGGTACAGATTTTGTTAGCTTGCTTTATGCAAAACAAATATTGATACAAAAGTAAATAACTATTGATACACAGTTTTTAGAAAGAGCCAGAAGAAGTTTCCGGGACGGTCGATCGAGAACAAAATATTTACGACATGAAAACAACATTAATTTTGAACCGTGAATATAGAATATAAAAAGTTACGATCAGCGACAAACATTTTGGGAGATTTTTACTACGTTCAATTTTGTTATTCTACTTTTAATTTGGCTGCACAAATAGATCGCAAAATCGAAAGTGACATGGCCGGAATTCAGCGGGCGCCGTGATTAAGTTAACGCGGCATGTTTAATCGCCAAACAGTAAAGCATCTGTGTCAATCACAATTTTTCACGGATTTTGGGGTTCATTTTGTTGAAACTCAAGCACGCTTCCAACAGACCTGTTTATTTCGTGAACCCTTCCTGCTTACAGAGCAATACTAAAAAAATTCTCCCATATCACATTTCAACCTTAAGCTCGAAAATTCAAAACACAACATGACATTATAATTCACAAAGGCACAAAATACCACAGAATCCTTTTCCAGCGAAAAATGTATTGAAACAAACAACATATTTGCTCTTAGAGGCGAAAACTTCTTCCTATTTCATTGCGTGCGTGAAGACAAGAAACTCAATCGTGTCAAATATGCGCAATATTGCAACAAGCTAAATTTCAGGATCAAACCGTTTCCATGAAGAACCTTTTCCTTCAATAATGAAGCACAAAATAGACGATAAGCTTTCTTTCAAATAATTCTTGGCTGTCACATTTCCAATTATTTTTTTACCTGAAGACTGTGCAGAGTTGATCACAGATCCACGTAAGGTGTTCGATTCGTTCTCTGTCTTTGTTGAACCCATAAGTTACCAGAGAAGTTTCCATTTGGTTTCAGTGTTCTACACTCAGCACACTTGGTAAAATATTACAAATACAGCTCACTTTGATTTCGGCTCGACGGGCGATAGATTGTTGTCCAAGTCCATTACTCGTCACTTTTAAGATTCCAGGTGTTTGTTTTTCACCGCCTGCCTAGTTTATCCAACTGACTTTCCATTATTGAGCTCCATAAGGGTATATTTTGTTTAAAACGCCATTCGCGTTACATGACTTTCGACGCCATTGCAGGCTACGTTAATGATTCTACTGTGTCCACCAGAGAAATATACGCATTTCCACTACCCTCTCGATCCTAACAAAATACGCGCAGAAGGCTCTATGGACAAAAACACCACTTACCAGGGGAGTGACAGGCAAGACTTTTACCGACACGAAAAAAAATAATAATAAATAAAAAACTAAGAAAAATTAAAAAAAGTTAAACGAACAAATCCCACCCACTTTCCGACTGGGATTGCCATACTGGCAACCCAGTAAAAAGCAATGATCGATCTTTGTTTAGTAATGCAATTTGGACAAATCATCGAATGTTTAGCAGAATTGAGCCTATAAACTAAAGGCTGGTTTTCACTAGCGACGGAGTCGAAGTCGGAGTCGTAAGAGCGCTTATGACCTAGTGAAAATCAAAGATCGGAGTCGTAAGCGGAGTCATAAGCTCGACGGAATCCGAGTCGGAAGAATCAGAACGTTCCCATTTACTTCGGACTCCGCTCATGACTCCGTCGCTTATGATCCAGTGAAAACCAGATTGTC
>OX421446.1:21324417-21329417 GCA_949126865.1 Montipora capitata
CCTTAATCCAATTCTCCCAAGGTAATCTTTACAGAATAAGATTATTGAACGAACACTTTTGAACGCCAACCTTAAGCCTTTTAAAACAAGCGCAAACAATATTAATAGTCTTTAAATTCACAAAATGTGAAACAGCATATTTTAGTCTCATATTCAATTAGATTTGGCTGCAATATTCCTTAAAACCATGCCACAAATAATATGCCACAAAAGGGCTCCAAAAAGCAACCAGTTAAGTTTTTAGATAAAGATAGTGTCTCTATGGAGGTCTGAGACAATACCTAAAAATTAAATAATTTGATGTGATATGAATGACCAAGCAATAAACAAACTGCAGAAATGTATGTTAGGTTCACAAAGTGGGAATGAAAAAAAATTTTCCTCAACTGATGTTTCAATATGCATTTAAATTAATTTTCTATCAACAATTCAAGGGACTGACTTTTCACTGGTGTTGATTTACGTTTCCATGATAAGTTTGAAAGTGAATCTGGCAACCACAATGCCCTATGAAATGGGAAACAGCTTTAACAAACCCTTTAAACTAATATTTTACAAGGGAAACCATTGTTGATGCCCTGCAAAGAACAAAGAATAAATTAAAAGAAGAGTTGGCCTGGAGATTATCCACAATGGACAGTTAGTGGCTGCATTCACCAATGTAGAGAACAAACACATCAAGTTTCTTCTCAAGCAACCAGGTGATCAAGGAGCTATTCAATTTCCAAACAACAATGGTAGTAAGTGTACCAGTACCTGGGTGAATTCGGGTACCTGGCCTGAAACTGAAACCTGTGGAGCCAAACAACTTGTTGAGCTAAGTACTTAAACTGGGTAGATAATTATGGCTACATGTACAATTATTGTCCATTCAACCAACAGTTTCTCAGTCCTAATTTTGTGTACCATCCACTTGTTGGTTCCTTAATAAAAAAAATCGCTAATTGAATTAAGGATTCAAGTCCTTTCAAATCATCAAAGTTACTTTGCGCCACCAGGAACAAACGAAAAAATACAAGCACTGAAGAACAAACAAATTAACTGCTCAAGAGTGCACGACTCCCTTTGAAACAGCAAAACAGGATCCTCGAGTCACTAAAATGTGCTGCATGCTACGTGGATGTTTGTAGAACGATCGCAAGTTGTAATCACTGAAAGAAAACTCCACTCCAGATCTGATAGACGATGGTCGTGCAAAACTTGCCAAGCACGTGGAACACCCAACAGGATTGTTTGTTGTTTGGCACAGCAGATGAACGAAGAATTGTTCCCCTCCCTATTCAACTGAAGTTCGATCATGATGGACACACACAAACAAGAGCTGAAAGAACTTCAAAAGGTCAGACGACCAAATGTGATTGACCCAACACTCGTTAGAGCGTCTCAGTTATCGGACATCAAAGTGCTGAACAAACCAAGAGATTTCGTCGTAAAAATGTTCACTTAGCAACGTCTTCTTCTTCTACAGAATAAAGTTCAAAAAGCGATCCTGGTTGTTAATCACATGCTAGCCCATGTCATAAACTGGATAAAGTGGATTGGCAAATTGATTGTCAGAACAATGCGTCATTTCTGTCTCGCTGAGTTCAAAGAAGAAACGGTCAAGAGAGTCACAAGGGAAGGCTGAGCGAATGTCCACCGATCTAACCAATCAGAACGTAAACAATTGGCGTGACGTCGGATAGCACAAGGATAGGACAGTTTTTCCCGCTCGCTGAATTCTGATTGGTCAGTTTAAATTTCAGTAGCTCCCGCCGTACGCAAGGATAGCAACAAAAAAACCCTTTCGAGCCCATTCCTACTGCGCATTTTTTTGCGCCTGTCACGCATAGGTCATGCATCGCAGACCCCAAAGGTAAACACGATGCTGAAGTTGCAAACATTTTCCACAAGCATGGAACGTGAAAGCGAGTGGCATCATGGAATAGCTGTGGACCCAAGTCTTCTCGGAAATGTCACGCAATGACGTGACAATGCGAATAGACAATCGCTTTGAGAACTTCGCAGCGATTTTACTCTCTTGAATACTCGGTGACCCCCATTTTTCTTTCCGTAGATCACTTCCTTTCCTGATTTTATCCATTTTAACAAAAAAAATATCTGTATGTGAGAAGTTACAAATATTTCGCCTTTTATGCTCTCGTGCGACCGAAGTTTTCTTTCTTAGACTAGTATGTATCGTTTTTCAAGGTCTATTTCACCACAGAAAAAGACATCAGCTGTAAAAGTTTTAGTTATATTAGTTATGTTGAATTGTTTACTAAATTTCACTAATGTAGCTTTTTTATTGCTGACAGTTGTAAGCTAAGATCAGATTCAAGTAACGCAAGCCTCGAAAACGAGCGAGGTGACCCCCTTTTTTTTGCCTTTTTGGCAAAACTAGATCATTACCTTTCTGTGTGGCAAGTTTAAAAAATATCTGTACGTGGGAACATTTTGGGCGCGAACGTCCTTAAGTGACTATCAAACCGTTTGTGTAGAATTTTCGTAGTTTTCGTGAATAGATGTCTATTTATATTCCATATATATAGAAATTAGAAGAAAGGTGAGCGAAATTAGCGGTTTATTTCTGGTGACCCATTTTGAATTATGAGCTGACGCGAGCAACTTTTAGAATTGCGTGTGTGGCTTACGCGCGCGCGCGCTCAGCTGAAAACCCTTTCGAGCCTCCTTAAGCACGCGTGTTTTTGAGACGCGGAAGGCAAACGGAAGAGAAGATTTCGAGTGCCAGGACAGTGGTATCTCCCAGATTTTTATACCAATCTCTAATGGAGAGAAGATACTTAGCAATGTAAATGTCGTTGTGTGAAGACAAGTTAAAACGGAAAACAGGGCACTTCCGGTTGCCGTCCGCGTCTCAAAAACACGCGTTCTTAAGACTCCACTCAGCTGATACCTGGATCAGCCTCACTGCACAATCCAGATGACCGTAGAAAGCACTCCGACGAAAGATGTCCAGCCCGATTCCTTATCTTTTTAATTCAGATCAGCCGCATGTTCTGTCACCACCTCACTCCAAAATATCGCATTTTCCATATGATGCCGCCAAATGCATAGCCGTTCGACCACACATGATCTTTTACAAGCGCAAAAATTAGAGCACAGTCACGGAAGCTGCCCTTTAACTTTTGCAGCATTTTCTTCACCGATGAAAACGAGAACGCCGCAAAACAATGATATCATTGGTTAAAAGAGCAGAAATAATCTTGCTGCACGTGCGGCACGGATTTTAGCTCGTATTTTTAGGGTTCTCTGCGTGACGACGACGTGAAATGACGAAATTTTAGGTTTTGACGACAACGTGAGCATGCAACAGAGAATCTTTCATTCTCTATTTTTAGTCAGAAACCGCTCGTACCATTTTATTTGTAGGATACTATGCCCATATTATACGACAAGAACGAGATGCAATAATCGCGAAAGGCTTATACCAGAGCAAAGTTACATTTTGAAGTGTCGTTTTCGTCGACGTCGCCGTCGTAGATCTTAAGCTCCCTATTAAAGCGTACGCGACAATGCCGAAAGGCATTATGGTAACCTGTCATGATCAGTCAATTTGAGTCAACAAAAACATGACGGCAATGCTATCGAAAACGTCTCCTAGAAAAAAAAAACACATGCTGTGTTGCATTGAGAAATAAGTGAGTTTCAAAATTCAGTCAAATAATCAAGGTCACGACTTTAGTAACAGAGGGTTAGGATTCACAGAGAAGGAAGATTCTGACGAGTTTAACCCTACTTATTTTATGTCATGTTTCGCAGAGAAAGTTTGAGAAATGTATACAAAAATCGTGGTGCACGTGCAGAGCCATCGTTTTTGCTAATGAACCCTTTGCTTTTGGACTTGTTTTGGTAGCGTCATGGCGGGAGAGAGCTTCAACATAAGTCTGCGCGTACTGCCACTTCATCAACGCTATGTCCTAAGAACTCTTTCATCCAAATAGCTCGCCATTGTAGGTCTTCGCTTTACGGTCGTGGCATCCCTCACTTCATATTGAATACTGTCCCATACTTCCTTTCGGCATTGTCGCGAACGCTCTTACGCTTCTTTTGGACAACTTTTCTCGAAACAGTTGTAGTCTCGGCTAGTTTAGTTGGAGTTTAACCAGTTTCACTCTTGTCACCCTTTTAGTTTCGTCCTGTAACGCATTGTTTGTGTTCTTGACCTTTGTAATATCTGGTTTAACCCACAGCCCTTTGGCCGCGGTGTAAATTGCTGTCAATGCTGCTAATTGACCAGGTGAAATGATTGTGCGCCACACCGGGCTTGTGTCACCTTGCATTTACGTTCTCGTCATCAGAGCCCGGGATCTTATGTCTGCGCATGACTCTAAGTTTTGGGAAACTCTATGTAGGAGAACATGCGCCGTAGGGTGCTTATAGCCAACATTTGGCTATTTGAATCTTACGCAGCCTGTTCTCTGCTCGTGCTAACATGAATGCACCAATCAGAGACGCTTGTCATTGTTCTTTACAAAAACCAATGAGAAGACACTTTGTATCAGGTTTCCCAGAGCTCTTATGCGCAAACGAGAAGAGCTCTGGGGTCGAGTTTGCTTGCATTTATTGCTGTTCCTAAAATAGGAGCACCTGTGGTTTGTCCTGTCCGATCAGAATATTTTTGCTTTCGACAAAGGGGAACACATTGGGCAACATGGCTGAGCGAACGTGTCTATGATAGCTCCGTGTTTGGAAGCGTTGCATGGCCGACCAAGCTGAATCCACCAAACGAAAAACACGCCAAAGTTCCTCATCTTCATCCGCAGAGGAGAATCGCTCGCCCGATGACAAAAAGATTAGGCGCTAGACATCATTTTCCGACTCTGAAACAAGTAACGCATCGGACGAAGTGACTACTGGGTTGAACATGGCGGATTTAGTTATGCCTAAACTGGAGCTCTTATTGGAGAAGTTATAGTAACAGTTGAATCGAAGCTAGAAAAACTAGAAGAGTATGTTAAAGCGGTAGGTGATAAAGTGAGTAGCCTTCAAACGAAAAT
>OX421446.1:21336917-21341917 GCA_949126865.1 Montipora capitata
GACCGTCGCCGTCGTAGATTTTAAATTCCCTGTTTTCTGGGGGGAAGGGGGGCGCGAAAAAGGCAGCAAAAGAAGAACACACGTTGCTCATATAACGATGGAAGCATGTACAGTAAATTCTCTATTTTTCGCCCAAAATTCAACAAGTGTCCCGAAGTCTTTTGACCCGGATTGTAGGCAAACTAAGTTGAGTTGGTCTTTGTGTCCAGCGTTGCATTATGTATAGCGTTTTATTATTCCACTATGACGCCATTTTACCATATTTGGTCAAGAGAACGCGCAAAATGAGACGGTAATACACTGTAGTGTCCCGGTTTGACCGGTTTGGACTTGAGCAAATACGGACGGAACGGGAGTTTTCCAATAAAAAAAAATTGTTTTCAACACGATTCAAAGCCTGAGAATTTAGCTTGTCATCGCTTGTCACTCGTCATTTTGTTTATTCAATCAAATAAAGATCTTTGGCTGGCTCTTTGTGCTGTTTACATCGTTTGCATGCGCCATGAAGTACAGACGATGTCTTTTTTTCAAAACACTCTTCTCAAATAAAATTGAAGCAAGATAACACCTATTTAATAGTGGAATAATAAATCTCTTATTCCATGGTCGTATTTTTCCTTGCCCCTGCGGGGCTCGGAAAGATACTACGCAACTCGCAAAATATCCGCGCGTATTATATGTTAATTCATCGAATAAGATTTATATATATCACAACGTGTGAAAAGATTAGCGCTTAGTAAATAGGTTGGAGCTTGAAGGTTAATCCATTTGTAAATCATAGTTACATCACGCAATTTCAGAACATGTTTAATGATGAGCCGTCCAAGTTCATTCAATATAGGTGAATTATGACCAAATTTTCTAGTATCCGTTAACATACGGGCAGCAAAGTTATGTATCAGTAGTAGTTTATGACTATCTTCGCTCGTCCCGGACCATACCGTTGACCGATAAAAAGATTACTAAAGACAAGAGTAGTTCCAGATTATGTATAGCACCTAACTAAAAAATCCTTGCCGGACTGGGCCCACCAGCAGAGAGGGCGTAGTGCACGTGCTTGCACTCCATTGGCGGGAGCCCACCTCAACTAAGCATTTGTTAACATCTCCACCGGTGCACTGACAGATACACACTAATATCAACCCACGGCCTAAATCAACATCTTTCACGAATGGCTGATAATTGTGGTAGGACATGTTCTCCCAAGTTCTTCCTCCATCAACACCCACACCGAGTTTATTTCTTCCAATGGATGGATTGGAGAAGGCGATTGAGAACTCAGTGCCTCCTATCTGATACGTCACGTAACCAGAACACCCTTCGAGGAAGTTATCTCTTTCATAATTATTGACTATTAAATGATCATCTGCGGCAACATCAGTCCATACGAACCCGTCAGCCACTCGCCCACTGTCATACCAGTCTCTTACATACGTCATATGAAACATTGTCTTGTTTTCTATTTCCACCAGGCAATTGTGAGTCTTCACCATTTTGTACCTAATAATTTTCAAATAAAGATGTTTGTAATATCATGTTGACGAGACGACAAAGTAATGTAAGGAAGCCGATAAGGGACAATCACAAAATCTTTGTCAAATACAAAAAACAATTGGAAATCACATTTTTATTGACAAATCAGTCTTGAACGGTTTTCCAAATCTGAAGTACTTTTACAAATCCTATTAAGATTATTGGATCCACAAATAACTTGTTCTCAAATGCGAAAATAGTTTGCAATACAAAAATCTTTTTGAAATACAAAAAAAATATTTTCGAAGTCGCAAATAATTTTTGTCACGTGATACTTGTGCCAGCAGTCAGCCAGCGCCACACGTTCGCGAGTTGTGTGGCGCCATTAAATCAAGATCTACCTACTGTCTAATGACAGCGTCTTGTGTATCTTGTGGTATTAACGTGAACTCTGGAGACAAATTTTGTTTCAAATGCGGCGCAAAGGTCCCACAGACATCAGTTAGTGGAAGAGGAAGTACACAAGAAGAGGATCATGCTTCGTCTTCAGTAGTATCATTGTCCCAATTCCTGGCCTCCAAAGAGGAGGAACATAGGGGATTCAGCAAAGCAAACAAAGGCCTCAAAAGGAAAGCCAACAACAAGAAATACACCTCCAAAAGAAGTATTGACAATAGAGCAGTAATTAACCTTGGTTTAATAGTTTAAACGAAGAAGGACAGTTGGCTAATATAGTAAGAGGAAGCAAAGTGCCGTTGATAGAAAGTGAGTAAAGATTTTGGAGCCGTGGACGTATGCCGGGCTGCCGTTGAAAAAACACTCTGATCATGACCAATTTTTCTGTGGAGATGAGGACTACATTTTATTGTATCCAGATCAGAAAGCGGTTGTTAAAGTACCAGGCAGTGACGAAAATTTCACTGTAGCTAAATACAAACAAGAACTGGCAAAACCATACTCGAGGGTTGATCTGTTCATTTGCAAAGAAATAGACGTTAAGAAGGATAGGGAAGGGGATAACTTGATAGAGCAGAGAGAGAGAAAAAGCCTAGCAAGAATGATCTGATCGATATACCTTGAGACAATGACAGCATATTTGACCAATCAGTGTTTGAGACTCCAGAACCTCTGACTTATGTCTGTCAGGATTCCCCCTCATCCAGCTGTGGGTCTAGTTGCAGGTAACAGGGTCTACCGGGTTTAAGGACCAGTATTAGTACTCAAAAAGAAGACCTGGTTACCAGAAATGGGCAATAAACAGAATGTCCTACTTGTTATGGCCACTTCTTGCGCATGAAATAGTAGCTCATGCGGATTTATGTGCAGAAAATGCCCACAAATTTTCATTTTCGGGGCAAATGGAT
Source organism: Montipora capitata (assembly GCA_949126865.1). Lineage (NCBI taxonomy): Eukaryota > Metazoa > Cnidaria > Anthozoa > Scleractinia > Acroporidae > Montipora > Montipora capitata. The sequence goes on from OX421446.1 coordinate 21,339,755, forward strand.
ACCCCATCAGCATATGACATTCCAGATGAATTTCCAGTTAGTGGGGCTAACAGTAGTGCTAGCAATTCTGAAGGCACTGCTTTTCAAGAATAGAAAAAAGCTTGCAAATGTGTTTAAAAATTATAATTGTAACTGATGTGACCTTTTGTAACTTGCAAAGATAGACCAGATTGTACGTGGGCAAACTGGAGTAAACTCTTCACTTCACATAATTAACATGATATTTTGTTGTCGTTTAGCTGTTGCAGACTCAGAGAGATGAAGATGTCAAAGACTTGTTGTGTTCCGAACAAGGTGTTGACGTCTTAGAGAAAATTTCCTTTAGGGGGTTACCTTCAAAAAGCACCGTACAAGGCAAAGAAAAAATTGTGAGGTAGTGTAATCTTTGTCCCTCAGTGTAATTCTCAGTGTTGTACAGTAACTTGTGATTATGGTGATCATCAAGTTCATTCTTAACTATAAAAGTACAGGTAACTACATAATGAAGTTACGGTATACTTATTCGGCTACAAGCCGACCTCGGCTATAAGCCCCCTTCTTCAAGAAAAAGAGAAATAAGTTAGATTACTATGAAGGAACATTGTTTCAAGAAAACAACAACTTACAAATTCTGGTCTTGATCCCCTTGGATGAGGTGTCTACAGTGGGCCTAGTTATTATTTATACGTAGGACTTGTGCAAAATCACCCCCTTAGTCCAATCCCAAGGAATTATGACCTGCATTTAGGGATGATGCTTTGGTTCATTCCCTGTTCCTATGTAGGGCAATCATAATTGGAAATGTTGTACAGGAGAGATTACCTATGGTATCCCAGCTAATGGAAGGCCTTAAACCCTGTGGAATTCTTACAGCTCTAAAGACAAACCCTGAAGAACTGCTACCCCTCTTCTGCATCAAGCATACAGAAGAAAAGTTGGATGAGTACACATTTTCGAACCTGTTTAAAGTGAGCTTTCGTGAGGAGCAGCAAAAAAAAAGGCCAAGGAAATCAATACCTACAAACTTTTTTGAGACTATGTTGGCATGGCTGCTCATGGAGGTAAGTGAACCTCAAGTAAATGCACAATCACTGATGTATCATCATGTCACATCAAAATCATCTACTCAACTAAAATAAGTACTTATAATGTACATGCATGATGCATGTATGCAGGAAGTTCTTTCCTTCCACTCAGAAGGCTAACTGATAATTTTTTTTTTTCAGGGGTGCCGGATATTGAATTATCTGAACTCATGCAGTTCGTCACCGGGTCACCTGCTGTTCCTGTCATTGGTTTTGATGAGCATTTACAGTTGGCATTTGTACATGGTTGTGTCTCCAACTGCAAATGTTTCCCAACAGCTTCACAATGTGATCTTCTTCTTTGCATACCAGTGCACTTATTTACCATGAAGGATTTCCAAACTTCATTCTATGGCGCATTGAAAGACGGATTTGCCTTTCGAGTCATTTAAATGTCACACGATCCCTACTACGCATAGATTAAAATCCGTTTGGCTATGTAGTACATATCTTATTGGTTCAATTTTCCATTATTGCCTGATCTCAAGTCATAGAGAACTAGCTACGAATCTGTAAATTATCGGATTAGCAGCCATTGATCCACATAGTCAGAAAGAGCACACCGAGATTTACAAAATCTCCACATTTGGTGTTAATCAGGCTAATTTTGACTGAGATACAGCCATTGAAAAACGTCAAAATTTACAAAGAATGTTTGATCGTCCGGATGGCCATATATTTCTTTGTACATTTTGACGTTGCAGACTCGTACCTTGGCTTGAAATCAGGCAATGGCAAATGATTTTAAGTAGCGGTACTGCAATTGCTCAGAAATATACTTGTACCTGTTCTCTTAATGTTGGCCAAGTGTAGTGTATATGCCGTAAAACATTTGTAACTATTACGGAGGCTCATTTGAAGACATCTTAAAAACTGATACTAAGTTTTAAAAAAAAAGATTCTGGATCTCGTGCCGATAAAAGAAACAAGCGCTGGCTGATGTATTAAAATGATAAAGGCATTTAACCTGGGGTACAGTAAGCAATTAGGACTCTGGAAGCTGTACAATTTTCTCATACATGTCCCTGGCTTGTCTCCAATCCTCTGGTGGATGTGTAAGGCCCTCTTCTCTTACAACATACTTGGAATACTGCTGAGC
>OX421446.1:21356917-21366917 GCA_949126865.1 Montipora capitata
GAATATTTGGGACACAACTGATCGATAAATCAGTAAAAGTGAATTAAAGTGAAAATAATGGAAAGCAAACCTGGAAAAGTTTAAATCGTCAAAATGGCTTTAGAACGACTTTAGAACGCCTCAGCTGCCACAAAGACTTCAAAATAACACAAGAGCAGACTAAAGTAAGTTTCTTTTATTTAAATCCTTTACTACAAGTTGAATTTAGAGCGATTTTCTAACCGTTTCATACATTCTCTTAAATGGCTCGAAACGTAACGCAATACTGTCACATATGTGAATCACAAACAACGTCTTGGCCGCCTACCCGGGGCCGCCTATGACACAACTAATCAACAAAACCTTACAAGTGGTGGAATATCAGGAACACAACGGATCGAATGTAAGAGGCAACTAATCGATAAATCAGTAAAACTGATAAAATATGGAATAAATGACTCGCAACTGATCCAAGAAATGCTAATTATCCAACTATAAAGGTCACTTATGTAAGGGAGTATGAAACTAAATGACACTGGACGAAAAAATGGATTTACTCGAGTTTGCGAATTGAGCAAATATGTGGCAAATTTAGGGCTCTAAATTTGCTCTAACTTTGATTTGACAGGTAAAGCCTGCGCAAGCTTGAATGTTTGTTTTGTAGGAATTTGTCAAGATGAGAGACCCTGGGAACGAGGTTGGGAATTTGTGTGCTAATGTTAAGGAAATGTAATTATTTGCTTGGCATTTGCGTGCTATGCAAATCTTTAATGTTTCCACAGATTTGCTCAAATGTGCTTCACCGCAAAGATAGCAGTTTGACCTCAAGCAGTTTTACCTGGGAGCAAATATGGTGATTTACATCATTTTCGTTTTGTTGTCATAGGCAATGTCATACATGCCAACTCTCCCGGATTATCCGGGAGTCTCCCGGATACGGAACGAATCTCCCGGTCTCCCGTACGGGTCATTAAATCTCCCGGATAAAAACGACTCTGAACCTTTCACAGACGTTTCTCCATTCTAGACTCAAATGGCATCCCCAAGTTTAAAATAGATGGATTTTTTCAAACTCGTTTCATTGTTTCTTAATGCATTTCTTCATCTCTGAGTTTCAAACACACGTTAATAGAACTAAACAAAATGACTTCCTTTAGCTATCATAGCCATATAACCGATTGTTTGATTGGATCTCCGATTAACCAATAAAAATTCTTGACATAAGTACCCTGTTTTCCCGCAAATTCACAATGGTGGCAGAATATTCTTGTATTCTGAAGTAGCTGCTGGGGGATGGGTGGGTGCGTTTAGTGGGGGGGGGGGGGGGGAGAGGGGAGGGGAAGTGGGTAGGTTGATCGAGGGGGAGGGGTGGGGAGACCGGATGGAAAAAATCTCCAGATTTTAGATCTCCATAGGTTGGCATCTCTGCAATGTGCATATGATATTTGTTACACATTTTACTGCTGTGGCAAACTTTCAATTTTTACATAACCGTTATATTATTGAACGAAAACTGCACTGGTATTCGTCCTACAACGAAACCATGGAATGGTAAACAAAATGCTTGGGTTTTTTTCGGAGGGGCAATTGTCCGCCATTTTGAATCACCCCGCCGCAAAGACCCTGGAAACGAGGTTTTGTGAAGATCGACGGTTTGAAATTCGCGCATGCGATGTGCTCTTTGCTCTTTCTTTTCGTTTTCGGACGACCAAGGTTTTATACGGCGATTCCTTGACATTTGTGCGGGTGAAATGGCAGTAAGAATCGACGAAATCCGAAAGAAAGGGCAACGACCATTCAGGCCATAACGTCGGGAACCAGCCCTAGTAGTTTTACAGAAGTTCGCCACAAACACACACGCCAGTGTCATGAATGTTGAATGGTCGGTCTTTGGAATGTTCTATGCCCATTTCAAGTCCACGATTCCCACTTATTCCAAGGCGACCAGAGAAACCTAGCAAGAATAGACTTCGCTAGCTTCTTGACATGGAACCGTTGAATCTAGACTCATACAGCTGTACGTACTGGATTCTGATCAGGGAGTTCAGAGACGTTGTTCGAAAAAGAGTTACGACCAACGCCAGCAGCATTTATCGATGAAGAATTCATGGCAGAAATAGAGGCCTTCTTCCTAAAGCAAACGGAGTTCAATGAACGTTTGGAACAAACGATGGCCGAACAGCTACATGTGGATTTAAGCAAAAGAGCGGGAAGATTCAAGACTTAAAGCGCCGAATAGCAAAAGATTGCCGAAGGAGTTTCGGTAGGTCACCTCACTGATAATAACCTGAAAGTATATGCCTTAAATTTTGTATAGAATATCCATTCTTTTTCATAACACGTTTGATTGCTGATTCATTGAATTGAGATTCGCATCATACATCCCTCCCATTTAAAACAATACCAATGATAAGGAAAGGGGTATGAATGATATGGACCTCTGCATCCCTGTGACAGCTGAAGTCTATTGTACCCGGCCCCTTATGCACTAGTCATTTGTTTCCCCCACCCCCTGACCCCCGGGGATGGGTAGGGAAATTACATTTGAATGGTTGTAAAGTAGGTGTATTTCCACTGGGGACTAGAGCAGACAAACACACGTAATTCCCCCACCCCTCTGTTCCTAAAAGATTCTGAGTCATCAAGGAAATGTTAGGGAGATTACCACAATATACAGTTCTTGCCATTTGTGTGTGCCACATGAACTATATAAGGAACGAAACAAAAACAAAAAAAAAAGAGCTGGATAGAAACAAGACAGGAATAAACGACCAATAAAGAAAAAGTTTAGACATGATTGCTGTTCTTTAAAATTTGTTTTTTTGCACGTGTGAAAATACTCATTACCATTGCTCTTCGTTTCTTTTCAGTCCCAGTCCTCTTAGGTAAGAATTCCCTGATATTTCCCCCTGTATGTCCCCAGAGGGGTAGGGCAGAGGAACAAAAATCTTGTAATTTCCCTATCCACTAGAGGCGTAATTGTGGCGTAATCTTGCATAATTGCCCTAGTAATTTCCCCATATGTCCCCACTATCCCCGGGGGTCAGGGCGTGGGGGAAACAAATGACTAGTGCATTATTTGCCGCTTATTTTTATATGCCTCGTTCTTCAAACAATACTGTTCCTAGAATACATTAGTGGCCCGGGTATGCTATAGTTACATGTCTTTTCACAAGCGATGTGGTGTGCAGTGGCAAGATTTGGTGGAATACAAATTTCCTGACATGGTTACCGTATGCCTTCACTGTTGTCTCATGTCCAAACAATGTCACACATTTACTATCTGAAGCCTTTTGTACCACGATATTCACCAAACCTTGCCACTGCACACCACATTGCTTGTGCAAGGATATACTGTAACTATTTCATATATGACATGATGTAAAAAGGTATTTCACTTGTTACTGTGTACTTGTCACTTGTTTTTCCTATGACATGGTATACCTTCACTGGTGTCTCATGACCAAACAATGTCACATGTTTAGTATCTAAAGCCTTTTATACCAAGCCATAAAAAATATTTGTAATGAATCAGAATACAGGGAAGACAGTGAAATACCGGTAATAACTGGATATGCAGCCTTATTCCACCAAACCTTGCTACTGCACACCACATTGCTTGAGCAAGGATACATGTAACTATTTCCTATGACAATTGTATACAAAGCTTCTCACATGTTATTTGTCACTTGTATTTTGTTTGCATGTACATGTACAAGTGTATGCGAGCCTTTACAAAAATTCCAATTGTTTTGTGGTATGGTAAAGTACTCAATGCATTACTAGCATTTCTCGTGGAAGATTATACAGCTACTATATACCCTTTTAGTAAGTCTAATATATGCCGTTTTCCGCTAATGATGTCGAACTCATGCTTTTAAAATTTATTCAGAAATGTACAAAGGCTTCAAACAAGAAAAGAAATTGGAAACGTTTTAGGCCTTTCTACATTTCTAAATAAAATTTGAAAGCAAGAGTTGACATTATTAGCGGAAAACGGCATATATTAGACTTATTAAAAGGGTATATACATGTACATGTTGAGAGCTGGCTATCTAAATATACTGTACCATTGAACCATTTTGTGATATTGTGATAGAGTTGATATTGTCAATATTTTCAATTTCTCCCCATAAAACCTCAAATTTTATTTGATAAGTACTTAGTCTACATGTAGCTCATATGGTAACAACACAAAAAGGACATCCTGGAGAATTTTTATTAAAACTTTTGTTTTAACGAGCAGTTTTCTGTATGATTGCTCCACTGCTTTAATTGGCTATGGTAAAACTCACAACATCATGCTTTTAGTGCTTTGTGGCCAGGAACTCAAGAAAAAAGAGCAAATTATAGATGAAATACAGAAGTTGTTTTGAGTTGTAGCTATCAAACACTAATTCCATTTTAAAATCATGAGAAACTCAAGCTCAGTAACTATTATTGATTTTATTACATGCACAAAATGGTCAATTTGGAAAGGTGGACACTTGTGGGAGGCTGTCACAGGCTTCCAGATAAGTTTGCAATTCCTTTAGCTTCATTATTCAGTTTCCCTTACACCGGAGGATTGCTTATGAATGGCAGAGTGCTGTGTTACATCATTCATTGAAATGTACATTTAGCTTATGCATTGATTGATTGATTGACTGGTGTGAATATTTTCCAGGGCCTACATGTATCTCAACCACAAGCTGCAGTGCTGAAGGGAATTTCTTGAGGTGCAAGAAAGAGACAGTCCACTGATTGTGAATTGTGATGCAATTGCAAATTAATGTCTTTATGTCAATACTTGGGTAGAGTAGTGTCGTTGTTATTCTGGATACACAGTATGAAATTAATCTGACATGAACTGGGGTCAAATGAATTTTTTCAGGCATCTGGTAATTATGGCAGAGTCAAATGTTCAGAGCAACAATCAGTGATTACCTGTGCTATTATAGGAATCTAAAATCAAGAGAGGTTTCACAATCCTTTAAGTCTGAGAAAATTGTCAGTGATTTTTCAATACTAAATACATCAAACATAAGCAGTAACATGAGTTTAAGTGATATCTTTCTAATAGACGTATCTGCACGTGGCATCAATGATTGAAAGATGGGTGTAATATAAGTACCACTCAATTACATGCAGTTAATTTGTTATAGTATACAAATCTGTAGTATTTTCCATCAGACCTGGCTGGTGGCATGCCTCATACGGTCCGATGTAACTTGTAAAGTAGGTCTAACCATGCAGTTAATTTGTCATACAGTAGTACTTGTATACTAATTTGTAGTATTTTCCATCTGAACTGGCGGGTGGCACGCCTCATACAGTTCGATGTAATTTGTAAAGTAGGTCTAACCATGCAATTAATTTGTCATAATATAATAATTTGTAATATTTTCCATCTGAACTGGCGCGTGGCGCGCCTAATACAGTTCGATGTAATTTGTAAAGTAGGTCTAACCATGTAGTTAATTTGTCATAGTATACTAATTTGTACTACTTTCCATCTGAACTGGCGGGTGGCGCGCCTCATACAGTTCGATGTAATTTGTAAAGTAGGTCTAACCATGCAGTTACATGTAATTTGTCATATTGTAGTACACTAATTTGTAGTATTTTCCATCTGAACTGGCGGGTGGCGCGCCTCATACAGTTCAATGTAATTTGTAAAGTAGGTCTAACATGCAATTAATTTGTCATAATATACTAATTTGTAGTATTTTCCATCAGAACTGGCGGGTGGCACGCCTCATACAGTTCTATGTAATTTTTAAAGTAGGTCTAACCATGCAGGTAATTTGTCATAGTATGCTGATTTGTAGTATTTTTCATCTGAACTGGCGGGTGGCACGCCTCATACAGTTCGATGTAATTTGTAGAGTAGGTCTAACCATGCAGTTAATTTGTCATAGTATACTAATTTGTTGTATTTTCCATTTGAACTGGCGGGTGGTGCACCTCATACAGTTCGATGTAACTTTTAAACTAGGTCTAACCATGCAGTTAATTTGTCATAGTGATGATGATGATGATGATGATAGTATACTAGTTTTTGTATTTTCCATCTGAACTGGCTGGTGGCACTCCTTATACAGTTTGGTGTCACTTGTAAAGTACTCTAGGTGTAATCATGCAGTTAATTTGTTATAGCATTTTAATTTGTAGTATTCTCCATTTGAACTGGCGGATGGCACGCCTTATATGGTTTGATGTGACTTGTAAAGTAGGTCTAAACATGCAGTTAATTTGTTATAGCATACTGTGAAGTGTTTTCCATCTGGTTCTGTAGATAAACGTGTTTGAAGGACTTAGATTCAAGTACACTACTATAGGAACTTGCTTTCAAACAATGCCTAACAAAATGTTCACCACAGTTTGTGGTTGCATCATTAGTGTAAGTTGTTTGATAATAGTATTGCTGGGTGCAGTTCAGATACAAAACCTAATAACTTAAATCAATTACATGAAAATACAATGTAGCGTATGAATCAATGTGAAATGGCTGAGTCATTCTCCTAGCTGCTATTTAAACTTTCAGGCAGGTTCCATTTAGGTACTGAATTTTTCTTATATGGAAGTATACTGTGCATATATAGTGTACTTGTGACGTATTATATGGCAGTTATTACACATGTATGTTGTCCTAAGGTCAGCCTAAGTTTTTATTAATTCCCAATCAAATGTTTGGTATCTGAACTCAGCCTTAACTTCTCCGTTGGATTTAACATTGCCAAGTTTACTGCCGTAAGGGATATTTTGTTATGCTTTTGGGATTCAAAATGTGCATTCATCCAAATGAATTGTTGTATTGGCAAAAACAAAAGCTATGGTATTTGAGGCAAAATGAAACCACTTCTGCAGGTTACATTTCCAAAGTACTACATGTATAGAAAGGCAAAATAATTTCAACAATTTAAAGAGGTGACTAATAATTGACAGAGGCCTTTGATATACCTTATATTATCGTTGCTCCGAACTAAACAATGTAGCTAATTAAAATTAATTTTGAATATCTGTATATCTATCATAATTAGGAACTTACTGTCACGCAAGTCAATTATTTATTAAGATGAGTAATTTGCTGCTAGTTGTATTGCATTAGGTTGTCACTAATTTCTGCATCAGGGTACAGTGTCTGTTTTGGCCACGAATTTGAAAAAAACGTTGAGTAATTCTATCATCTTATTTACCTTACCTACATTCTTTTGCATGTAACATTTGTATTTCAGGTGCATTATGAGAATGGATTACGTTTCGGCATTAGTTTCTAAGGAATAATTCACCTTTGAGTTCCATTGTATGGAGGCACTGTCTAAAGGGCAATAAAACAGCTTCATGAATATACTGCAAATACTGTATGTCCATCCAAGTTTCAGAGCTATTTAATTGCCATCTCAATGTGCACTTGTATTATTAATAGTCAAAATTGACAATGTGACATTTTATTGCATATGTTTAGATAATTAAACCTGCTTTATTTTATTATTGAAATGGTTGTTGCAGTATTCAATCAACAGAGTTTCAAGGGTATGTCATCTTCCATCTCAAAGAAAATGCCAAACAGATTCTTTGATTACATTTGCTAATTTGAGAAAAAAAAAAAGATGGAAAAGCATTCACCTCTGGCCTAATTAAAGAACAGTGTAAAATCACATTTTAATCATTTTGCTATTACAAGCAAAACTAATGTTTTGGATCACATCTGTTATCTTGACCAAAAACTACATGTATATTGTTCACATTTGCTACTTTAAGCAAAAATGATATTGTTATCACATTTGCTACAGTGAGCAAAAACATATTTTTTTTTTCGTGATCACAGGGCTTACCCGAGCCAATAGTCAAATTTCCTATCGTAAACAAGCATGAAAACCTGGTTCTTTGCATTTGGTATACAGAGCAATTATGTGAAAAAGTCGTATTTTGGTTACATTTAATATCCCGAGCAAATTTCTACAAAAATACATCCTTGAACACATTTGCTTTCCTGAGCAAAACCCTGCAATACTACACGTTTGGCCACATTATATTTTGCTATTCTGAGCAATCTCTGCAAAATTCATATGTGAACACATTTGCTGCTCCGAGCAAACGGGTACAAAAACTAATATTTGCTCGCTTTTACTCACCTTGTAAAAAGGTACAATGATGAAAGTTTGATCAAATTTACAACTTCAGGAAAAGTACTTGCAAAATTTTAGTTTTAACATCATGTTTACTATCCCTCCAAATGTCACAAAAAATACCATGTTATCCGTACTTTTACTCACAACAGCAAATTTAAAACAAATGTGACATTTACGAGCGTTGCCATGGGTGGAAAAACTGTGGCAAATGTGATCTTTGCTTTTCAGCAAATCTAAGCAAACGTGCACAAACGTAGCATTTGCCATGCATTTGCTTCACATTTGCCATATGTGAAAATCCGTTTTTTCGTCCAGTGTGATGAGTGGGCCAATCGGTAGATATAATTAATTTTGAAACAAACGGCGCGCCATACCGAGGAATTTTGAATATTTGAATAGTCATCGCTGTTTCTCAGCAGTAGATACTCGCCGATGCCGGAGAAGTGTGATTTTATCGGCGAAATGTGTAAACTTTTGCGTGCAAATGTCTTTTTGAGTGTTACAAATCCTTGTAATTTTACCCTGCGAGCCTTCGCCACCCGTGGAATAAATATGATGCGTATAAAGTGCAATATTGCAATATTTCGGGCGAAAGTTTCTCCCCCAAATATTATCTTGAATCAAATGAACGGTTATAAAACAGCACAAGGACAGAAATTGTACCTGGAAAATCGACTTGCTTGATTGTCAGCTGTATCCAAATGTGACGAGAAGCATGATGAAAACAAATGCGCGTTATTCAGGAGTCTGGGTACCAGGAAGTAAAGTACTAGTTCCCAGCCTCCCGAATTGTACAAGCTCCTTTGTTTTGCACTCGCATATCATCCCACATCCGTACTGAATTATGAGTACGAAACCTACTTATAGTTGATGTTATTGCCAAACCCTTTCTATTTAAATTGTAAAGAACCAGTTTCCGAAAGCCACAATTTGTAAAACCCTTACAATGATGAACACACATGTTTGGTCCTTGCAAACATATTTGGATCTTAATTTAGTAACACCTCGATCGTTCTTCGCAATGTTCTAATGGAGACAACGACATATTATGAAGCCTTGATCTCAGGCTGTTTTTTTTTTTAGCCTATGCATACATTTCGTTTATTTCGTATCAAGCAATGCTCATGTGAGTTCCAGCCCCACGGAAGAGATAATGATTCCAATTATATATATGTGTATATATGTTACAGGTAAATTTGAAATTCAGGTTGAAATGATTTCAACCTAGGTAAATTTAATTTGAAACTAGGTTCAGTGAAATTGAAAGTAGGAAACATCAACAAAAAGTCCATCAATTGTTAGCATGTACGTGTATATTGGTAAGTAAATCAGTAAGGAGATGTAGTTAGCGTACGCTTTTCATGAGTTAGTCTGTAAAAACTCTTTTGGTCGTTATTAAGTCTAAGCACTGATTTTAAATGGTTAGCATTAAGGTTGTGGTTAGGCATACTGTGCATGATAACTGATTCTGGTTTTTTTTTTCTTAGAGCAGCAGAAAACAAAACCTTGTTTAATTAGAATTACCTGCATGTGACTTTGTTTTATTTTTATTTTTCTGGTAGATTATTGAATGATGTACACTTACTTGTACAAGTTGATTCAGTATAAATCCCCTTTGTGGTTATAAGTACTTGAACAATCAAATTCAAAGGTTTTTTTTTTTTTTTTTTTTTTCTGGTAGTCCACAAAGTTTGTAACCTTTATTAAACAGTCATTACTTGCATGTAGTTGAACAATGAGAAGTCATTTCCTTGTTTTTGCACCTCTTGTACATGTGTCACTGGTCAAGTGCTTTTTTGCATGCGGCAGTGAAACTTATTGTTTTAGTTGTGTCTAATAACACATTCATGTCTTCAGTAATTTGTAGTCTGTTTGGTGCGCATGCAATCCAAGTGTTTACAATTCAA
>OX421446.1:21371917-21411917 GCA_949126865.1 Montipora capitata
ATGCTCAGAGGGCACACTTGTGGTGAAAAGAAGTTGTGAGGGAACTTGAAAATTATCAACATGCCAGCCCAGAAGCCAATGTTTCTCGCTTCTCTTTTATTTGTTATTCTTCAGAGACTGGAATGCTGTATTTCAACACCACACAATTCAGTGCCTTCTGATTTTCTGTAACACGTACCACAGGCAACCCAGTGTATGCTTCACGGAAGCATCTCGTTCCATATAAAATGTCAACTGAGCTGTGTGTTTGCTTTGGCTATTGAGCTGATATTGTTTTGGTATTATCTATCATTGTAGTGCCATGGTAGAAGTCTTGGGTAAATAGCCTGAGAAGACATGTGGTTACTAGCAAAGTACTGAACCCAGAAAAATTGAAGAAAATAAATGGAAAGTGAGAAACATTGGCTTCTGGCCTGACATGTTCATAATTTTCAAGCTCCCTCACAACTTCTTTCACCACAAGTTTAAGCGTGCCCTCTGAGCATCTGACAGCTTTGTAAGTTTACAAAGTTATCCCTGTCCGGCGGGGTTAGTGTCTGGGTGGGTGACCTCAAACATATACCCTTGGAACTTGGAACTTGGAACTTATACTCCCAAATAGCTGGGCTAACACTGGGAGATATAAAATAACGAATTAAATAATAATAATCCACAATAAATGTATAAAGTCTAAAAGAAACAGTAAATGGAAATAGTTCAAAGTCTTTTCAGGTGGTTCGGGGTCTTCATGTTCTGAATGTCCCACATGGCTAATGACTTCAAAGAAGTAATGTTCTTAGCTTGGACAGTTTGTTCCATACCCGAACAGTTCGTACAAACGGAGAATAACTGTGCGCCAAAACACTTGAGTAGGGCTGGAGCATAGCATGTTGGATCCTTGATCTAGGAGCTGGTTGGATAGAAGATGGGAATTCAAGATCTATGAGATTGTTTTTGATTTTGTAGAAAAGAGTCACTTGGGCTAGCAAACGTCTGGATTCCAAGGAGTCCCAACCAAGTTGATTTACAAGATCTTGTGAGTTTGCAGATCTCTTGTAATCATGCGCGAAGAAACGAGCAGCCCGCCGCTGGACTTTTTCGATAGTTTCATTGTCCCTGTTTATGTGTGGATTCCAGGCAGCACTTGCATATTCTAGTAAAGGTCGAATACGTGCTTTGTAGGCTCTTTCCTTGACTTCAGGCGTACACGGTTTTAAAGTCTGTTTAACCAGCCCAAGAGACCTATTGGCTTTGTTGGAAGTTTTATCACAGTGTTCTTTCCAATTTAACTTGCTCGTTAATCTAACATCCAGATAATCATAGGAGGCTACATGTTCCAAGACATGACCATCAATGTAATATGGTAGCATGACAACGGCTCGCTTGTTGGTCAAGGAAATGTGGTAGCATTTCTTCACGTTTAACTCCATCTGCCAAAGACAGGCCCATGAAGTTAGTCTGTCAAGGTCTTGTTGAAGGATAAGATGATCCGCAGGCGATACAACCTGTCGGTACATAATGGTGTCGTCAGCAAAGAGTCTAATATTTGACTTGATGTCACCCACAATGTCATTTATATACATCAAGAAAAGCGTGGGGCCTAAGACAAGCCCTAAACAATCATTTTGAATCTGTATTCGTGGATGATGACGGTATTCTACCTGAAATTGGTTTATCTAATTATCCGCCAATTCCAAATCTGTCATTTGATGTAAATGGTGTCAAGAAGCAAATTTGCAATTTGAATCCAAACAAAGCATGTGGCCCGGATAACCTGTCACCTCGTATACTGAAGTTATTAGCTGATGAATTATCTCCTGTACTCACCTTTCTTTTCCAGCAAAGTTACGATTCCGGCAGACTACCTGATGACTGGTCAAAGGCCTTGGTTACACCAGTATATAAGAAGGGTGGCAAGCAAGATCCCAAAAATTACAGGCCCATTTCTTTGACTCTCATATGTTGCAAGATTATGGAGCCCATAGTACTTAGCCACGTCCACAAGCACCTGTCCACAAACAACATCCTTTGTAAACACCAACATGGCTTTAGGTCCAGACTGTCTTGTGAAACGCAACTGGTCTCAGCCATTCACGAGTGGGCTTCCATTCTTAACATCAAGGGTCAAGCTGATGTTATCCAATTGGATTTCAGCAAGGCCTTCGACAAAGTATCCCATTCAAAGCTCTTACATAAGTTAAGTCACTATGGTATCCAAGGTCAAACCTTATTGTGGATAAAGGGTTTTTTATGCAACCGCTCCCAAAGTGTCAGTGTAAATGGCGTGCACTCTACCCCGTGCAAGGTTATTTCAGGTGTTCCACAAGGGTCTGTGCTTTATCCCTTTTTCCCATTTGGCGTTTGATAGCCTTGGTCACCCAAGGTAAGGAGGGTTTAGCTTTGGTCATCTTCCATGGAATAAAAGTGTCAACAGCGGTAGCCAGAGAAGTTTTAAACATAACCCAGTTTTCATTTACAGAGCGGGCATTTGGATTAGAATTGAAGAATTCCTGCTTGATACTTGCAGCTGCACCCTTTAAGCCCTCAAGGTTCATGCGGTTATAAAGATGGACCTTGTGTGGCGGTTTATTTACACGAGATGGTTTAGTGTTGATTGTAAAGATTACTACATCATGGTCGCTCATGCCGGAATAGATCTGCACATTTGACACCAATGAAGGTGCCGAAGACAAGACCAGGTCTAGAGTCTTACCAGAAGCTGGGCGAGAGATTTGTGTCACTGACTGAGTAAGAGAGTAGTCATCTTGGAAGTTTAATAGATATTCAGCATCCGCTGTTGAAGGTGAAGTATTCAACAGCGTAGGTGGATCGGTGGACCAATTTATGTCACCAACGTTAAAATCCCCAGAGGCCACAACGGACGGGCAGCTACGTCTTGTTCTCTGGTAAAGATCAGCAAGAATATCTGCGATATAATCCATGCGCGATACAAATGCAGAAGTTTATTTCCACGTAATTTGATTGAGGCCCATACACTTTCGTTACTATCATCAGTATAGAACTCTGGATGGCCTATAGAAGTTAAATTATTTGCAACAGCAAGGAAAACACCGCCACCGCTTCCAAATTCTCGTTCCTTACGATAAATTGTATAACCTTGGGGGAAGCAGGCACCGGTTGGCGTATCAGGTGATAGTTTAGATTCGCACCCAAAAATAATGTCAGGAGAATGATGTTCGACTGTAGCCTTGAAGATTGCCGCTCTTTCTGGGCTCAGAATATTTTAATACTATTACAGTTTATTTCCATGCACTTGAGCCTGTTTTTAGGTTTCAATTTTGGCCTTATAGGTGTAGAATAGTGTGGAGGCGAGGAGGATGGTAAGACTGCAGGGAGGCTACGTGACTCCGATACATGAACTTCTGTATAGCAAGAGGCGAGTATTGGTTTGGCGACTGTAGGTCCGATGCTGAGCTTAAAAGAGAGGAAGAATAGTTTGGCAAACTACACTCTGGACATCCCCAAACACATGAGGTATTTGCAAGAGCATTGTAAGTTATACTGCCCATATTTAAACAGCGAGTCTGAACCCAATAATCACAGAAGTCACATTGTATTCCTTTCTGATTCGACTTTACGGCTTTGGAGCATTTGCCACATGGGTGTTTTACAGGTCCAGGGTTCAGCTTAATATCACCACATAGAAATAGTAGGGTAATAAAGGATCGTGCTAGTTTCTTGCTTCTGCTTTCGTGGGAAGTATCGAGTACCGAACTGAAGCAGCGAGTTTTGAGGAGGCCCACAAATCCAGCACTTATCTGTCGATTTGGAGCAAAACTCAAGCCATAATAGCATCCAGCTGGTAAATGAACACTTAAGGGAACATCCATATGCATTATTGATGAAAGATAGGCGAAAAATAAGCCAAGAAGAAAGATTTGGAACGGAGCTAGAAATTTCACGTCCGCCATCTTGGCCGACCGCTGACCCTGATACCCCTTCGTAAAACAGAAGCATTGGACCGAAAATACCACTAACGCTAACAAATGCAAACTCAGCAAGGTACAGATTTTGTTAGCTTGCTTTATGCAAAAACAAATATTGATGCAAAAGTAAATCGATACACAGTTTTTAGAAAGAGCAGAAGGAAGTTTCCAGAACGGTCGCTCGAGAATAATGCACCAGTCAAAGTAAATCCCCGCTCCACCCCGCCCCCCCAACCTGGGCAAGGCGGGGACATTGGACAAAAGAACTCCAAAAAATCAGCCAATGTCCCCACTCCTAGGGAAATATTTTCATTTCAATGGTCAACCAAGCGGAGAAAATGGGGTCAGCAAGCAAAATTAGAAAGATGTACACAAAAACGATATACACGTATTAATTAAACTTTCACAAGTAACATTTTTGGGTCGAAATTAGGAGAGGGATGTCAAGCAAGCAAGAACTAAGGATAAATAGCACTCACGTTTCTCTCCGCCATTTTGGCTGCCTTCTGAGCTGGTCCCAGTCTCTTTGCAACTCCAAATACCATAGAAGCAATTCTCGTCCAAGACCCCGCGTACCGCCGGGGACAGTTTTGAGGGTCGATGATCGGTTTTTGTTCCGCTAATGTCCCCGCCTTTCCAGGGTTGGGCGGGGGGGGGGGGGATTTACTTTGACTGGTGCATAACATATTTACGACATGAAAACAACATTAATTTTGAACCGTGAATATAGAATATAAAAAGTTACTATCAGCGACAAACATTTTTGGAGATTTTTGCTACGTTCAATTTTGTTATTGTACTTCAATAAATCGAAAAATCGAAAGTGACATCGCCGGAATTCAGCGGGCGCCGTGATTAAGTTACCGCGGCATGTTTACTCGTCGAACAGTGAAGCATCTGTGTCAAATAAAGGCAAGATACCGGGTTTTCGTAAGTTCCTTTTTCTGTCAAGTGTTATAAAGTTTGACAATATATGAGCGAAGTCAAAACAAAGATCACAATCGCCCAAACTCTTGAGGGTGACCATTGTTTATGCTAAGTCAAAAATTTGCTCCCCAAGACGAGGTTATCTATCACCAGGTAATTCAATTTTTTGCTGATTTTGAGGCTCATTTTGTTGAAACTCAAGCACGCTTCCAACAGACCTGTTTATTTTCGTGAACCTTTCCGGCTTACAAAGCAATACTAAAAGTATCCTCCCGTATCACATTTCAACCTTAAGCTCGAAAATTCAATACACAACATGATATTATAATTCACAAAGGCAGAAAATATTACAGAATCCTTTTCCAGTGAAACATTTTATTGAAACAAACAACATAAGATGCACTAAAACGCCATTCGCGTTGTAATGACTTTCGACGCCATTGCTGGTTAACGAGAATAACAAACTCACGAGGCAGAATGTATATTTATATATAATTACGTTAGCACAACAGAAAGACGCTAACCTCATTTTGACACGAAAATGCTTTACTATTGCCATAAAAACTATCCAGTTAAGCTCGCATATTAAAAGACATGATGAATTCATAAAGGCCACCTTTTCCAGCGAACAATTTTTTCAAAGAAATAACATATTTGCTATTAGAGGCAAAAACCCCTTCCTATTTCATACGTGGGTGAAGAGAAAAAACTCAGTCGTGTCAAATATGCGCAATATTACAACAAACTAAAATTTCAGGATCAAACCGTTTCCATGAAGAACTTTTTTCCTTGAATAATGAAGCACAAAATAGACGACAAGCTTTCTTTCAAATAATTCTTGGCTGTCACATTTCCATTTTTTTTTTTACCTGAAGACTGTGCAGAGTTGATCACAGATGTGGATCTGTGTTAAGGTGTTCGATTCGTTCTCTGTCTTTGTTGAACCCATAAGTTACCAGAGAATTTTCCATTTGGTTTCAGTGTTCTACATAAGTTACAGCACACTTGGGAAAATCTAAGAAATGCAGCTCACTTTGATTTCGGCTCGACGGGCGACAGGTTGTTGTCGAAATCCATTACTCGTCGCTTTTAAGATTCCACCGCCTGTCTTGTTCAGTATCCAATTGACTTGCCATTATTGAGCTTCATAAGGGTATATTTTGTTCAAAGATCCACTAAAACGCCATTCGCGTTACATGACTTTCGACGCCATTGCCGGTTAATTAAGGACGTTCGCGCGAAAATTTTTCAACATTGATTTTTTTCTGAAACTTTTACCACTGTAAAATGTGGCCTGGGTTCGATGCCCAGACTTGGCGTCATATGTGGGTTGAGTTTAATGGTTCTCTACTCTGCGCCGAGAGGTTTTCTAGCTTCGGATACTCCGGTTTCCCTTCTCCTCAAAAATCAACATTTGACTTGATTTCCTTTCATTGTTAATTTCAGTTTACAGTGTCCCCAATTAGTGCTCCAGCGCTAGAACGACTAGACACTTACCTCATTTCCAAGAGATATAAATTTCGCGCGAAATTTACGTAAAATATGATTTCTCGTTAAGCCTTGCATCTCTCATGTTCAAATAACCTCTCAAAATAAAGATTTTTTGACGATCTATCCGTAGATATTCTTTTCATAATTTAATATTCTCTGTCAAAATTTGCATAGCAATCAAAACAAAAGCACGCAACAAATTAAGTCACATGTACCTCTTCGTCGAATTCTCATGCTTAACACAAGAATTTTTAGTTATTGCAAAAACTCTTTCTGCATTCTTTAGCAATTATCCTTTCAAATTTCAGAGAATAACTCTCGTGCTGGCTTTCTTTCGGTATTTATTTATTTATTTTTTTGTCTTTTTAGCAAGATACTAATCAATTCATGAGCTAAATAGCCTGTTAGGGCCTGGACAAACTGGAAACGTTTGGCGTTTAAACAATATCAAAGTAACATTGTTTGGTGACCAAACATGCTGATGTTGAAGAGAGTGGCCAATTGGTTGAAACATGTTTGATCTAATTCAGATCAAACTCCACAAGCAAAGAGCTATGGGTCACAAATACGCAAAAAACACGTGGATACAAGCGGCTGAGCAAGCGTGGTACGCATGCACGCGCCAAACAACTGTCAAACATGTTCGACACGGGGTTGCAAAACGAACAAAATTTACCCATCAAACACGAGAACAAAGGAAATAATTTAGGTTGTTTGATCGGATGTTTGATGGCCTTCAAATTTTATTGAACAGGACCAAACACGTTCAAACAGCACCAAACAAGGTGGCCAAATGGTGAAATGTTTGGTCGACGATATTATTTCCCGTTTCGCCAGGCCCTTAGATCACCGATAAAACGTAACGTGTATAGAAAACTCACTGCTAAATTAAAACACTCTTCATTACAATTCTTTATATAAAGCGTACTAATAGGCATAGCTTGTTTATCTTGTATGGACCTTTGTTCGCACTCCAGAGAGACATGCTTTTGTGGAATGTTTTTAATTAAGCCGTTCAATAAACACGCATCGTGTTTTATCGGGTCTAAAACCATGCACTCGGCTTCGCCTCATGAAACGTAGCCCGATGAAACACTCCTCCTCATTTATTAAACAGTACTTATAAGACAATATATTTAATATATTATATAATAATTTCAAGGGTTTCTCCAAACTCTTTCAGGGTTATGTTTGAAGGCAACATGTAAGAAAACCGTTAAAGGTAACTTGATTGTGCAGTTTTTTTCAATGGGAGCATAACACCGTAGTAGATTTCCGCTTACAAGTCTCAGCGGGTTCTACAACTTCGCAAAGGGTCGTGATTTTTAAAAATTTGTTTAAATTAGAAAGTCAGTAATCACTTTTTTTACAAGTTTACTGCGCTATTATAAAATTCCCCATCTGGTGGCCTATTTTCTGGAATCTTTTACACGGTACTGCCCCTATTTTGTTGTCCCCGCTAGGAAAAGGGCAAAATGAGTTTCCTCGAATACAGGAAAGGGGAAAACCCATGTACCTGTAGAAATATCATACGATGCAAGGGATCCGCGTTTTTGTGATTCAGACATCTCAAATGTGTACATGCTAAATAAGGACTTGAATAAGGATTACGCAGCACATTACTTCATCAGTCATTCCTGAAAAAACTGGAAGTCTGCAAAATAACTCACCCAAAAGCAATTATTGTCTTCAATCATGATTCTCATGAGTTGTCTCAAACTACCCGTACACAACAAATTGGAAGACAGGCTCGAACGTTCTAATTTTACCTTCTTCGATTTCGTATGATCATATACCACTTGAGGAGACTATTTTCTATAAGAACCATTGTAAACAGTTCGGTTTTCAAAGGTCACAGGTCAGCGAAAATAAAGCAAGATTTTATCATGTTTACACTGAATCAGCAATGAGCTTGTCTCAAACGACAGAAAAAGGAATACCTCAGCTAATTTCAGATGACCGAATTCATGATGTTTAGATGTTTGTCACAAAGTAAAGTGGCACAAATATTTTGGTGGTCACCTTCTTTTAAAATTTCCTTACACAGTGCTTCAGTCGACTAAGACTTCTCTTCTTCTCCCTGTGGTTTTTATCATAAAAACAAGTCTATCGTCTTCGCTTAAATTCATTGTAAAGTAAATTATGTGCTGCAATTCCCATCCCCTCGGGACTCTCTGACGAGTAGCTTGATATATACTAGCCTTCTGGACCTCATCAATGCATTGCGGATGTCTGGGATATAGCGGTTAAGCTATAAAAGCCACTCCAAATGTCCCACACATTTGGTACACCTAAGCCATGCCAGAGTGCTCAAACTGGCGAAGTGTGTTAATTTGAAGGTGTTGTAGAGTAAACCTGTCCAAATGGCAGGTCAGTTCTGTGAAATGGAAAGCGGCGTCCTATAGTCAGTGTTTTAATTCAACTTGGAAGTTGCCAGATGGTGTTGGTCACAGCACGTCCTCTCATTTGCAAGTTTGCCAAATGCCGTCAGCCACGCCGCCCGATAACTTGCAGCTAGAGTCCATACCACAACCAGCAAACATAGCAATGCACCGTTGCCTGAAGAAAAATAAAGAAAAATACAATAGAAGAGGAGCTTGTGACACCCAAAAAAGTATTGCTACAAGTACATGATCGTGATACGTTTTTTGGACTTGTTTCTCTTATTTTGCAAACGTAATAATTTTAAGAACAAACTGCATAATTTGGAAAAACGAGCATAATTTGAGCATAATTGGGGCAAAAATGAGCACTGTTAGTAGCATACTATATTACTTTTACTAGCACAATCTATAAAAGCCTAGTGGTGTACACTGCTGAAAATATTATTGAAAGTATATGGTGCTTAACTCGAAAGCGGGAAATAAAACGAGCATTCAATGTTTGAGCCCTTGAGTAATCTTTTAATCATATCTTGATAACACAGCATGTTTCCGAGAACTCTTGCCTTAGCCCGAGTAAGAACAAAAGCTAATAATAGAGGAAAAGCTCATAATTACCTCATGCTCAAATTCGGGATAAAACACGGACGAGTCACGAATAGAAAGTAAGAAGGATATTTAACGAAGTTAACGAAAAGACCAGAAAATTAACACAACTCACATTTTGGACCGGGGATGACATTCTTTTTGTTTCAAAACTTTCTGTAATTACGTGGAAATTACATATGGCATACATACAAAGTTAACATACATAACGTCCAATCCCAAAAAAATCCCTTCAAAATCAAGTAAATAAACTTCTTAATCCAAAGAGTTGTTAATTACTATTCTTTATAAAATAATTCAGATAGTACGCGTGCTCTCATTGGTCAATAGGAGTGTTTACATGACTGCAAAAGTGGTTGTCACGTCACGCCCTTTGCTTTTCCCAAGGGAGGTTATTTTATAAAATGACTAGACGACCTTTTCCGTGTCTGCATGACCTGATCTAAACACTCGAAGAATTGAGAGAATTCTCGAAAGTTATCCAAACCCGAGATGCAGTCGAGGGTTTGCATAACTGGCGAGAATTCTCCAAACCCCTCGTCTTGAGATCAGGCTATGCAAACACCGAAAAAGTCTTTTCATGCTTTAAATATTCCAGTCAAGCTGTAACCATCAGCAAGGAGTAGCATACCACGCCTACAGGGAAACCAACCTCTATCATAGGAGCTACGTTTTAAAAGTAATACGAGAACTCCCTCGGACAATACCTTTAAAAAGGATACCAGCGAAAGTTTCAAGATGAATCAAAACATGAATTAGCAATGAATTAGCAAAACAATGAATTTTATTTTTAAGTATGCAGTAAGTGTTTCCTGTTGTAACTCACACGACGTAAGTCACTGGACCTTGATGTTAATCTGCAAATCAGGAGATAATGCTGCCATCAAAGAATACAAACAGAGCCAGCAGGAGCTGGCAAGAAAACAAAGCTGAGCGCACTAAACTGGCAAAGTGACGACATATTCTTCAAAACCTTGCACGTACGTCCCCTGAAAATAATAAAACCAAACTCCCAATCGCACTTTGATTTTCATCAATAAGAATGTTGGAACTAAAAGGTTTAAGGAAAAACCTGATCCTCGTATCTGGTAAATATAACAGGGGCCTTTCCTTAATTCTGACGCCTTCCAAAACGGATTCACTGACAACACGCTAAAGCAAATTCTTCAAAGTCCTTAGTCAACACATTTTTTGACATGACCAGTGACAATTGATGGCTGCATGAAACTATATATTGGTTCGAAAACATTGGTCCGTTAACTCGCATTCCTACTCTGGACAAGTTAGAGGTGAGATTGCAGTATTTAACATTCGCGGTAATTTTTCGCAGCATTTGAAGCTTTTTTTCCCTCGGCGAAGTAGTCCTTCCTCTTGTTTAGACCTCTCTTGTTTAGAAGACAGGATAGCCTTTTTTTCTCTGATTTTTGGGGTCTAGAAAAGTTGAGTACTGTTATGACTCCATGAGTTCCATGCTTTCTCGTCCATTTCTCGTCCACAGTTTTTGCTTCAGTTTTTACTACATTTCATACCACATTAAATCACAGCCTTCCTTCCAAGAAATAGATGTTTTACCACCTATATCTGTCATTTTCATGACACCTTTTACATCATCACTTTAATTCAAAGAAAACATCGAAAGCACATAGATTGGGAAGTGATCTGTTTTCCAGTTTAATTAATCACCCACTTGCGATTTCTTCTGAGCCGCTCAATAGGGGTATAAACGGCAGGGTCTTTTATTGTTCAACGGTAAATTTTAGATTTAAACATCCATCTTACTTCCGTCTTGTTGTTCTTGTTGACTTTATTCGTTTATGTTTTCTTTTTCTTCAGTAATTTTAACTGAAGCCAAATTCCTCGAATAACAACCATGGAAGGTGAGTGCACAATGCTCTTTGTAACGTCGTAGCTTTTGTCTACCGTTCCGAGAACGTATTTGAGAAAATTATAATCGTTCTTAATCACGTCTTTCGAATCTCTCGCCTTTGAATCAAAGAGCCTACGTAAGGCCCGCCTCGACCACTTCCCGTTATTGATACTTCGGAGCCCATAACGAGCTCCTGATATTGAGAACCTAGAATTAAAATCTGTTGCCTCAATTCAATTTATATGATGGTACTAATTATGCAGATATAGCGACTGCCCTCTTATTTGCAACTGACATCACTTGGTAAAAAAATTGGCGGCCGATATATCGAATTAATGTTTACCAAAGTAGTGGCCAAAACTTTGGCAAGGCGTTTGAAGTGTAAAAGTGTGGTTCCAGATAGAATTCGTTATAATCAGAGCTCACAGAGCCCCACTGTCGTGGGAAGAACTGTTTTTGATTTCATCAGAATTGAACTACTGATGATCGACGTAATTGAGTATCCACATCTCAAAGGGAATCCTTGGGTACATCTAAGTGGCTATTGACTTTGAAAAATTTAACTTCCTCTGAAGAGTATTTCATGCATTCATCTTTGGCCCTTCATTCACGAAGTGGATAAGAGTGTAACAACGGCTCCAGCTGTGTAATGTTTTGTGGTTTTACAACGAGACCCGGTTTGCTCTCAGCATGGGGAGTAAGGCAAGATGCTGGATCCTCGGTCTTATCCTTTCATAACTTTGAATAATTATAGTTCTGGAGATCTTAGCTGTAAAGATTAGCCAAGAGATGGTGATACTATTTAAATGATATAAGGGTACGAGAAGAAAACGTTAAACTTTCTCTCTTTGCAGACGACATAACTTGCTTTATACAAAACAGAATGTCTTATTGTACTTTGAGTTTTGATGAGTGTTCTGACCGTCTTAATTACAATTGACAAAAAAAAACAAAAAACAGAGTCCCTAGGAGGCTCGGGCACGGTGGGTAAATTCTCGTGATCCTAAAAAACCTGATTACCAGTGTAATTAAACGTGCCCAGATTTAACAGCTCATTTAAATATACCATTTATTTATCAATATATCAGTACTGAGATGGCTTAGGAATGTCCTAAGATATCTACGCACAGTCCTCTCAATAGTAAAATACTATTTTCTTCCCATTTAGGAGAGAATAAGGTGACTTTGGCTATATATAGTGGTCTTCCTGATCCTGTTTGGAAGTTTGATTCCCGAAATGAGAGCTTCAAAACGATTAAGGAGCATTTGGACGATGCCAGAGCCAAAGGAATCACCTACCGTCATGAACAGATGCCCTCCATTCTTGGGTTCAGGGGTTTCTTAGTGCAGCCCTTCGACGCTGAGCAAGCAGACTTAATTGTCGGCCAGGAGACAGCAGCCCTTCAAAAGCTATTGCTGGAAACTATGCCCGAAGGATTGATCAGAGACGACTTGCGGAAAAAGATTTTGCAAGCGATCGACTCAGGAGCTGTCTCAGCTAAGATACCTGATAAAACCCAGAGTACCACCCCTAAAGATGTTTCACGAGTAGCTGGAAAGATACTACACTACGCACCTCCACTGAACTTGGCAAGGTGGAACACCGCCTGCGTTCAACCCTATAACAACTGCTACAACTACGCAAACGACAAGATAACCAACAGCTTTGCACAGCCTGGTAAAGCCAGTGGTAAACCAATCACTGAATTAACTGTTGCCCAAGTACTTGCAGCTGTCGAAAGTGACGGTTGGTTAAAAATGGATGTGCCTCCAGAGGCCCCTTGCCCAACGGCACCGGAACAGCCATACTGCTGTTCCACCAAGTTGGTGGCACTTTTGGTTGCTGTTGGTAAGAGATCGCATATTCTCTCTTCCCAGTAATCGCTGAAAGACATTTCTGAGTCAGTGCTTACTGAAGAAGTGTTCAAAATTACCTTTACAAAGAAAAGATTGAATTTATTTGGGTACTGCACATTCGCTGAATGCCAGCTGAGTGTGAAAGTTACAAGACCATTTTTTCGGAACATGCAACCTATCATAAAGTCCTGAATCTGACCAAAATATCACATGTTATCCAGACCTGGATTTGCAATAGTTTTACTTACTTTCAGTTTATTAACTTTTGTTTTTCAGGCACGGATTTCCATTGCATGCGTTTGGATAACAACAAATTGTGGTCCCAAAAG
The DNA here is from genome assembly GCA_949126865.1 of Montipora capitata. Lineage (NCBI taxonomy): Eukaryota > Metazoa > Cnidaria > Anthozoa > Scleractinia > Acroporidae > Montipora > Montipora capitata. The sequence goes on from OX421446.1 coordinate 21,385,302, forward strand.
CTTGGATCAGCCCCTGCCACAGACAAAGATGGCGCCGGCAAAGAGATAACTGATCCAAGGAAGGCTGTCAACCTACCTTTCGGTCCAGATTATAAGTTTGTTTCTTTCATGAAGTTTTGTACGATCATAATAGAATAATACTTGGTCGTGGACAGCCCGAAAGCTAGGAAAAGCTTCACAGTTCAGTTTTGAAAACAAAAAAAGAAGAATATTCGTTCAAGTTTTCAGTGAAACGCTTCATCATAATTAAGTTAATGACCAACTAGGTGCTACAAGCGCAGCTTCAGTACCCGCCAGTTGTTTTAATTTTCTCAGTTTCACGATTTTACTAATTTTAGCTAGAGAATATGAAACTTATCACCTTTTTGAGATCATGTTACCTCCATGACCAGTTTCCCTTAAAAAAAAAAAGCAATGATGGATCTTATTTTGTTTAGTAATGCAATTTGGACAAATCATCGAATGTTTAGCACAGTTGAGCCTACAAACTAAACGTTTAATGGACATAACCCTAAGGCTGTCGGTCAAAGTCGAACGGATCTTGTAGTTTAAAATTAAACAATGTGGTTTCAAATAAAGAATTATATTTGAAGATAAGATTTTGGTGTCTTTTATTTTGTTCTATTTCTGTAAAACCGGAAAACGAAACTACAAGAAACGTCTTTCTTTTTCTTTTTGAAAAACCTGAAAACAAAGTCAAGTGTTCTTGCGCTGGGGCACTACGTATTCTAACGATTGGGTTTGGATCGAGCACGAAATGGAGGCTAATGCAGAGGAATCGCTTTTCATGCTAGATCCAGTCTAACCTTGAGAATACGAAACTGGCCTATCGAAATCAAATTAATCACTCAGATCAGATTAAACATTGGTTTTCACATGGAGAGGGGAAAACCAAAGTACCGGCGGAGAAAAAGCTCTCGGAGCAGAGTCTTAGAGAACCAACAAACTTGTCCCACATGTGACACCGAGTCTGGGAATCGAAACTGGGCTACATTGGTAGGGAGTAGATTCGAGGCAAGTCAGTTATCTTGCTCGTTTTCCTTAATTAATCCAAAAGCAGCTAACGGATCACTGAAAAGCAGAATCTGATTTTGAATGTGGATTACTGGATTGAATGATCCTCTTTTATGGCTCTGGTAAAGAATACCCAGGGGAATGGTAACAAAATGGTGTAGATGGGAGTAATTTACAAATCGAGTGGATAAACGTCGATTTACCACCACAAAGAGAGGGAAAACTGACGTTTCGAGCGTAAGGATTAATAGTCTGTCACCACTTCAGCTGATTCTGCTTTTCTCCAACAGGATGAGGAACCACTTGTTCTTCATTCCACTTTGAAATGTGGCAAAAACCGAGTTTATGGTCATTAGCTCGCGTCAAAAATTGCAGTCTTTAAATGACAAGACAATAAATGTTAATGTAGAGGGCGTCAAAATAAACCAAACAGATCATAGCAAAGCTCTCGGACTGAACATAGATGATTCCTATCCTGGAAGGAACACAAACACGCAACTTCAAAAAAGGTTGCTTCCAGTATCGGTGCACTTATAAATTAAGCGAGTCAGACCTTTTATTTCAATGCATACCGCTATCAAAATATATAAAGGTCTTATCGAACCACATTTTGACTACTGCAGTGTTGTTTGGGATGGCTTATCTCAACAGCTGAGCGAGAAACTACAAAAACTACAAAATCGCGCTGCTAGAGTAATTACTAAATCAAGTTATAATACGAACTCCAACTATCTTCTCAACTCTCTCAGCTGGGATAACTTATCAGTTAGAAGGACGAAGCAAAAGGCAAATTTAATGTACAAATGCGTTAATAAGCTCGCCCCAAATTATCTTTGTAACATGTTCACTCCGAGAACTCTGTCCTTTGATCTTCGAGACGCAAGCCAAAAATTGTACTTGCCGAAACCAAGAACTGACTACCTGAAGCGTAGCTTCAGTTATAGCGGAGCTTCTCAGTTTGTAACGATCTTCCTGAGGATATCCGCAATACAAAATCTCCACGCAAGTTCAAGAGAAGAATTGATAAATGGCTCTCTGTATCGGACTCCCACACGGCAAATATGTAAACCAGTAAATAGAAAATTTTACTTAAGATGAATTTCTTATTTGTTTTCTATTGTCATACTGATATTTTTACCGTGTTTTAAATAAAGTTTTCATTCATTCAAATCTTGAGCATTCGCAGCTTTGGTTATGAAAAATGTGCATTTTGGATCAATTTCATTTGTTAAAATTCGTTGGCTGTCACGAAGTTTCATATAAACGATGGGTTAAGACACGTCGATAGAAAGACGTCCAGTCCGATTTCTTATCTTTTGAGTTTAGATATTCCAAAAATATCGCATTTCCCACATCATGGTGCCGCCAAGTGGAATGGAGGTCGACCGTGTTGAACTTTAATTTTATACGCGTAAAATTAGAGCACAGCACAGGTTTCACTTTTGCTACATTTTCTTTGGCGATGTGTAAGAGTACTTATGACGGTGGAAAAATAGGCCATTTCCGAGTTCTGGCCTTCCTCATCTTCAAAGCGAGTCTAAGTGCGAAGTTTTTGTTATGAAAATTAGTTTTCATTCATATGTAAGGTAGAGCTAATTACCATCACAAAAACTTCGCACGCAGACTCGCTTTGAAGAGGAGGCAGAATTGAACTCGGAAATGGCCTATTCGGCTCCTTCATAGGCGACCCAAACGTACAATTCGACTGAATGCTCAATCAATGTAACGATTTGTAGGGTTTATATGGGAAACATGAATTGCCGAAAAAAACTCGGCTAATATACTAGTTTTCAGCGAGTAAAATAAATGAAATAAACTTACTTTTATTTCACCTTGTGTTCTTGTGTCGATTGAGGCGCTCTGGGCTAGGTTTGAAATTAACTCTTGTCAAATCGACACAAGGACATACAAATCGTTCCGTTCAACCTCAAAGCCAAGAAAAAGCGCCCTGGGAACGAGGTTGCATTACATTGACTGAGCATTCGAATTATGCGTTTGGGTTGCCCGTGGTGCCTTCTGCAGGTACTGGAACAGACATTACCTAAACTAAAGAAACAAAAGACTGAAAACAACAACAACAACAACAACAACAACAAAACTCCAAATGACTACACGTAATCCCAAATGACCAGAAGTACAATGCTTTCCGGAACCTCGAGAACTGAAGACCCAAATATTCAAGTCATTGTGCTTGGACTTGCGACATGGGCGAGCAGATCAAGGTATTCGGCCTGATTTGAAGTGACGCATAGTAGCAAATGTCAACAGAACATGGAAAATTTGCGTGACTGTCCATTTGCGTTAATTTGCGTCATTATTATACATTGAAGTCAATATCTCTTTTCGAATAGGCCTAAAGCGAACAGTAAATTTTCGAAATCAGCGCCTGTGTCACCCAACCTCGTTCCCAGGGTCTCTCTTTTCTGCCTCCATTGTCGTTGTTGTTGACCCTAGGAACAAGGTTGTGTGACGCTATCTCGCTGCAGATGTCAAGGACACTCAAGGTCACGGTTATTAAGAAGCAAAAACATGACTTCCAGGTTTGCTTGTTTTTTTTTAAAATTAGACTCATTATTGCTATTTACTTTCTCAACCAGCTTTCATTCAATTTTTCACACATTTTCTAATGCTTAGAATTTTTTGTCAGTCGGATCATGTGCCGCTGATTTGTATACTTTTACTCGTTTAGAAATAAATTATGAATACCACTCACTATTCACCTCCGAGTAAGCGGCGAGCGAGATTTGAAATTCTCCACTGTATTTTACAAAAACAAAGTTTTTTGGGTTCGTTTTTTATTTAACCTGTGTGTTATTTACCTGTGTGTTTTATAGTAATAATAATAATAATTTCCCCCAACAAACAGCAATAAAAGCAAGGTGACACACGCTAACACCAACCCGGTGTGGCCAACACATCACGCATGCGCACAACCATTTCACCCGGTCAATTAGCAGCCATGGACAGCTGTTTCGGCCTTTTGGGCCTCATCAGCATGGCGTAGCTAACATACCAGGCGGGTGTGCTGCTTTCTTCCCCCAACAAAGCCCGCTCTCATTGATTACTTCGAGATCACATGACATCTAACAATAAAACTGTTTCCCGCCAAAAGACTCTGAGCGGGCAACAGTGCAAAATCTATGACGTCAGAGAGTAACAGTGCACTGTTACCCCCGAATGTTGACTGACGACGTTTTTCTTTTTGGGCTATTCAACAAATCACTTAATGACTGGTCCCTCGGGAAACAGTTCATTTTGTTTCCCTCGAATTTCAATGTTTCCCTCGGGTGCCCCCCGGGGAAACATTGAGATTCTCGGGAAAAAAAAGGAACTGTTTTCCTCTGGACCAGTCATTAAGTGTTTACTATTCACCTCCACTTCGGTGAATAATTGTTAGGGTGTGTTGAAACAGAATTGCGTTACATTGTACTCTATTGCGTTACTCGAATACGAAATCGGATAGTTTCATTTTTTGATTGACACTTTTGTATCGAGTGATTTTACTTCGCACATGGATCTTGTAGTCTCAAGCTCACGATCTCTCGTGTAGAAAAAAGTCTGTTCATTCGGAGAAATACGTATATCTGTTATCTAGAGAGTTCTAAGTCTTTGCGGAATAAAGTCCTGAAATCATACTATATAGGGTGCGTTCGATTGACCGTATTCCGGAATCGGAATACATGTAATACATGTTGGAAATCCTTCGTTTTTGCGGAGATTCACATTAAAATTGACAAACATTTGCTAAAATGCCATTTTAAACATATTTTTATCATCCTTCCAGCTTCGAAACGCGCCAAACATACCGTTTTTAATCATCACTCCACGTACTCTTATTCCCGAATAGGGTCGAACGCGTCCATTTTTGTAAATAACCGCTTAATTAATTCGCGGGCTCCTAAACGAGGATAATAGAAAATAAAATTCCTGTTTTTATTGGTGAAAAAGGTCCTTTTGTTTCCTGTCCAATGAGAGTTTTTGTTAGGTTACCAATTTGTTCCAAGACATCAGACGGTTTCCACAAACAATCAAGCGTTCCATGGCCTTCTGCTTCTTTTGCACTCATATGAAAGCCTTCGCCGCTTTGAATTCAGGAATTTTATTTGGGATTTATTGTTGAAACAGTACATTAAGTTTCATTTAGCGTATGTCGACTGCAAATGACATGAAATCAAAAATTATACTAAAAAATTCTTTTCGAATAGTTCTGAAACTCGAGTGACGTCCTTCAAGATTAAAAGATACATGGCACAAATGGAAGATCACAAAGCTCAGACTGTTTCAACAAATCTAACCGGGTAAGTCTTTTTGCACGATAACAAAATTAATGCCGTTGACATTTTGCAAAATTTAATAGAAGTTGAACAAGCATAATAGTGCTAAGCTTTAAAGATCATTAACACATGACTTTTGTTACCTCGTAGATTCATTTTATCCCGTTATGTATGTTATGGGGTAAATTGGTTGTCCTGTAGTAGCCAAAAAAATGATTTACGTGTGGTCTTCATTCAGCAATAAAATTTAATGATAATTAAGGCTCAGGTATTATGACACACTGTGATGCTCAAATCTTTTTTCTTTGGTTATCCTAACATTGGCATGAAATGAAAATTAAATTTAATAGACATTGCAAAAATGTTTGTTTTCTGAGTTGCTACTTTTGACCAGAATTACACTCTTTCTGTCAGTGTGTTGATTTAGCCGACAGTCTTTAAAGTTTCATCCATATATCAAACCATTTAAAGCTAGGACAATGTCATTGTATAGTTGTCATTGGCTCCGAAGACTAAAATAAGTCATTGTCATTCATATCAATCCTTCTCAAGGCTCACTTGTAACAATCGCCATGGTCATCATCAGGTCCAAAGTGTACTTCAAGCCATTCTTCTCGCAAAAACTTTAATGTGCACCCCCAATTTGCAGTTTCTGGTAAATTAAAAGTAACCATAACTAGTTACATGTATGTAAGTGTGACATGGGATTCTTTTATAACTTTCTCCCCTCCCCCATTCCCCACACACACACCCCATGCTCGTGAAAAATGAATGCTTCCTTTAAGACACGTAAGGAACCTTTGTGCATGTTTATATTCACTTAAGTTGCATCAGTACTCTGAGGTTAAACTCTCTTTTCTGTTCATAAAACTATACAGGAAGATTCATAAACAGTCTTCATTTCCATCTATGATGGTGGGTTACATGTCTGGTGATAAACTGTCCAAGCGTCATGTTCAAGGACAAATGCCATTACAAAGTGAAACATTCAAACAATCTCAGGCTGATGTCGATCAGGTACATAATCACAATCCTCCAAACTCAACATTGGTGGGGAAAGGTGTAGAGTTGTGTTTCCAACCTAGCTAACGAATTACATGTGTACCTTCTGTGAAGTGTTAACAATAATATTTATGACCAACATATGTAGTTACATTCTACTGTAATTTTGTACATTGCTTGCTCTGTTGAACACAAATGTAAAGGTGTGATTATAAATGTATTTTAAGTCATGCGTTTTTTATTTTCTCAGTTTACAGAAACTAAAGGAACAGAAATTAAAAATAGGAAGCTTAAGAAACAGCAGACATATCATGGAGAGATTGTACAGTTATCTCAACAATTGCAGCACCGTCAAGTGAAATCAAAATCAAAAGCTGATGGGGAAGATGCTCTTGACAAAGAGGAACAAGAAAATTTGAAGAAGCTGAAAGAAAAGGCAATAAAATATTATTATTGCCTGCTTCGTGCTATTGTAATTCAGAACATTTGTTTTAATTTGGAATTAATAAAAAGCTACTGTTATCAACTCACGTATTCCATCCATCTTTAATACCATTTCCTTGAATTCAATTATTATTAACAAAATTGAATAATTGTCATCAAAGGAACAACCCTTTGCATGGAATCTTGCTTTTATTACATACAGTACATGTCTACTTTGCAGAAGTATGAAAAGTATTACATTTAAAAGCACATATATATATGTTGGGTATGTAATGATCCTAAAATTAAATTAAATACCCTTGAAAATTGTATTATTTTTTTCTTAAGTACCTGGACAGATATTAGTTAATAAAGCTTTAAAAATAACTAGAAGAGTTTCTTTTAAAAAATTCAGAGCCCAATTCTAGTTCCTTTGGGTAATGAAAATCCATAGCAAAACCATGCAGGTGTGTACACGTACATTTCTGAGGGGAAATTGGTAATTTACTGAAATTTAATATCAAATAACAATTTATTATTTAAACCTCTCAATTTCAGGAACATGATGATTTAATTCAAGGTCTTCTGATGCTTCGTGATTACTACAAAGCAGAATACAAGAAAGCGTTAAAAGATAAAGTGGAACAGCAAAGGAAGGCTATGCAAAAGCAACAACAAAAACTGAAAGAACAAGCGAAAATATCACAGCAGAATGAAGTAATGTCACTAATAATACCTTCAATACATCAATTAAGTCTAGATCTTGTGATAAAATTGATTAAAAAGACAAACGCAACTAGATTCATTTTGACAACGTTTCGACATCGTCCGATGTCATCGTCAGGCAATGAATTTTAATCGGATGAAGCATAACTTATAGTACAAGAACAATAGAACAATAGAATAATATATACAATAGTACGCTAACAATAAATGTGAAATCTAAGTAAATAGTTTTGCCCTGGTCAACAGAGTCTGACTGCACATTAAGTGATGGTTTTAATTCTTTGATGTAGAACATCTCATGAATTAAGCAATCAAATTTCGATGCGCATTTCTTTAAGACACTAAAACTCGCCGCTGGGGGTGCTGTTGTTTGGCCATGATCTGCTAGGCGATGCCTCCCGATAGCTGAGTATCTATGTTCCTCAATTCGTTGATGCAAGTGACGAGCTGTATAGCCAACATAGCTCGCATCACACGAGCCACATTGAAATTTGTAGACGACTAGTTGTTGGCTGACTAAAGATGGTTTGGGCTCACGGAATTTAAGGACATCCTCGAGCTTGCGGCTGACAAAAACTGGCTGTAGATCTATATCCAGTTTCTTATTTAGCTGAGTAAGTTGGCGCTTCACAATATCGGCTGGTTTTTGGTCAATAAATGGCAAGACGATTCTAATGGTGTTTTTATTATTATTGCTGGTAGATTGTGATTCGACATCTGATGTATTGATAAAGTTACGGATGGTTGCCTCAATCAATTCAGACGGGTATCGTAGCTTCTGAAAAGTTGATCTTATGTTTTCACATTCTTTTTCAAACAGCTCGGTCGTTGAGGACAGACTGTACGCCCGGTGAAGCATTGTCTTGAGTAGAGATTTCTTGTATTTGTTGTCCACATGACTCTGGTAGTGCAACAAGAGGCCTTTGTTGGTAGTTTTTAGACTAGTCGTCTACAAATTTCAATGTGGCTCGTGTGATGCGAGCTATGTTGGCTATACAGCTCGTCACTTGCATCAACGAATTGAGGAACATAGATACTCAGCTATCGGGAGGCATCACCTAGCAGATCATGGCCAAACAACAGCACCCCCAGCGGCGAGTTTTAGTGTCTTAAAGAAATGCGCATCGAAATTTGATTGCTTAATTCATGAGATGTTCTACATCAAAGAATTAAAACGATCACTTAATGTGCAGTCAGACTCTGTCAGGGCAAAACTATTTACTTAGATTTCACATTTATTGTTAGCGTACTATTGTATATATTATTCTATTGTTCTATTGTTCTTGTACTATAAGTTATGCTTCATCCGATTAAAATTCATTGCCTGACGATGACATCGGACGATGTCGAAACGTTGTCAAAATGAATCTAGTTGCGTTTGTCTTTTTAATCAATACATCAATTAACAAGATAATAATTATTTTTATTATATTTGCATCATGCAAAATCCAATATTGCCAATGGATGTATTTTTTATTAGTTTTTGCCAACTGTCCATATTTAAAATAAATTGGATAGTTTTTGCTGGAACATTTACTTGTGAGCTTTGAACATTATCTGTCCAAAAAAAAAAATGTGGATACTTTCCATCAACCAATCAAATATCAAGATTTATTATAACAGAACTGAGTGTTGGCCAATCATAATAATAATAATAATAATAATAATAATAATAATAATAATAATAATAATTATTATTATTATTATTATTATTATTATTATTGCTGTAGACAAATTAACTCCTATCACAATTTTGAACTTCAAGTCCAAGTTCAAGTTCCTGAAAAGAACTGTGTATAGAACTTTCATCTTTCATCTGTAACCAAACAACTAATTATAACATTTGAAAATGAATTTAAAGATAAATGTTGTTTCCAGAACTTTATAATATGACTTCATCATATCATGAGAAATTAGGACTGTGTGTGATGAAGCTCTTAGAATATTAACTTGGGAGTATAGTTTAAGTATTGACAAGTGTTTATTACAGCGAAAGCGAAATTAATATTTTGAGTTGTACAATTGTAGTTGTGCACCGCTTAAGCTGCCTTTGCCTGCAGTTGTTGTCTGACAAATCTTATAATCACAATGTAGAGCACCCTGCGAGCAGAGCCTCCTTTTGTCTTTTTCTTTACTGAGGAGGAGAAAAGTAGGCTCTGCCCGAATCGCGTCAACTCTTTGAAGCCGCCGCAGCCCGAGCTTCTGGACTAGTCAATCTTGTTTTCTCTCATCAAACCGGTTATTCCAGTGCGAGCGTCCGTTTAGTGACAAAACCGATGGTTATAATTGAGCCCGCTGTACCATGAAAAACCAAGATGGCGGCGAGATCTGGCATATTTGGCTTGGGTTCGAGACTGTATCCTGGCAACATGCAGCGCATATTCAATAAAGATCTTACTCGATTCATGCAGAGCCTTTCTCGAGAACGCCAAAATCGAGCAAGCAAAAGAAAGGCTTTGCTTGCAGGGTGAATGTAGAGTTACTGTGATAAATTAATCACCTTCATGACCTTATGTAACTTGTTTTTTTTTAGAGAGAAAAGTGCCACAAAGTTCCTCATAAGCTGCCAAGATCTGTTCTCATCAGTGATGGACAAGTTAGGGATAGTTTAATGCAGACTGATTATTACAAGGTACAGTGTAGGGTAAAGACACCTTTAATTTAATATGAACTCAAAGAATCCATATCCAGGTTGGATTCCCAGAAACTTGTGAGAGAGTGCTAGGAATGATTTCCTAGTAGTCTTCCAGATTTATTGGTCTTGAACCCTAAATTTCTTCCATGAATGTTCTTAAAGTGCCCCTGTGATAAAAAAAAACCACAGTGACTTCCTTTTTTCCTTCAGATTTTGAAAGTGTGTTTGCTTAACACCTGACTGGCAAAATTCACCTGACTGGCAAAATTTTGAGCTTTGATTTTTATCCAAAGGCCGTTTACTGAGTGTAAGTTTTGGATTTCACGGTCCGCCATTACTCACGTTCAAAACTGACCGATTGGACCTCAGACGGTTGGATCCAGGGAAAAGTGACATCAGAGGCTCACTAGCTTAAAATTTCAGCGTGTGAACGCAGCTTATTATATATGCAAAGCGTGAGTTTAAAAGTCTGAAAGTCCAAAACCCCCTTGCTGCATATTAATTCTGCGGCTTACACACGTATTGCATTCTTAAACTATTGAGCCTTTGACATAATTTTCTCCTCGATCCAGCTCTCTCAAGAACATAATGTTAGTAATGGCGGACCATTAAAATGAAAATTACAGTTAAAATAAAGAGGTGTCTTTTTGAAATCAAGGCTTAAAACATGGGTCACTTAGTGTTTTGTTAACATAGTTTTTAAATCCAAAGAAAAATATGAATTGATTTTTTGGTCACAGGGGCACTTTAACAGCTGGCAAGTGTAGTGTTGTGGGATTCCTGTGTATGTATGTAATGGCGGACATGAGGAGAATTATGAGAAAGGTTGCGTTAATCCAGGCCATCCGTTACAAATTACACTACAGAAAGGTCATCCCTCCAGTTACCCTCAGCGTCATCCTCTTGATGACATATACAATGTAGCTTCATGATATCCAGTCTGTTACTTGGAACCTTCACCTGTCACCGTATCTGTCCACCTTGCATTACATGACTGTCCTACCTGTGATTTTACGTCTTGATGGTGTCAACCTTTATTGCGGCGGCCCTTTGTTCACTTATGCAGGTCTTGTACATGTATTTCCAATTCTTAAGGGAGATATTCAGCATGATGCTCTCCATTTTTCAGGTTAACTTGCATAATGCCTACTAATAGTTAACATTTGTACATTGCCTGAATTTTATAGATCATTAACTTTGAGAACAAACTCAAAAAAGAGGGCTATCTTATCAAGATGCATGAAGTTAATGAGTTTTGGAACTTTATCACTGTTCCTGAAAATTTGGCTAATGCAATTAAAGATGGTAGGTTATTCATGATTTGCTGATGATTACATGATTGTACTTTTTTGTACACTGTAGGTACAAAAAATTTCTGTTCAGTGAAAATAAATAAGTTGGTGTTCTATTAATTACAGTCGAACCTCCACTAATGGACTCCTCTTGTAAGCAGACACCTGAATGCGCACACCAAACTGTGGTCCCAGCAATTTCTCCTCTAAACACTACATATTTAACCTCCTGAAAGCTGACATCTCTTGCAAGCAGACACAGACACCTATTCAGGGTCGACAGGATCTAAAATACAGGCCTTCTGACAGGGTGCGGGAAAAAAAAATTAAATTGTGTGCTATTGTGGATGCCAATTTTGTGGGAAAAAAAGTCAATTGTGCGGGAAATTGTGCGGGATTGCGCAATCTTGCAAACATCGTGTTCTCCTTGTCTACCTTTTCTTTAACCATATCAACGTGAAATTCCTGCTGTAATGGCTGAGTTACCTCTACATTTTACTTCGAATGATTTTTATATTATTGACTGAAGTTTAGAACCTATTTAAAACCGATTTTATGTTTGTTGAAGCAATCGAATGTGCTAAACAAAACCACTCGAGGAAATTGCCCCAGAAAACCTAGCGAGCCTCTAATGTACGTCATGTATATCTAAATAGTCTGTATCAGTCACTAATTGTGTAACCCAATCGGCGAGTTGTTCGCTGAAAGCGTGGACATACTAGAGTGTTTTCAACTGAAGGTAAATAGTCTGAAAATAGCCTAAATATATTCTAGATCTCCTGATACTCAATAGAAAAACGCGTTTTGATTAAAATTTTGAGTAGATAAGTCCGTATTGTGCGGTATTTTGCAAATTTTCCCGAATTGTGCGGAATTGTGCTGGTTTTACCGAATTGTGCGGTACCGCACCCGCGCACCCTGTCAGAAGGCCTGTAAAATATCCTCCCGCAAGCGGACAGCAAACAATAAAATTATCAAGAAACTTTCTAACAAAATGGGTTCGACTTTGGTTTAATCGCACACTGTCCTAGACAAAACATACATGTAGTCATTTTGATTACAATTAGCTTTTTTTTCCTTTTTAATAATATACACGAAAAAATTACTCAATTCTGATTGGCTGAGAAAGGAGTGCAGCTCTTCTGTAACACGAGTGCAAAATGTGTAACACGAGTGCAAACTTGTAACACGAGTGCAAATTACAAAGGCTTTCTGATTGGCTAAACACACAAAAGAAACCAACAAGAACCAATCAGATTAGAGCTGTTTCTATAGCAACATATTGGCGGAAATTTTAAGATAAGACGCGGAGGAAAATGGCTGGAGTTTTCAGCAAACAACGATTTGGTTTTGCGAGCGAAACAACGATTGAAGAGCTAAAAAATTTTTCCAAAAACCCAAATACAGTAAAGAGTACGTCTTTCTGGCTGAATGTATGGGAGACGTGGTGCAAACAGAAAAATATTGTCAACAAAATCGAGGAAAACGAGCCAGGAAAACTAAACAAGCTACTTGAATCATTCTACGCTGAAGTAAAAAACAAAAACGGTGACGACTACGAGCCAGACAGCTTAAAAGTGATGATAGCTGCACTTGATAGACATTTAAATGAGAAAGGATACAAGTTTTCCATCATAAGAGACAGGGAGTTCCACTCTTCCAAGCAAGTTTTAGAGGGGAAAGCTCGGCAACTTCGCCAATCCGGTATGGGCAAACGTCCAAATAAAGCCAGAAGTTTAACTGAGGAAGAAGAGGAGGTGCTGTGGGAGGGAGAAAAATTTGGATCCAAAACTCCAGAAGCGCTTATTTCTTCTTTGTGGTGGCTTTTGACGCAGTTTTTTGGTCTCCGCGGTCGTCAAGAGCACCACGCAATGAAAATGGAAGATTTTCAACTCTGCAAAAATGACGAAGGTATGGAGTTCGTGCAGTTTACCGAAGGTCCAACGAAGACCAGACAGGGCGGACTGCAGAGCAAGAACAGAGATTTTCAGCCACGAATGTTCTCTGTTGGAGGAGAAAGGTGTCCGGTTGCTCTCTTCAAGCAGTTTGTCGAGCGAAGACCACTTAACATGCGATGGTCAGGTCCTTTCTACCTCAGTATCAAAAGAAACCGAAGACTGAATGACAACATCTGGTTCAAAACTCAACCAATGGGCGTAAACACCATTAGCAACATGATGAAAACAACTGTGGCGGGTACTAGCCTTGAAGAAAGTCACAAAAAATTTACGAATCACAGTGCTAGAAAGACAACAGTGAGCAAGCTAAAGAAAGCAAACGTTGAACGCTCAGATATAGTGAAGGTCACAGGCCACCGAAGCGTACAATCCCTTGACGATTACGATGAAGCCGACGAGGAAGAACAACGACGACTCTCCAGTGCAATATCCAAACGGAATTATGAAAACCCCGGTGCTGAGAAAAAGCGAATGGCAGTTTCCGACATCACGACAACTGCGGCTCCACTCGCTCCGGTAAACACGAACATGCCAGTACCACACACATTGGCCGGCCCATCGATGACAGCGACGAAAGAAAACCAATTCCCACCATCACTTTCAGGTTTTCAAACTCAGAATTTCTCTGTAAATCCAACCATGATGAGGTCCCAGGAACAGACCATGATGAACACGTTCAACAACTGTCAAGTGTCTTTCATCATTGGCCGCTCGAAGCGAGCTCCTGAGATTTCAAAACGACAGCCCAGTTCTTGTAAACGCCGAGCGTTCATTATTGAGGATGATTCTGATTGAACGTTTACTTTTCCTAATTATTGTAAAGCGAGTTTTCTTTACATAAATTTAAAACGCTTGAAAGGTTTTAAATCAGTCCTCACACATTTCCAAGTTCTAATTTGAATGATTTTGAAAGTGTCGGTCTTGTAAGTTTGCATTTGACAAACGTTGTAATTTGTTTCAGCCAATCAGTTGAATGAACTAAAAAAAAGCGCGCCCTGTCAAAATTTTTTTGTTGTAGTTATGTTTTTCGTGTATATTATTAATAAGTAATCACATGATTTTTCTCGTGCAATTTGGAATAAATAAGCACTTGTAAATTTTTCAAAGACCACAAAGTGCACTCGCCCTACGGGCTCGTGCACTTTTGTTGGCCTTTGAAAAATTTACTCGTGCTTATTTATTCCAAATTGCACTCGAAATCATGTGATTACCTATACTAAGCTTTTCTTCAAACCAGTCACACAAAAATTTGTTTTGAGTCCTTGAAATTTGAACTCGCAAGGCAATTCCTTACCATCATTCTCCTCTGTTTATCCGCTTTCCTGTAATATTAAATAAGAACTGTTGCTGAGTTAGATGCACGCTTCAGGAACTTCGTCACCCAATCTCAAACATTACTCTAATGAACAAGTGTCATCTTGTACAAAACCAGCCCTTACTAACTAAAGAGAAATCTTTGAAAACTCTCCCCAAATTTCATATAGAAAAGGGAGTTCTTTGAAAGATGTACTTGTTAGAGCAAAGCTCTGAGGTCTTTGAATTTCCTATCTTGACCAATAAGAGTCGTGTTTGGCCTGTATACACCTTGAAACACCATTACAAATTAGTCTTAATTAAAAACTCTAAAAGACTTGTTGTGGTTCATTATATGCCCTCTATCGCACTTTTTTTTCAACCTCCCATAAGCAGACACCTCCGTAAGCGGACACTTACCGGTACCCTTGGTCCAGAGGGTGTCCGCTTATGGGAGGTTCGACTGTATCACTCAGTCACAACTAAAGCACCCCCAATTGACTAGCAAAACTGCCTAGATGGCGTTAGACAGAGTAAAAGTGACCGGAGAGAGACTAATGAGGACCTTAGTTTTTTAGTGGACCTAGATGTTGTTAACCCATTGATGTCTAAAGCACGCCCATTTGACGAGTGAAACTATCTGCCTTAAAAACGAGTACAACCTATGAATCTTACTCTCAGGAGGGAAGAGGTTAATTGATATTATGCTGACTATACAGGTGGCTTAACATGGGAAAAAGTTAAGAATTACCACAGGGAATACAGCAAGGCATCTTGGCTATCACACAGAGAAGCCATAAACACTTCAGCAGAGCCCAAGATTGAGCAAAGGATGAAAGGGCCGTTGAAAGGAGCATCTGCAGTGTCCACTTGGAGAAGCACAATACATGGAATCAGAACAATACTAACAGTAAGAAAGAAAACTAAAATAATTCACTCATCCAAGCTAGAAGAAAAAAACACTCATTATTAAAAAGTACACCGCGCACCGGTGGCTCAGTTGGTTGGTTCAGTTGGTTGAGCACCGGGCTGCCATGCGGGAGGTCATGAGTTTGACTCTGGCCAGACCAAGACTCAGGGTCCCTAAATAACTGAGGAGAAAGTTTTGCCTTTGTAATTACATCTGCAAATGGTTAGACTTTCAAGTCTTCTCGGATAAGGACAATAAGCCGGAGCTCCCGTCTCACAAATAACTTCCATGTTCATTAGTTCCCTGTGGGACGTTAAAGAACCCACACACTATTCGAGAAGAGTAGGGGATGAAGTTCCCGGTGTTGTGGCTGTCCTCTGTGTGTATACGTGTATGGGTCGGTGGGTATAGCAGGTCCACATCAGCTGAATAGCGGCCAAAACTTCAACCTGCTTAAAGAAATAAATAACAAACAAGTTGAAGTGCAGCCAGTGTTTACTTTCACTGCCAGCTGGGGACCGATGAAGGCTAGCACTGTACATGTAGATTAGAAAACTGAAAGTATCGAGGATAGCCAAAAGAATGGAACTGTGTCTGTGATGCATATATGTTTGAGGAGACCCTTCCATTTTTTCTTGGAAAATTGTTGGGGTAAGAAGAGTAGGTCAAATGCAGAACAGAGACAACAGTGCACACAAAAATAACTCTCCTGTGAGGTCAGGCATCAAGAAATGATGGAAGCATCTTCTCATGGGATGCAATTTCCTGACAAGCTTTGTAAATACATAAATTATGTTGTTTTCTTTAGTTATAAATTGTTATAGTGACTACCAACTATGGTTATTTTGAAATCCCTAGAAAAAATTAATTTATTATACAATTTGGTAAAGGGACTTCATCAAGGGGTGAGGCTAAATCACGTGGGTGGGAGGGTCTTGGGTGGTGGATAAAAAAAGATATATATTAGCTCCCTCAGTGCTCGGTCCAAAATTGTCTTGGGTCTTTGGTCTTGTCTGTTTCGAGAATTTCCAGTCGTCGATAAAAGAAGGGTTAGGGTTAGGGACCCACAACCAACATCCCACGACCCACCCACCCATGCCGATTAAGACACTCTCTTCATCAAGTGGTCCAATACTTGCCGTTTGTGCCATCTTTGATTCATTTGGTTTATTTGCGCACCATTGTCCTAAACAATTCTTGTAGAAACATAATATTATACAATGTCAATCGTAAATATTCCAGCAAAACGTTCCTTTTTGCTTGTATCTTTTGCAGCCTTCCTCTCCCTTTGATATTGCAAATGGTCGCAACTCTAGTCGCAAAAAATCAAAGAAGACTCCACCAACATCAGCCATTCCAATAGAACAGAGATTCCCCAAAGTAAGTGTTTGCATATTAATAAATAATAGAAAGATTCTGTTATCACTACAACTGATCATTTTGTAATAAAGATATCACATTGGTACTCCTTTGTTTCAAAGGAAGTTGTACTGATTTCACCAGTGGTTCATATTCATGCAGCCTTCTTTTTTTTTTGGATGTGCATTTTTTACTATTTTTTTTGCAAGACAGCTGTGCCAGAGTAATATCTAACAGTATGTTATATGCATCATGCATGGACTGAAACATAAGGTAGCAACCAGGCAGTACCTGTCAGCCTACCCGTGGGCAACGGTGCCTGTCTCAGTGCACGAACGCGACATGTGGTTGCCATTGCTTGTGTCTTGCCCACAAGTAGTTTTTGATTCAGAGGCAAAAGTGATACCATCATAAATAAATAAATTTAATTTATTAGTATTGATTTGGTTTTGCATAGCTACACTAATTGATCTGATTTTGTCAGTCGTTTTAACCAACACTTTGTTGTCTGATAGAGCAGGCGTTTGTTTCGCTCTGTCATGTCATTAGGTTTTCGGTTGTGATTAGCCAATACATTTACTTACTTTGGACTATATTGCTTTGAGAACTGTCCTATCCTTGTTTTTTATATATCTATACTTTTAATTGGTCAAATTTCAGGTTGAATTTCCACCATTAGCAGCCTATAGGTTGGAATTTGGCGAGCCAGAAGCTGACCCAGAGGAAGTAAGATTTAAATCGTGACCTTTTCTTCACCATACAGCCAAACCTGTTGCCAATGACATTTCAAGTATAGACGAATTGAAACACACCTATCACTGTTTGCAGTCTTCACGGCCAGTGACATCTACATGTAGGCTGAAGTGACAGTCAACCAATGACATCATGACTTAATTAATTGAGCAAATACTTCAACGCCCAGGAGCCGGTTGCTCGAAGCCTGGTTTGTGCTAAGCGTTGGTTAAGAGGTATCAAAACCTATTGGTTTCCATGGTATTCAACGCTGGTTAGCGCTAACCATGCTTCGAGCAACCCGGGCCAGAGCGTTTATACCATCTACTGACGTTAACCATTCAAATCGCTTGACTCTGAAGATGACAGGCAGTGTGGCCCAGTGGTTAGGGCGCTTGTCTTGAGATCCGGAGATCCCGGGTTCAAGACCCGCTCTGACCACTCGTTGAATTTGATCCTGGTAATCCCTGGTTCACCTTCCCAGCTGCACTTGTAAATAGCCAACTGGTTTCCCTCCGGCCAGTTGGGATTCTTAAGAGTTGTAGTGTTGTGTTCTGTTGTTTCGTTGATTCATTGGCCCTGAAAAGCCCCTATGGGGAGAGGTCAATTAAGTATGTATGTATGTATGTATGTATGTATGTATGTATGTATGTATGTATGTATGTATGTATGTATGTATGTATGACTTCCGGTCAGGTTGTTGAAAATAGGTGCATGTAGGGTTACTGCGTATTGGATGTGGAAATTGGGCCCACGTGCATCTGAATTTCTGTACATGTGGCACCTCCCTCATCAGACCTTAAAACAGAAGAATTAGACTGCAAATGCCTGGACTGTTGATGATATATTCATCATTTCAATACTTTTTTCTCGTTTCTATTGTGACCATTATTTTGCTCAACTCGACTGAAATCTAGCTGTTGCTACCATCTATGAAGTGATCTTCGCACTTATATCTGGACAATTTAAGCAATTGTCTCTTATTATATACACCTGAAAAAATTCAAGTGGCTCCAACGGGATTCAAACCCATGACCTCTGCACATTATTTATTCATGGATCATCTGTGATTGCACAACTTGTTGGCCATCAAATATGTGGGCTGCAATCTAAAAATATGCAAGGCATGTCGTTGTGCAATGGCATTGTGAGGCAAGCTCCCATCACGTTCTTTTCAAAGTACTCTCTCCCCTCTCTTGGCTATCCAGTCAAGGTCGCGGATGATTGTCTTCGCATAGGCCTGCGGTGCATCCGGTCATAAGGTGGCTTATGACACCAATTTTTGCTCGAAAGACTCGATCGCAAGGTGGGCAAGTGTTACCGGGCGGGAGAGTAGCCGTCGTTTCTCTTCCAACTCTTGACATCGTCTCCCTTCGAAAGCTGCTGTTCCTTCTCCTATAGTGGTTCCAGAGAGGTCTGTCCCTTCCTGTCTTCTCCCAGTGAGTGACGTCGATGTTGCACCTCTTGAGACTTGCTTTCTAAACATCTTCTACATCTTCCTTCTACAGGAAACGACCGGTTTCCTCTACATTTACATCAACATATTCCAGCACTCGGCAAAGTCCCATTTTTATTTATGGCTGTTTCTGCCTAGGTGGCCTCGTGCACCGCTAGCCTTTTTAGAGACATCACCGCCAAGCCGGCCACTTCTGCTGGAGAGAATAGGACAGCCACAACACCGGGGATTTCATCCCCTACTCTTCTCGAATAGTGTGTGGGTTCTTTAACGTCCCACAGGGAACTTAGTCATTAACATAGAAGATTTTTGTGAGACGGAGCCTATACGGTTTACTGTCCTTATCCTAGAAGACTTGAAAGTGTAACCATCTGCACTGAGATGAAATTAAGAAGGCGGCACTTTCTCCTCAGTTATTTTAAGAATCTGAGTGTTGATCCCGGGCTGGGGTTCGAACCCGCGACCTCCCGCGTGACAGCCCGATGCTCAACCCACTGAGCTTTCAAGCGCTTGCCTTTTACCAGTTCGGAGTAGAAGATATGCTCAGCGAGAAGTTGATCTGGCATCCATACTACATTGTCGCTCCACCCGAGCTGATTCTTCGTGAATAGAAGCTGGCTTCAATGATATTTGTTTTCGCATCTTGTAGCACGGTGACGTTCTTCTGTCTCGTCAGCTGATGTTGAGAATCCTCCGTAGACAACGTTGATGGAACGTCTCGAGGGATTTCAGATGGTGACAGTAGGGGGTCAAGTTCTCAAGGCACAGTCATCGATCAGTGTGACAACTTCAACAGATGCACTTCAAATGTTCGCCCAGGCTCGACAGACTGTGCATCTTTAATATAAAGTGGCCATTTGTTGAACTTTAGGGCCAAAGCGTGACAATGGCACCAGTTCTTTGGGGCAACGTCAATATCTTTTTCTCTTTCTTGAGTTTAGGTCAGGAAGAAGGAACAAGCTGACAAGAGATTGAAGGCCAGGAATGGTCTCAAAAGAACAGTCAATACCATGTTTTCACATGCTTTAGCCAACAGAGCTGCAACCCAAAGGTATTTGATGTCTCTTATTTCAAGCAGCTGTTCGGAATGTATGATAAAAAAATAATCTCCTCATTGTGATAATGCACAAAAAAGTTAAATTACTGTTTGTTACTTGCAAAGTATTACCGTTATTGTCAAAAAATTAACAAGAAAGATTTACAATGGGAAGAATTCAAAAAACGAATTACTCATAAATTACAAATTGAAGGCCTGTTGTATGTCAAGCATTTGTATTTTTTTATGTCCGTGTTTGTGTGTGTGCTTGTTTGTGTTTTACTTATGTGTATAAAAAATCTTTAAAAAAAAGCGGCTGTTTTGGTAAACAAAATCACCCAATGACCACGGAAACGGTAAAAACGAAGAAAGGTCTTAAAACTTTAAACCTAGTCAAGTATGGCTGCCATTATTGAGAGCCAGCTCTTGGATGGAGGCTAGCAAATCCTGGCAGCCCAGCTGTGAGCCCTAATTTAAAGGGAACCTCCACTCCGACTAATGAATAATTTTAAACCCAACAAAATATATATAATGTTTGCAATTTTCAATATTCAAAAGTCTTTACATTGAAAAAAGTGAATTTCAGAATCACTTTTTTTCACTTTCAAATTTCCCGTGCGCCGCCATCTTAAATAATTGTTGTGGTTGGTTGCCCTGATGGTTTTCAGGTAAACAGCTTTTGTTTTAAAACATTTAGGGCAACCGCGACGCGTCACAGTTATTAAGGAGCTTAAACACGCGCGTTTTTGAGACGCGGACTGCAACCGGAAGAGAATATTTCGCGTACCAGGACGGTGGTGGCTCCCAGATTTTTTATACTAATCATCTCCAATGGAGAAAGATACATAGCAATGTAAATTTGGTTGTGTGAAGACAAGTTAAAGGCCGTCCGCGTTTTAAGAATGTGCGTGCTGAAGATGGCGGCGCCTGGGAAATTTAAAAACAATTCATGATTTCCTGTGATGTAAAGTTATTTTCTTGTTTTAGTGGAGGTTCACTTCCATACACTTTGAACAAAGTGGAGGGAAGGGGAATAATCGACGCTAAACGCTATACAAAAAGTATAACTTTCCGGCCCCAAGGCTGAAAGACTTCAACTTACTGTTGTTATTCCATCCCTGAGCACGAGACAGGGTGCGTGTTTTGGGAAAATCCAAACCCGGATTTCTGAATCAAAGAATGAACCCTTTTAGAAGAATTCTTCCAAAACAAAATAGCTTACCGTCGTGTTTTAAAATTGCACGCAATATATGCTGGGTTGCATTGGTTAAAAAAGTCAATGCCGTTCTGTCCCAAGTTTCCAGGTAAACGATCCTTTTTGGCATCTTCCGTTTTCGGGTGGGACTGCTGACGAATCCATATGATCTCCCCATAAAACTCACCCTGAAAGGGGCTCGGTCACGCTATTTTAGGTAATTTTGTTAATTATGAGCTCTAAACGTCAAATTGGCAGAGAAAAGAGTCTTTCATTTGCAAAATCACGGCCACATAACAACTGAGAATGATTTTCCAGCTGTGTAAATGACATTTTGATATAGATTGATATAAATTTGAAAAAGGGTGGGCCGACGTTTTTCAAATTTACCCAAATTCAATCCATTTTAATCCTCTCCAGTTTTGTCCATCCATGTCCCTTCTTGGCTTCCCTGTGTTTTATTAGAGTTCTTCTATAGTTTTGAACAGTCATTTTGATATTTTAGTTAATTCTATGACCATTCGATCAGTGCTGAAATTGCCTAAAATTGCGTGACCTAGCCCCTTTAATGCATACACAAACACAACAAAACTGCTGACTGCAACTGACGATCGTTTAATGTTGTTAGCATCGTTAAACTACTTTCAACTGCATTCAATATTCTCGTTTTATTTTATCAGGTTGATGGACAAGAATGACGACTATAACTTTGAAAGCCTTTCAGGAGCGGCAAATTTTGAAGAGGTGATTAAAAACACTGGTTTCCTCAACCAAGGATATTTAACGGTACTTGAAAGTTTACTTAGGCTACTCATCCCAAGGACATCAAGACTTATTTGGCAAAGAACGCAAAAGTTTAAAAAATTGCTAACTTTCCCTGGAAACTCACAAGGCAGGAAATATGGTACTGTAGTAATCTGAAATCTACTTGTTTCTTTTCGACACTCTTTTCCGTGTGGTCGAGTTCTCCAACAACAAAATAAGTCTGAGAGTAGTGGATTAAAAAGATATATAAAGTAATAAGATACAAAAGTCTCAATCTCAACTAGCCGAGCACAAGTAGTCTACTTTTAGGGAGACCGTTAATCACAAAAATGAAACCAATTGAAATTAAATTAAAGCACAAGAAAGATATGGTTGGTTTTTGGAGAGAGGGAAAAACTAGATTAGACTGAGAACCCACTTGTGATATCGAGTCCGGGAATAGAACCCGGGTCGCATTTCTGAAAAGGCGACTGCTGTCACCAATGCACCAATCTTGCTCCCCTGAAGGTAAGCGTGAAAAATAGGTCCGCAAAATTTGCTTAAAATGTATGTCATTAGAGCGTTTTCACATGACGTCACGGCGGCCATGTTGTTGTTCCAAAACAAAGGAACGGCGGCCGTGATGGTGTACCAAACTAATCCTCCGGGAATTGAACTCTATTTTTATGCAAATACTTTCTTTTGTTTCGGTAATCCAACATGGCTGCTGGTCACGTGAGTGAAAACGCTCTATAGCTGTTATTACAGATGAATCCCCGTTTCAGCGGTGTTCGTTTCGGAGCGCGCGGAAGCGAAACTTTGGGTCAACCGAGAAGAGTAAGAGATTTAGCGCGCGAAATGCACAAAATAATAATAATAAAATAATGATAATGCGTTCCTATCCAGAAGTTACGTTTTTCTCAGAAGAAGAGAAACTACAGTTGATGAATGCCAAGATAGTTTCGCACATTTGAGGTTGTTACTTCGGTTAACACATCGATATGCTCTACAGTGCCTTGCCATACTTTCTACGATAAAATTTGGCCAGACAAACCTCAAATTACTCGGAAAAAAGCGAAGGAAATAGTCAAGAATCAAGAAATCACACAATCCTTTGATAAGAAGTGCTTGTTTTGGCCCGAAAGCCTCGTTTTTGCGCCTTCTGAAACTTACACAGCTGAAACGTGGGCTCATGTGATCATGTGGAGTCGTTGACGTTAAACGAGCATGCGAAGGCTTTACTCTGTTTTTATAATTGTATCCTGTCTGTTACCGATGTCTTCGTGTTGACGCAAGGTCGGAAATCATGGCGTGGAAGATTTAAACCCGGATCCACACACTCTTTATTTTTCTCTATATTGTCGTCGAGAGAGATACGAGAGAGGACCAAGTCCTTGTTGAGAACTTTAACACCTTGAATGATAGTTCGGGTCCAGTTTTTTGGGTTTCAGTTGTTAGGTTTTTTTTTGGTTGCAGTTTCATGAGCTTGTCAATGTGCAGCGCAAACAGACCGGAAGTGCTAACAAGAATCAGCAGCCTAGAAAACCAAGCAGCAAAAGTGCAGGTAAAACTGATTAAAAGATCATCTTTTTCACAAGTTCTTCAAACCCGTACAATTTGTAGGAATTCCTTACCAGTCGACAACAATAACCATTATCTTCATTCATAACACGCCATAAGAAGGAAGTGTTTTTTTACTGCATTTCCATCTACGTGTTTAAGTCGGCAAAAACTCATCATAAGTTATCACCAGTAATCCAATATGGCTGCTGGTCACGTGAGTGTAAACTCTCCATAGGAGATGTTTGTTTATTGTACTTGATCGATTTATTTGATTGATTTCTTATTGCACTCGTTTCAGGGTGGAAGTCACGTGTTGGAAGCCACACGACTGCCAGCAAATCGAGGAAAAGTTCTGTAACTGACACTTTTATCTCAGACAGAAGCGACTCCAATCTGTCGCCTTCTTCTAAAGAAGAGTAAGTGATTCAGTTGGGTCAGTTGTTTCATATAATGTATCCTTGAGTTTTCCAAACGTCGAGAGGCAAGCGAAAAAAAAATGGACGGCATTAAAACAAATGGCGATTTTCGGAGAATCAAACTGCTTTTGTCGAGGATTTCAAATAAAATTTGGCATATATATATATATATATATATATATATATATATATATATATATATATATATATATATATATATATATATATATATATATATATATATATATATATATATTTCAGTATTGCATAAACTCAAAATATTGCATATTTCGCATGACTTTATTTTCTTTTCAATGTAGTTAGAGTCGAAAATTTCCCGGCGTTATCCACTTGAAATGATCATTAAAATCTGGTTTATGGGTACCGCGAACACACGACGGCAAGGTTTAACGTTCTTCCAAGCTGCTGCACTGTTGTTTTAAAATCAATTCGTGAATGGTTCAGCCAGTTTTTTCGAAGTAGATCTTAAGGTCCAAATACATATGAAATGGTTTGGAACTGTGTTATTTTTTATCGTTCTTTTGTAGAGTTGCAGTCGAGCTTCCTCCACTTTGTCTTGACCAACTCCGTGACAACTGTGTGGAAAAGGTAAGTGGTAACGACTAAAATACGGCTAGCTTTTTGATGAACATAGAATCCTTGCAGGCGCCCCCTGTTAAAGTCTTTGTTTCAATTGATAAATGTTTAGTCTTTTGTTTTTGGCTTGGGTAAAACACTCATTGCAAGAACATACTACCTAAATTTAATTTATTTCTGTAGAAAATACACCATATTTACTACATTTTTGGAATTTATCCTCCAAAAAGTGCTACCATTTGCTAATTATGCCGTGGAAGTGTTCGTTTAATAAATTATGCTTTTTTGCTTCAATATGCCAAAGTTATGCTAGTGCAATCCGCCAAGGCCTATTAGGGAGGCGGCGTGAACTAGTGGCTAGCGCGTTGGGTTTGTATACGGTCGCCCCGGGTTCAAATCCCGTACTAACCTCTGGTTTGGATTTGTTTCCGGTTGTCCCGGATTCAATTCTACCACGCTTTGTAAATAGCCAACTACCTTGTTGCCTCCTGCCAGTTGGGGTTTTAATCGTACTTCTGTTAAGTTTGAATTGGAGTCTTTCTGAATTGTTATTAAAGTGGGGTGCCTGTGAGCTAGCTTGAAAGCTAATTGCACGTCCACTATAGAGCGGTTTTCGATTGACTGTCGTAAAATCTTAACCAGTGGTGCAGACAGCGCAATGAGCCAATCAGAATTCGAAGCAATTACATGTAACCTGCTCGAAGCGCGGGAAAATGGGCGTGTGCAAGTCAAAATTGGTTTTTGTTTCTCTTCTCTCTACTGACGCGAGATTTTTAAGCCAATCACTAAGCGTAACAATCGCAATCGAGTAATTAACGCGAAAGGGAGAAGTGATCATCCTCGCACTAATCTGGATTGTCTCTTATAAATAGACACCTGAAAAACGTCTTTATTTGCATTTCTTTTCCAGGAAGCGAAACGTCTCAGTACGTTTTGGGTGAACCCCACTCGGACGGCGAAACGAGATGTGAACTCATTGGAATACTAAAACCCAGGGATAGTTTCATAATCACAGCAGCAGCAGCTGTTTATACCACGTTATCATAGAAAGGGCTAAACTACTCATGCTGTGGTCGTCGAAGACTTAAGGCCTTGTGAAACATTGGTCATACTCTCGGTGGCACTGACCGGCCTGCTTGGCAAAGACAAACGTTACGATACGTGTGAGAAAGAGAGCGCATGTAATGTGATTGGTCATTTGTACGTTCACTTGAAGTAAAGTTTATTCTCTTTCGCTTCTTCAATCAGCCGAATAAATAACCGTTCTGTTATAAGTATGAACAAAAAGCAAGCTAGTGGAGGGAACCGCTAAGCTAGGTTGAGCAATCGGGTTTATTACACCACGTACAGGTGAATGTTATACACGTGTACTGTAGAAATAACGTAAACCTCGTAAAGTTGTGCTAAAAGACCATTACAGTGCGTTATACTCCGAAAATCTGTATGAAGGGTGAAGAATTTCGTATTAAAGGCAAGCTAAATACTAGTTTTAGTATAACACTTGCGAGACGATAAAATGAACTAACTGTAACGACATAGAACATTATATCCCTTCGCAAGAATGAAGAGAGACCTGGGGCCTGTTTCTCGAAAGTCCCGAAAATTTACGGGCCATTTTCGGATGCCACATTCCCTTTGTATCTCGAGAACGGAGAGGATTTAAGTCGTCAAACTTCACAGTCATATTTCTTTTAGTTACCTTGAAAACATGTTAAAAGATCGGCTTTCCGAAACAAGCGGTTGGCAGTTTCACAAATGGCTTTTCGGGCCCGAAAAGTTTTCGGGACTTTCGAGAAACGGGCCCTTGGAGTGAAGTGGTCGGCGTCAAGTGGTGTGACATTAACATGTCACTTGAGAGTCAGATAGGGTTCTAACTGGTAATGGGAATCGCACAAAACAATGTAATCCACCAAAAGAAATGCGTTTCTCTGTAGAAATAGGAATTCGGCTTTGCTGAATGATGACCTTGAGATCGGTGGACGTGATCCATG
>OX421446.1:21431917-21439417 GCA_949126865.1 Montipora capitata
TAGTGCCAAATGGCACTTATAGATTTTACTCTGTCTAACGCCAGACGATTTTACTCGTCAATGGGGAACCCCTCGGGGCTTAAAGGGTTAAGCTAACTGCGTGAAAAAACTATGTCCCCATTTAACCCTTTCAGCCCCGATAGTGCCAAATGGCACTTATAGATTTTACTCTGTCTAACGCCAGACGATTTTACTCGTCAATGGGGAACCCCTCGGGGCTTAAAGGGTTAAGCTAACTGCGTGAAAAAACTATGTCCCCATTTAACCCTTTCAGCCCCGATAGTGCCAAATGGCACTTATAGATTTTACTCTGTCTAACGCCAGACGATTTTACTCGTCAATGGGGAACCCCTCGGGGCTTAAAGGGTTAAGCTAACTGCGTGAAAAAACTATGTCCCCATTTAACCCTTTCAGCCCCGATAGTGCCAAATGGCACTTATAGATTTTACTCTGTCTAACGCCAGACGATTTTACTCGTCAATGGGGAACCCCTCGGGGCTTAAAGGGTTAAGCTAACTGCGTGAAAAAACTATGTCCCCATTTAACCCTTTCAGCCCCGATAGTGCCAAATGGCACTTATAGATTTTACTCTGTCTAACGCCAGACGATTTTACTCGTCAATGGGGAACCCCTCGGGGCTTAAAGGGTTAAGCTAACTGCGTGAAAAAACTATGTCCCCATTTAACCCTTTCAGCCCCGATAGTGCCAAATGGCACTTATAGATTTTACTCTGTCTAACGCCAGACGATTTTACTCGTCAATGGGGAACCCCTCGGGGCTTAAAGGGTTAAGCTAACTGCGTGAAAAAACTATGTCCCCATTTAACCCTTTCAGCCCCGATAGTGCCAAATGGCACTTATAGATTTTACTCTGTCTAACGCCAGACGATTTTACTCGTCAATGGGGAACCCCTCGGGGCTTAAAGGGTTAAGCTAACTGCGTGAAAAAACTATGTCCCCATTTAACCCTTTCAGCCCCGATAGTGCCAAATGGCACTTATAGATTTTACTCTGTCTAACGCCAGACGATTTTACTCGTCAATGGGGAACCCATCGGGGCTTAAAGGGTTAAGCTAACTGCGTGAAAAAACTATGTCCCCATTTAACCCTTTCAGCCCCGATAGTGCCAAATGGCACTTATAGATTTTACTCTGTCTAACGCCAGACGATTTTACTCGTCAATGGGGAACCCCTCGGGGCTTAAAGGGTTAAGCTAACTGCGTGAAAAAACTATGTCCCCATTTAACCCTTTCAGCCCCGATAGTGCCAAATGGCACTTATAGATTTTACTCTGTCTAACGCCAGACGATTTTACTCGTCAATGGGGAACCCCTCGGGGCTTAAAGGGTTAAGCTAACTGCGTGAAAAAACTATGTCCCCATTTAACCCTTTCAGCCCCGATAGTGCCAAATGGCACTTATAGATTTTACTCTGTCTAACGCCAGACGATTTTACTCGTCAATGGGGAACCCCTCGGGGCTTAAAGGGTTAAGCTAACTGCGTGAAAAAACTATGTCCCCATTTAACCCTTTCAGCCCCGATAGTGCCAAATGGCACTTATAGATTTTACTCTGTCTAACGCCAGACGATTTTACTCGTCAATGGGGAACCCCTCGGGGCTTAAAGGGTTAAGCTAACTGCGTGAAAAAACTATGTCCCCATTTAACCCTTTCAGCCCCGATAGTGCCAAATGGCACTTATAGATTTTACTCTGTCTAACGCCAGACGATTTTACTCGTCAATGGGGAACCCCTCGGGGCTTAAAGGGTTAAGCTAACTGCGTGAAAAAACTATGTCCCCATTTAACCCTTTCAGCCCCGATAGTGCCAAATGGCACTTATAGATTTTACTCTGTCTAACGCCAGACGATTTTACTCGTCAATGGGGAACCCCTCGGGGCTTAAAGGGTTAAGGTTCGACAATTGTGGATAGCGAGAATACCTCTCAATAGCACTTCTATTGAGGTTATTTTTGTGAAGTATCAGAATCAAGCTATAATGACCTTAAACGAAATTTGTGAATTTCATATACCGGTAAACCCTTGTAAACAAAATTATGCAAATTCCCACGAAACTTGAAGCGGCATGAGGAGATATGTAATATCCAATTTTCAGATGTTGCGCCTTGTGCAGTGATCTAATTTTCCGTTGATTGAATGATATTAATAAAACGACTAAAAATATGTAAAAAGTTTTGAAATCTGCCTGTTTGCAGCAGAGTTACATTGTATAAAGGTTTGATTTCGGCCAAACTCCCATACATTCACTGTAATTTAAGCTGCGTTTGCCCCCCAACCAAGGTGGCGTCAGAAACTGTGAAAAGGTCTATTCTCTGTTGACATGTATATGTGACTTACATGTGATGTGTGACTTCTCATGCTGTTCCTGTCAGGTTGTCTTGTGATTCGAGTATAGGAAGGTAGTATTGTGTTTTTAGTGGGCTGGTTTAAGCGCAGAGAACACAGTACTGGTAGTAAGATCTGGTTATGTCCTCTCCTGGCAGGATTATTCTTTGCTTTGAATAACAAGGGTATCCTGCCATGCATGCTGCCTCCGCCATGATAAAATTTACAATTCTGGGCCCAGTTCTTAAAAGAGCGATGAACACTAACTGCGATTAAATTGCAAATCCAGGAGTAAATTTTATGTTGAAGGAAAGCAAAAGTCTAGTCAATTTTGCAGGCTAAGAATCTTGTGGAAACTTTTCCTGATCCGTAAATAAAATGCAATATCTGTTTCCCTATAATCCTGGTCAAGCTAATCAAGATAACTGGACACAGAATCAACACTAGGCCCTTTTACACGACTGTGTCACATGACCTTGTCAATTATAAAAAAAATGGTTGTGGTACAACGACAAGTGCAAAATTTGAGGGGCAAACAAAGTGTATTATGGGGAACTCAAACAGTTCATGTGCTCTGCAGGCTATTAATGTGGTAAAGCAACGAGATTAAAGCAGAAAGGATGGTTGTTCTTCATTTATGCAAAATTCCCTCATTAGTTTTTTTGCAGCATTTGCGTACTTAAAGTTAATAGAAACAAGACGCGTGGGGGCCTACACGCAGAAGCATTGGTTGCGATGTTGCGACTTCAGAATACCCGGCCACGATTGCGTGACATGGAACGCTTGCTCCCATAGTCCCGCGGTCGTGTTGTAATCATTAATGTAAAAAAAAAATTTTATGGGTCAATGAATGTAAGGCTTGTGAAAATATTGCTCCCGACTTCCCGCACTCCCGCTGTTGAAAAAAAAAAAAGAATATTAAATGGGTCTAGAACTAGTGCTCCCGCAGTCCCGCACTCCCGCAGTGAACAAAAAAAAAAGAATATTTAATGTTTATTCATTTTGCAGTCTGAGTTGGTTTAAAGACTGCTACTGCAGTGCCGCAGTGCCGTAGTCGATGACGAATAAAGTCTGAGTGAGTCGAACGACTGCTACCGCAGTGCCTTAGTCGATGAATAATGAAGTCTGAGTTACATGTAGTTGAACGACTGCCACCGCAGTGCCGTAGTCGAAGAATAATAGAAGTCTGAGTGAGTCAAGGGCAAAACGATCTCATGAAAAGTGTAGTTAACCGAACCGCAAAATGAAAGCTAAAATTTTACGAGAGTGCTTAGGCGTAATCACTGAAACGAGCGTTTAGGCTTAATCAGTAAACGAGTGTTTTCTTCTTCATACGATCTCGTGAAAAATGTAGTCGACCGAACCGCAAAATGAAAGCTAAAATTTAACGAGAGTGCTTAGGCCTAATCACTGGAACGAGCGCTTAGGCTTAATCAGTAAACGAGTGCTTTCTTCTTCACGCGATCTCGTGAAAATTAGGAACCCAAAACAAAGGCACAAGCTGATGAACGCCTTACGGTGAAAGATGAGTGGAAATCTTTGTGAACTGTTAAGTATTATATTATAAAGAAATAGCTGAAATTAAAATATGTGAGAAGTATTTTTATTTGCGGACGACAACGGGACTACGGGACTGAGGGAGCACGCTTCTTAAGTATTTATGTTTTGTTTCCATATGCAAATATTTATTGGCTGCGGGACTACGGGAGCAGGCATTTGTATTCGGGCGAGCTTAATGCCTCTGGTGTTGATGTGAATGTTTAATGCCGCATCAGGGCCGCGTTTGGATTTTGGAGCAATACTAGGCCACTTGCACTAAGAGGTCATGTGACATCGTTTTTATAAAAATGAAAGTTACATGATTTTGCCTTCGAAACAGTATTAGTGGGTCATCTCTTAAACAAAATACAGGGGCACCCAACGAATCTGTTCCTCACATTATCTGTTCCCCAGAGGAATCTTGCTGGCTGGAAAAAATACAGGTGTTTCGATGAGCTGGCTGGGAAATTTTGTTGTTGATAGAGGTTTTGCCTGGGAATTACTGACTTTTTCTGGCATTTCAACCCGAGCTGGCTGTAGAAACTCTGAAGACTGAGGACGACTAAAAAAAAAAAAAAAAAAAAAAAAAAAAACTCTTCCCTCTCCCAGAGAGTAGTTACAAACATACGACGGCTGGTCAGAGTGATTGCGCTTGCGGAAAAAACCTGTTTTGCCCCGGTTTTGTCGCTTTTGTTTGGTCGTTTTGGATCCAGGGATTTGAAAGCGCGCGGAATTCCTGGCTGGGAAATAAATTTGATCAGCTGGCTGGGAAACCAACCAATTTTATCTAGCTGGCTGGGAAATTTCTTGTGTGTCTTGCTGGGAAAAAGGAACAGATAATGTTTTCCCAGCAACACTGAAAAACACCTGAAAATGCCTTAATAACATTTATTTTCATTAACTGGGGTATAATAATACATTTTACAACAAATTGTTCGTTGGGTACCCCTGAAAATAATAGTGATTTGGTTTTTCAAACCCGCACCATTTGCTTAAAATGAGAAAGTCCGTAGCTGGTCACGTGACCCAAACTTGATTTTTTTTAATTATGAATTACCGCTTTCTGACACAAAGTTTGCACTTGAACTTCAAGGAAAATGTTGAAAAGATGATGTGGTAACGTTTATGGCACATCTGAACTCAACTATCAAACATTTAACAAGATATAAGCAAAAAGTAGTTTTGGCCGCCATGTTGGAGGGCAAGAGTATGCCCTCCAACATGGCGGGCAAGACAAATCATGCTACTTTGTTGAAAAATCAAAGTACCATAAAATATCTCCCTTAAATGCGTTTCCTCTCAAATTTCGCGTGTAAGATAATTTTTATGTGTTCTGTCAATTTTTGGCAACAGCAAGATTACAACTCACGTTTAAGGGAAGCATTGGTCACGTGACCTCTTAGTGCAAGTGGCCTCTTTGAATGCATATTATTTTGTTTTGAGTATGATTAACAAAGGTTACAGATTGCCGTTTAAAGATTATCCGCCGCTTTGTTTTTTTTTCGACAGAAAGAGTTTGTGGTGCAACCCATTTTGGAGTTGCTTAGTAACGACTGTATCATCGAGCACCCCATTCCTCCGTTATGTGTCAATCCTTTAATCCTTTGTCTGGCCTGCGTGGCAGGCCGTAGAAGGGGACGGAAAGGCTTATGCCACGCAGGCTATCCTTTGTCAGTTGCTGAGGGCAAAAAGCCTCGTTTGGTCCTTGACCGTAGGCATGTTAATAAGTATTTGGTGAGGCCAAAATTTAAATATGAAGGTTTGCGTTCGCTGTCTCTGGTGTTAGATGAAGGCTATTGTCTTTTAACGTAGGATTTCAAATCCGGATGCCATCACGTGGATATTTCGGAAGACCACCAACAGTTTTTGAGTTTTTCTTGGCTGTTTGACGGTGGTGAACGCAAGTATTTCACATTTACTAATTTGCCATTTGGTTTGAGTTGTGTTTCTCTTTGTTTTACGAAGTTCTTCCGAAAGGTCATGCGTAAAAAAGGTACACAAAAATGTGGTTTTATCAACGGAGTTGATAATGTACATTGACCACCGTACAGGGATTCTAAAAGCTTAAGGGGGTAGTTTCTAAAGAAACTGTGGTGCTGCGTCCGTGGGGAAGAAGTACACAAAAATGTGGTTTTATTACTAATGTAAATTAGTTGAGTCCCACAATAACCTAGACTCAAAAGCAAAGTGCATTTGGCGAGTAAAGTTAAGCGATGGAGCTCGATGGGACAGCTATTTGGACGATGGCTTGGAGGCCAAGCTGGGCACAATTTCGGCAACAGCGGCTCGTGTTATTCCGTGCAAAGATCTTAATGCACCAGGCTTGCTTTGTAACGGGGGTAAATCGCATTGGGAACTACGGTGGCCCACAAGGGCAAAACACAACTCAATATTGAGCTGGATACACAACAATCTTTCGTGATACAAAACAAATTTTCACGGTACACAACAATCTTTCACGATACAGAACAATTTTTCACAGTACACAACAATCTTTCGCAACACAAAACAATTTTTATCGGTACACAACAATCTTTCGCGATACAAAACAATTTTTCACACAACAAAACAATCTTCTGTGATACAAAATAGTTACGTAGAACAGAACAGCATTTCACGATGCAAAATTAAATTTCACGATGCAAAACAAAAATTTGGAAGACTGGTAACAAACACGGGCATCTTCATATCACGCGATCATACAACAACGTGCTGCTACCTCGTGTAAGATTACGTTATTGTCCCGACTTAACGAGTGTTAGTATGTGTAGACTACGTATGTTGTCGTTACTATGTTTAACTATATTGTTCCAGTAAATCTACTGGAATCCCGTAACATCTGTAGTCCCGTAACTTTTGTAATCCTGTAATTTCGGTAACCCCGTAACTTCTGTAACCCTCCAATGGTTTATCATTCGGCCGTTAAATACAGGTGCATTTGTACACCCTCACCGAAAAAAAGTGGTCTTTTCCGACACTTCACAGCTAAGTGGCAGCTTTTTTCGTGTCATTAGTGGTGTCTTAAGGCAGAAGATAAACGTTCATGAACCTTGAATATCCCCTATGTTAATCTTCTACCTGCCATGATTGAATTGCAACCGACAGAGAACTTTGGGAAAATGCTCAGTCGTTAGAGCGGCGCTGATCTAACTCGTAGGTGGTGGGTTCAATTCCCACCCTGGTCACATGGTTTACATGGGCAGAAAATAGCACTTCACATTACTCTCCAATAGTTAATTCTGTTGAAACATAAGTGCGACACGGCCAACGTTTGCAACAACGTAACCCTTCTTAGGTAATCTTAAGTATAAAAGAATAAACTGTTTTCTCAAAATCATAACGGCTAGCAGAACCAGGAGGGTGGCTAATAACGCCTTAAGGTGGAGGAGCTGATTGAAATTTTTTCAGAGCCTGAAAGAAGAGATAAAAAAGAAGACTATTTCTGGATTACTGACAGACCGTTCAGTGACCCCCACGCAGGAGCATCCCAGGTTGGTAGGAGACTGTTTGCCGGGATGTCCATATCGTAATTCTAAACCTCAAATTTTAATTTTAAAACTACCTTTAATATGCACTATTTTTTATTTCTCAAAAAGTTACTAATCTTTGCAAAAAATA
>OX421446.1:21444417-21479417 GCA_949126865.1 Montipora capitata
GTTATCGAGTGGAAATGGAATCGCTGTTGAACCATCTTCTCTTGGAATAGCAGCGAAGATTACCGCAATTGGGAATTCCTCGAGGACCAGAGGACGTTTAACGGCTGGAACAATCAGAATCAGTGTATTAAAATTTGTGGAAAATGAAGAAATAACTTCTTGGACTACATATACATTGCAAGCTATTGCAAAGAATCTCAAAAAGCTAATTCACTCTCGGATCGATATAAATTCCATTCAAATACTGTATGCGTGTCTTCCGCTGAGCCTGCCGTCATTGAACAAAGAGGCGAACATTATAATAAAATACTCATCTCTATCCCAATCAGTAAAAAGCCTTTGTAACAGTTGTTCATTTCAGTTTCTCATTGATAATAAAACTGCGTTTTAAGGAAGCAAGCTTGCGTGCGACATTTAGATTTTTGGTCTGGAAAAGTGACTGTACAGGTCAGCTTATCTTTCAGGAAGAAGAAATTGTTGTTGGATTCAATTACCCGTTTGAAGACTTGGTAAACTTGAGAAAGAAGACGTTTTAGGAGCGCAGCGAATAAGAGCACTTCATCTAATGCTACTACAACTGTGTATTGCATCAGGTGTGCGGGAAACGAAGACCGGAAAACGAAGACCGAAGACCCGGAAAACGAAGACCCCTAGAAAAAATAACATACCAAACAGCAAATAACAAAACACATCATTCATGTTATTTAAAACGATCGATAAGCTATGTATTGCGAGTTACAGCAGGGTCTTCGTTTTCCACACACTCAGGCCGGTATGTGGAAAACGAAGACCAGAAACAAAGACCCTGCATTTATTTGCCAGAAATGACTCGTCGGCCACAGAAAACACTGGGGATGTTTTGTTTGGCTACTCTCCGTTCGGTATTTTTGTGTGGAAAACAAAGACCCCACCGTAATTCACAAGAAATAGTTTATCGATCGTTTTAAATTGCATGAATGATGTGTTTTGTTATTTGCTGTTTGGTATATTACTTTTTCTGGGGTCTTCATTTTCCGGGTCTTCGGTCTTCGTTTTCCAGGTCTTCGTTTTCCGCACACCCATATTACATTGCGCTCGCTGACCAATGTTTTTATTTACTTCACTCGGTACCACTTATCGCTAACCACTCGCATTATTAGATATTAGTATAAATACGCAGGTGATTATACAAAATCGCGCGCTCTCATTGGCTCGCTATCTCGGATTATCAGCCGATAATCACCTCGACGGACAAAATGGCTGCCAGTAGTCGTTTTGCCACTGTAAGTGAAGATGATTTCGCGTTGAAATGTTTTTTTCCCTCTTTTTTGAAATAATCACCTGTGTATTTATACTAAAACAATTATTCGCCTCAGGCTCAGTGATTATCGGTCAGGAGCCCATCTGGAGCCTACAACTCTACTGTGTTCTTGCAACGGCGTTTTCACAAGTAAGGTTATTTTTAGATTGAATTTCCCGCTAATTAGACTCCCACAGGAGCCCGATGACCAATTACAAGAAATTAAGCTGACGTCATAGGGTCACCGAACCGGAACTGCCTTTGTTTTTTGACCTAATTCGCGGGAAGGGCTAGTCTAAAAATAAACCTACTTGTGAAAACGCCGTTTCACAGACGCTGTATGGAAGTTGCACGCTCCAGATGGGCTCCTGATCGGTGAATATTCACCTCGACTTTGTCTCGGTGAATATTCACCGATAATCACTCCGCCTTCGGCGAATAATTGTTAATTATTACATTATGATTAGATTATTATGAAGTACCACGCAGGAAGCGAATTAAACTATCTCGCCTTGTTGTTTCCATTGTCAGCTGCTTGGGTATCAAATAAATACAGGTTGCTTGCTTATAAAGGTTCAGTTAAAAGTTCAAACAACCAGGTACCACAAATGTATACTGTCTTTCCCTCTTGAATTTACTACAAACACATCTTCACGCTTCAAAGCGCTCGAAATAGTAAGGTAGTCTGCAATTTTAATTTAATTTCATAGAATATTCTCCCCCGAAGGTCTTCAAACAATTCGTTATTTCCCTGACTTAATTTTGCTCAAATTTTTCTCGAGCGATACCTGCCCCTTTATGAAAGTAGTCGCTTCAAATTCCCAGATAACAACCACAATAAAGGCGCGCAATGTAAAGTGGGTAGTAAAAGATGTCTTGAGGTCCTTTTGTAGTTGCTGTCGGCCTTTTTGGTCTCCACAGTATTAAGTCAGGAGCAGCTTCTGATCCTCAGTGTTTGCCGGTTTCATGGTAATGATTAGGCCCCAGTTGTTCAAACTATGGATAGCGCTATCCACCGGGGAAATCACTATCCAGCGGACAAACACTAGCAAAACCAATTGAGTTGTTCAGTGGATAGTGATTTATCCGGCTGATAGCGCTATCCAACGTTTGAACAACTGGAGCCTGATCGATGAGCATGCGCGTCTGAAAAATTCGGCCTGCCAGCGTTTTTCTTATGTCGGATTGCATGCAATTTAGTGATGTTGTTTCATCATGTTTTTGGTATTTGTGCTGTTGTGGGCTTCAAGTTCTCTTTGCCCACCATCATAAATTGGAGCTTTTAATGGATTTGTGTTAGTCGCTTACCCGCTCAATATACAATGTTCTCGTTGTATTTCTTAGGTGTGTGGTGTTTGATTCCGAGATAAGTGCTGAACCGTAGCTATATTATAATTTCGTGTGCAGGCTGGTCGATTGTTTCTGATTGGATGACATTGACCCCGTGGGACGGGACAGTCCCTCAAGTGTCCTTGTTTGGGCCTTATATTAATGATATTATTAATGTATCTTAGTTGCTACAACTTATTCGATTTGTTGATGGTGCCAACGTATTTCTCCCTCAGAGATCGATACTAAGTGCTTGGTCAGTGAATTTAACATTGAGATACAAATATTTTGTATTCACTTTGGTTCAAAATGAATAGGCATAGTGTTCAAACAAAGTCAAAGACGTGGAAATTATAGTTTTGAAATTTAGATAAATGCCAAAAAAAGATTGACCAGCTAAAGAAAGCGTTTTTGGAGGTGTCTCTTCAGGGAAAGACAATGAAAAGATGGACCCCTGGTCGATGGACCTCCCCTTTTTGGACCAGGTCCATGGGCCACTTCTTTGGACCATAGAAGTGGTCCATGGACCCAGTCCAAAAGGAGGGTCCATGTTTTGTCCTTTCCCGTTCAGAAACAAAGACCTAACTGAATCGGAAACTTAAAATTTCTCATCATGCGCCAACAAACTTTCAATATCTATGTGAATAATTCCTTTAACAACATCTAGGTTTAGGTTCACTCAATGCGGTGTCCCTGGCCAACTAATCTGAGTTTACTCATCACTCCAAGTTTAACCGTCCTTTTCAAACTGACCAGGCCTCGGTTGTTCAAAAGGTGGATAACAGATAATGATCCCTATCCAGCAGATAAATACTAGTAAAATCAGTTGACTTATCCAGTAGATAGCGCTATCCACCCTTCGAACAACTGGGACCAGATTGCGATCCCCACGGAATGTTTGCAAGGTCAACTTACGAGTTTCACGGAGCCTGCTGTCTTCGCTCAGATAGCTGGAGAGCCTTTAGTGGTTTCAGGGTTCGGGAATCTCTTATTTCTCGAGCCGGATGTGTTTATTTACCGATTCCCGGGATTTGGGTTTTCATGGGAGAAATCGTACTAGATTTGGGTCGGTTGGGCCAAGATGGCAGTGTCAGCTTTTTTCTACCTTTCCGTTTTCCTTGTATGGAAGGTGAAGTGGACTTTATGTTATTCTGAAACTCCGTGTGAGTATTACAGATAACTACGAAAAGCCATGTGGTAAGTTTTATCGATTTTCATTCGCAATTTTTTACACTTGAACTTTGCTCCATATGTGTCCGGTATTTCTCCATATCAGCAAGAGAAAGCTTCGGTGACCTGTGTCAATATACGCAATTTTTCGTCGCCTTTTAAGATTTTCGGATCGACGCCATCTCTCTTATGCTATTAGCTTTCCATGTTCCAACTCCAAAAAGGCTTCTTTTGTTGAGGACGGAACGAAAAAGAATCCGCGTTAGAACCTTCATTTACTAAAATTCGACGCCAGTACATGAAACTGCACTCCAGGAGGGCCAGCAGAGCAAGAACAACTTCTCTCTACTACCCACTGAAACCTTCCCAGATAGGCCCCATAATTGATCTGGG
The DNA here is from genome assembly GCA_949126865.1 of Montipora capitata. Lineage (NCBI taxonomy): Eukaryota > Metazoa > Cnidaria > Anthozoa > Scleractinia > Acroporidae > Montipora > Montipora capitata. Next base: position 21,448,589 of record OX421446.1, read on the forward strand.
ACAAAAGTGAAACTTAACATGGAACGTACAGGAAAAATGTTTAATCGGATATTAATAAATAGATGAATTAGATTGGAGTGATCGAGTGATAGAATGAGCGGATGACTGAGTGCCATTATACTCCATCCTGCTTCTCATGGCGTGACTCATCCACGAGTTCAAAAGGAAAGGAAATGGACGTGACATCCAAACTCCTGAAAATACCACCCCTTCAAAATCCGATATTTTTCTTGCAACATCCACTTTCATGTTCATGAAAAACAACTTTTTGATAGTTTCAACTACTTCCTCACATCCGATATTGAGAGGTTTCCTGGGTCTCTATAGGTCGAGAGCTTTTTTTTTTTATTTAAGTACAATTTGGAATCTTGACAAATTTTCATTCTGTGGTGCATGCTTTGTTTTTTTGGAAAAGCCACCATAAAGCCAAACAGCGTAATTAGGAAAAATAAGTACCCATGATCATGGTAGCGCGCATCCCTCTTCCTACATTTTCGACAACTTTTCACTTTACAACTCTATTTATATATTTCTTGAAGGTCGCTTTTTCAGGATTTTTCGGTAGTCGCACCTGAAGTCCAGAAAACAAAAAAAAATTAGAAGCCTTTTTTTACGCTCGAAGCCGGTCTTGCATGCAGCCAAGGACTCACTCAACTTGAATTGTTTAGGGTCGAGATCCGATTTCGGACGGTAAAGGAGTTTAAGAAACGACGACGGCTAAGGCAACGACAACGTCAAAAAGGAGTAATATGATTGGTTAAAAGAACCAACATGATCGTGCTGCACACACGGCACGCATTTTCAATTTGAACATTTTTCTCCCGTGCTCGTCAATAAAGCTACTAAGTGAAATTACCAAATTTAAGGTTTTGACGACAACGGGGATAAACTACAGTACTGGTGAATCTTTCAGTTTCAGTCTTTACTTCAAGTCCGTCCGTACCAAATAAATAGTTTACGTCATAGAAAGTGCGGCTTACGGGGTTTTATTCACTCGTTGTTTGTGTCAACTGTTTATCACACATAAGACGAGAATTTTCATTAAAATAGTTTTCTGAACGCAAATTAGAAACAAAAACTCACTAACAATAGAACCAAATGCAAATTTAATTTAATTCAATAACAAAGTACGATTTGCACGAGATGCACGAGTGATTGGCATGGAAACGCCTTTACGCGATCGTTGATTGGTTATACTTCCACATGTGAAATAGCTGTACGCCATTCTGCCGATTGGCTGTATAAGCCTTTTCCACATGTGAAAATAAAGCGTATAGATTTGTACAAATAAGCTTTATGGAATAAAATTCTCATGTTATGTGTAATAAAGGACACTTCGCCCATATTGTATAATATAAACAATATGGTTTCTTAAACTCCCTATTGTGTAGCTGGAGCGCCAAATAATGAAAGCTTTTATTGTAGTGTAAACTTGGTCAAGTTGCTGAGGCAGCGAAAATCGGATTAAGATCTTTAGGTGACATAAGCTGTTCCCTTATTATCACTGACGCCCCGTTGCGCCATAGTAAGGTTTTGATCCTTAAAGGTCGGTGCCGTATCCCTTCCGGCGATTCCGACAAAAATATGCTTTTTAGCGTATACAAGCATAGTAGGCCTTTGTCTAGCTTACATGAAGTTTTATTTACAAAAGATAAACTTTAAATGCTTTTTTTACAACAACCAAATTCGTGTCCATAAAATTACTATTTTGACAGTTACAATTATCTTTTGCTCACATCCGGCGATACTGAAAATTTAAAAAATATTGCCAGGGTTGTTTTCCTGACTCTCTGAGTAGATTGCTTTGCCGTTTTGATTCAAGGACAAACTTGGAATCTTGAAAATTTCTCACGTATTTCTTGTCATTTGTTGATTATAGGTGTGTTTTCTTTTATCCAACGTCGATAGCCCATGACTTTTGAATACTAAGCAAAAACTTGACGTTGAAGATCACTGCTTTAGATTTCAGGCTATAAAACAACAAACCTTTAGTTCTTTTCTAGTATCCAGTTTGAAATGGAGCCGCTTTCTGCAGTTCAAGGTTGTTTTTTTACCTCGGAGTGAATGCGGAAAAGATAAACGCGTGCAAGTCCAACCCATGACTTCTCCTCCATAAAAATGGATTGTTCTCTGTTGATACAAAGTGGCCGTTTGGTGGTAGGGAGTGGATTTAGGATGAATCCTTCCGGCACAAATCGTGCTGCTGTTGTCACAAGCGATAACTGCACATACCTCCGACGGTGGTGAAAACGCTCGCAAGATCACATGTACAGTAGAGTTCCCCGGACAGGCAGAAATTGAAGTTGAAACTAACAACCAGTATGCTTCACATGTGTTCACAAGAAAAGGCGATGCTGACTACGACTATGGCCTTATTCTCCTTCCAGCATGCGGTAAAGCGTGTGACGATGGCTTCGGTTGGTCAGTGATCCTTCAGGATGAAGAATTGAATGGCCGTCTCGTAACAAACTGTGGGTACCCAGGTGACAAACCACGAGGAACCATGTGGATGAAGGTGGAAAACTCAGCAGCTACATTGACAATTCGATATCTTATATGAATGATACAATAGTCGGATAACGTGCGAGTCCGGTGTACACATGGTATGGTGGGTACTGGACAGTGTTTGGCGTTCACAGCTATGGCGGTTGTCCTAACTCTCCTACAAAATTTATATCCGAGATTATCGTCCTTTTTCTATACTTCATGGATTGCCTCAACTTGAAATCGTTGAGGTCTGTTCCATAACCGAATGCTTACTTTCGGTGTGATGGCTGGGGAGTAAACCAACCTCTGCCTCACGGAGGTGAAACTGTTAACTGCCTGTACAGTCCACCACGCTCGTTCGAAAAGTTTCACATGTACCCTGTAGAGGTCCCTTCCTCGAAGGAAGGAAGGGAAGGGGGACTCTGCATATGAATGGGCGAGGACGCTCGTCGAAATTTCTGAATTAGATCCCTAAAGGACACTACAGGAGACCAATCTGGGCGTGGCTTGGGCTTTTTTACACCCCTAAAAGAGACCATATTTAAAGCATATTAAAGCTATATTTTTATATTTCTTCGTGAGCAACCCTAAAGAAGACCTTCACTGCTACATATGATGGCGTTTTTCCCACACATTGCGCCAACCCTGCCCTCCATTGTGGTTTTTATGTAGTTCCTTTAATTTATTTTATTATGATTTTACAGTAAACAACGAAAACTTGAGCCAGTTAGAATGATTATTTGGACATTGTTTCTTTGTATTTTCATGTCAAATGTATTTTATCGTTTAGAAGGCTCAAACCAGTTTCAATGATATTTTCAACAAACTCATGCTATGCACGGTATGTGTTCCTTTCTCCTGTTTATATATTTCAACAAACTGTATTGTGAGGGTCTGTTTTGCTCTGGCGGTCTGGCGGTCTGGCGGTCTGGCGGTTAAGCTAATTTTGAGTATCGGTCTACGGTTTCAGTGGTATTTTTCTGGCGGTTTAAGGTCAAGAATTTGCTGCGCGTTTGCGGGAAATCATAAATTTATCACGCGGTTTTCGGTTTTTGAGTGTCTAGCGGCGGTTTTTCGAAAAGGATTATAGGAGATTCAGTAGACGGAGAGGTCACGTTGAAGCTTTTCCCTAAACAAAAGTTTCCACTGCCAGAAGGTACTGTGGGGAATAAGTGAGAAACCCACACTGTCGCTTTTTTTTTCAGATTATAATTCTCTCAGATCTTCTCGCGTACACAACAAGGTTAGGTCTATAACCGACTAGAACTATACAATCAATTGTTCCCTTATCTCATGGGCACCTTGATCACACGTAAGCTGATTGGCTATAAAGATCTTTAACGCAAAAGATAAACAAACTTATTTATCGGAGCAGACAGAAAGTAACGCTCGATTTCCGGACAGATATCTCGCAATCATAACATCGACATTAGTTAAATCAATACTAATTATCTTGTTTCCGACACACTCCCCCATGTTCTTTCCACGAGGAAGCACATGTAATCAGAGGAAACTTGATCAGTTCATTTAAGTATAGTATAACAAAACGAAGTAGTTTTTCTTTTTTTTGAAGTTTGAGTCACTCAATGCCTATATGCAACATCATAGTTCGATCTTGTTCTCTAGTTTTAAAGTTCTCCATCTTCAGCAACACCCTGAATACGCAAGGTAGCAGCCACAGCAGCATCTCTCCTTGGACGGAAAACTGATGCTCCAGCATTAAGCTGTGGCGGCGCTGCAGCTCTTTCTGGCACTTTATCACAGGTTAATTCCAGTGGGTAAAGGTGTTGGATTGGTCTCTCCAAGAACGTTTTTCCCGCGCGTAACTTCACCGCTCGCACTTTTCCATCTCGTCCTTCAAACAGCTCTTCCACAACATCAAGGGGCCACTTCCCACGATTTTTGTCTTCTGAACGGATAATGACGACATCTCCTACGTTCAGTGGCCTGGGTGTACCTGGGATGTTGTGGGTGTGTCGTTCTCTCAGTGCGGCCAAGTATTCCCGCGTCCAGCGCTTCCACAAGGCATCTTTGCAGGTCCTGAGGTATCTTTCCCGTTTTCGCAGATCATAATCTTCCTCTCTCCACGGCTGTCGCTCAGGCAGGCGTATAGATCTTTGGAATAGAAAGGAGGACGGGGTCAGTAGAGGGAGCTGGACGTCATTTTCCACATACGATAGGGGGCGGCGGTTTAAGTGAGTTTCCACATCGAGCACAACTTCGGACAGCTCTGACCAGGTCAGCATTCCTCCCCCAATCACTTTGTAGAAAGCGCGTTTAAAAAGGCCCACCAGTCGCTCGAACTGGCCGCCCCACCAGGGTGCTCGACTCAGGTTGAATCTCCAAGTGATCTTCTCTGATGCTAGGTAGTCTTGCATTTGCTCGTCTTTCTGGATCTCTTTCAACAGTTTTGCCTCTCCCACGAAAGTCCTTCCATTGTCTGAGAAAATCTTAGATGGTCGTCCTCGTCTAGCGATGAATCGCTTTAGGCTTGCCATGAAGGTAGTGGTTTCTAGATTTGGTAGGATTTCTAGGTACAAGGCTCTCGTTAAACTGCAGGCATAAAGCACCAAATAGGCTTTCCCTTCTGCTCGCGAAGACTTGCGGTACTTAATGGGGGTGGCAAAATCAACACCCACTACTTCGAAAGGACTTGATCCCTCTCTTCTCTCAGGTGGCAATAAACCAGGGGGTGGAGCTGCGAGAGCAACTGCCTGAAAACGCTTGCACCCGTAGCACTGCCTGATGGCTTTCTTTGCAAGGCGTCTAAGGCGTGGGATCCAATACTCCTCTCTGATTTTAGCCATAGTGAGCCCCACTCCCCCATGGAGTGTGGCTTTGTGGGCGTGTTGAACAAATTTCTCAGCAAAGGTCGTTGCGTCTGGTATGTAGATCGGATAGGGACCTGGTAGTCTTCCACGGCACTCTAGCAATCCGTCTTTGTTTCTCTGTAAGTTGAGCCTCGGTCGGTCTTCTTCCATGTTTGCAGTACCCTGGCTTTGGGCGCGCATCAACCAGAAGAGGGTTTGCTTTCCAATTTCTTCTGTTGTGAGAGGGCCCTTTGTTCTGTTTGCTCTCTTTGTTCTAGCATTTTGGGCGAACCGCATGATCCAGGCGCACACTCGCAACGTCTTCCAGTATGAGCTTTTGGCAAGGAGTTCGTCGAGCTCATCGTCAGAATTCACGGCCAAGGCGAATAATTCCTTTTTGGTTTTCACCTCTTGGTTGGATTCCTTACTGGGTGCGGTGACAAGGTTTTCTGGCCATTTCCTAGGGTCACTAAGCCACTCTGGTCCACTCCACCATAGTTGGTTCTCTTTAGATACCAATCCACCACGGCTGGCAAGATCTGTAGGATTGTCTTCAGTTGGTACGTGCCGCCAGATAACCTCAACATGCTCTCTGATCTTCCGTACTCGGTTAGCCGCAAACTGCTTGTAGTCCCCTCCACCTAATATCCAGTACAAGGCAAGACTGCTGTCCAGCCAACAGCGTAGGGAAGTTACTGGGAAGCCTTGAAGTGCGTCTTGTACGTTACTCAAGAGGTTTACAGCCATGTGTACCGAGACCAGCTCTCGTCGAGGTATAGTTAGGCCTTGCTTCGCTAGTCTTGCTTTTGCCGCGACAAGTCCTTGATTTAAAGTGCTTGGTTGTTTGACGACGGCGTAAACAGCAGCGGCGACACCCTTTCCGCTTGCGTCCCCGAAGGCGTAGAGTTCAATTTTCTCGATTGATTCTTGGGCGCTGGTCAGTGCTCTTGGGCAGAAAACTTCATGTGGTAAAGAGCGTTCCCACTTCTGCCACAGTTGTTCTAAAGGCACAGATAACGGTGCATCCCAAGCGGATTTCTCTTCACAGGCATTTCGGTAAAGTAGCTTTCCTTGTAAGGTGATTGGCGCGATCAGACCAAGGGGGTCATAGATTCTTGCTACTTTTCAAAGAATCCCTCGTTTAGTAGGTTGCGCAACTTCTTCTGGAATAGTGACTGCAATTTCGTCTGTTGATTTATTCCATTTTAAACCAAGCAGACCGCACTCTCTGGACTTTACTCCTAGTTGCTGTTTGGCATAGCTCAAGTCATCTTCATTCCCGGTGTCCTCTGAGATCTCTAATTTAGGGATGTTTGAGTGCCACTTGTGCAAATGAAAGGTGGCCCGGCGAAATATTTCGGTTGTTTTAGCTTTCTTTTCTTCGGTTTCTTGGACAGTTCCTCCGCCAGTAATGAGATCATTTACATAACGTTCTCGTTCTATTCCCGCAACAGTATCAGGGTGATCATCTCTACAAGTGTTTAAATGGTGCTGGATTACGCCGCCAAGCAGAAAAGGCGAGGGTCCCAAGCCAAATAGTGCTCTGGTGAACCTGTAGGTGTGAATACGTAAGGGATTCTTGCCTTCTAGCCAATGGAAACGCAGTGCGTCTCGGTCTTGCTCGCGGATACGCACTTGAAGAAATGCCTTGCGAATATCACCGGCTAGGGCTACTGCATGAAACCTTCCTCTTAAGAGTACTTTCCACAGCTGATTCTGTAGGGGTGGTCCAACTTCTAGGCAGTCGTTTAGGGAGGGAGCTGAGTCATACGCTCTCGCTGAGGCATCGTATACAATCCGCGTCTTAGTAGTTTCGGCGCTCTCTCTTACCACAGCCTTGTGGGGGGATGTAGAACTCTCGTCCAGATGCTGGCATCTCTGCCTCTTCTATAACTCCTTCATGTAGCTATTCTTGGATGATTGCATCATAGTCGTCAAGCTGCCCTGTTTTCTTCAGTCGCTGAACTAGGCTACCGAGTCGCTTCAAGCTCCCCGACTTGTTAGAGGGCAAGGCGCTTCCATACAAAGGCTACCCTTATGTATAAAATCCTCAATGATCTATCTGCCCCCCAACTGAGTAACTCCTTTGTAAAGCTAAATGATACTAACATAAATTACAATCTTAGGAATATCGAGACTGATCTAGCACTTCCAAGGCCACACACAAATTTTTTGAAGCGCAGCTTTAAGTATAGTGGTGCAATGCTCTGGAATAATCTTCCCTATGAGGCAAAGACCGCAAAATCGCTTTCTGATTTCAAACGCAAACTTGCGTCCTCGCCCTTCATGCTTTCTATTGGATCGCACTGATTCTATGTAATTTACTTCTGTTTTAAATATATATATACTTTATTGTAACGTGTTTACCTACGCCCCACCTGGAAACCAGCTTTTGTTGTGTGTGGCTAGCGTAGTGAAATAAAGTTGTATTATTATTATTATTATTATTATTATTATTATTATTATTATTATTATTATTATTATTATTATTATTATTATTATTATTAAGGGAGGATGATCTCCTTTCCAGGGAAGGCCGGTCTCGTACCAGCCTTCAGGGCTGCGGGTGAGCTGTTGGATGAACTCTTCATACACCACGCTTTGATCTCCATTTGGTTTATCTTCGAGCCCTAGAACGTCCATGCGGCAGAGCTCTTCATAACTGGTTGAGGTCGTCTGGGCTAAGAACATGCTGTCAAGGTTTTGCTCTGTTCCTGGAGACATAATGGTCCACCCAAAGAGAGTGAACTCGGCCACAGGCTTACCAATGGATCCAGTACGCTGGGATGTAGACGTTTTAATCTTCGCGTAATCACTCGCGCCCAGAATAACATGAACCGGACGTAGGCTCTTGGTGTCAATGTCTTCTATGTCCACGCCTTTCAGATGACGGTATTTTCCGATCATTTCCCTGTAGTGCGGGTTTTCCACGCACAACAGTTCAGCCCGGTCTATCCTGTTTGCGCTGAAAGGGATGGTATAGTTTCCTTTTGTGTCACTCACTTGAACGTTGTAGGTTTCGGTTCGCTTGGTAACTGTGCCCACAATAGTTTGTATTTGGCGCGTTAGAGTGCGTGACGGTACAAGATTTAATCGATCCAAGATGTATCCCGAGGCATAAGAGGCAGTTGCCCCGGTATCCAAAAGGGCTCTACAGGTCACGCCATTCAATTTGACGAGCACAACGGGATGGCACACTTTCTCTCCTTCTTGGGTCGCAGTTAACGCCACCCCACCGCTGGTTGTTGTTTGGCGTCCAGCTGTTGTCGAACGATCGCAAATAGACGAGTGATGCCTTTGTTTACAGTGTACGCAAGATGTGCGGCTACGGCATTGTGATGCATTATGTTGTATTCCAGTGCAGTTAAAACACAAGCGTTTGCTTTGTAGAATTCTTCTGCTCTCCGCTGGAGATGTCACGCTGTCACATTCCCAGGATCTGTGAGTCTCACGATCCCAGTAAACATGAGATTGGTCCGCGGTCTTGCGCGTAGAAACTATTACCGCGAGGAGTACGAGGAGGGCGCGGCGGTCGTGGAGGCCGAGAACGCAGATGTGAGGGCTGTGATGGAGAGATCTCGTGAACCGACTCATTTACTTCCATTGGATGGATAGCTTTCCATTCTTCTAACGATCGCATTAGCTCCGCGAATCCCCAGTCTTGCCATCCTGGTTTCCCATTCACGAGGTCTGCTTTTATGCCGGGCAACTTGTCTAGAACCCCACGCACCATAGACAAACAACCAGAAAGTTTACTTAGAGTCTCTAGAGCTTGAACGTTAAAGTTCAAAGTTTCCCAAAACTCGTGGATTTCATTTGGTTTGCTTCCAGATATCACCGGCAACGCATTGATGTTATCGAAGTAAGCTCGCACGATCTCGCTCGTTTTCCCGTAATTAGGTTTCAAGATGTTCTTAGCGCGTTCGTAGCCTTCGGAGTTAAAGGGCAAGCCATCAATTGTTTCACACACATTACTTTCCAATAATTCCTTTCGATGGGAAAACTTTGTAACCGGTGCAATATCCGCTGCATCTTTTTAGGCTTCAAACTTATTCCAAAAGGAGAGCCATTTTTCATAAGTGCCGTCATACTTAGTGATAACTAGCTTTGGCATTTTTACATTTCCCTTACTGGGAGGCTTCGCGGTAGGTTGATCTAATGATTGCAATTTTGACTTCTGTTCGAGTTTCAGCTTTTCAAATTGCAGTTCGTCCTCCCGCCTTTTGGCATGGATGGCTTCTTCCTCTTCAAGCTTTTGGGTTTTCTCTTTAGTTCCAATTTCTTCCAGATAACGAGTTAAATCCGCTACTTGAAAATCTACTTCATCAATTGTTTTTTCGATCGATGCACCCCATGCCTTCACATCTTCGATACTTTCTGCCGCTTCTAGCTTACCTTTCTCAATGTCCATCTTTAGATCTTCGACGTTCGCCACAATTTTTCTTAAAGCTTCTCTATGGCGGGCTATTTTGTCGTTGTTTCCCTTTTCCACAACTGTGTCAGTATTGCCGCGCGTTAGAGCTAAAAGTTGAAGCTCAGCATCAAGAGCCTTGAGTTTAGGTTCCATATTCGTAGATGAAGTGTCCCGTCGGAAGTGCCACCAATGTGGGGAATAAGTGAGAAACCCACACTGTCGCTTTTTTTTCAGATTATAATTCTCTCAGATCTTCTCGCGTACACAACAAGGTTAGGTCTATAACCGACTAGAACTATACAATCAACTGTTCCCTTATCTCATGGACGCACCTTGATCACACGTAAGCTGATTGGCTATAAAGATCTTTCACGCAAAAGATAAACAAACTTATTTATCGGAGCAGACAGAAAGTAACGCTCGATTTCCGGACAGATATCTCGCAATCATAACATCAACTAATCATCAATACTAATTATCTTGTTTCCGACAGTACGATCCAGTTTCAGGAAATACCCACACGAGCTCATGAGCTCTGCTTAGACCACAGCCAGAAGCTGATAGAATATTTGCAAGCGTTTACGGGAGAGCAGTAGTCAGGCAGAGGTCCATGCGCCAAGAAACAGCTACGGCTAAGGCAGGAACATTAGCATCCGCTCGTTATGAAACAAACCATGCAGCTAATTGAAAGGATGATGCCGCGCCGAGAGGGGTATCCACGACGATTCAGACGCTCTTCCTTAGCCTGTTGAATCAAAATCTGGCGAAAGTCACGAAGAAAATGAGCAAATTGTATTTGTCTCAAAAGAAACAGGCGCAGATCCAGGGGAGGAGAATTGGGTGAATTTTACACCCCCCCCCCCTTTTTCTGAGCCCCCCTTCTTTCTTTTTTTTTCTTATCCCTCAAACACCTCAACCAGGCTTTGGTTGTATTACATTATCACAAAAATTCGCCCCCCATTTCAAAATCCTGTATCCGCGCCTGAGAAAGTGCCGACAGTGATGAAACAAGTGCCCACCGCCACGATGAACTGAAGTTAGCTTCTGAACCTCTTTTTCTCGTTGGATACCGATCTCGGTTCGGGAAGGACGATCCGTTTCAGTAGAAGATTTATACAATAAACTCATAGATATTTACTATGATGGAAATGTAAATAGTTTTCATAGTTATATTTTAACTTGTAAATAGTAAGTAAGTAAGTAAGTAAGTAAGTCTGAGTAAGTAAGTAAGTAAGTAAGTAAGTAAGTAAGTAAGTAAGTAAGTAAGTAAGCAAGCAAGCAAGCAAGCAAGCAAGCAAGCAAGCAAGCAAGTAAGTAAGTAAGAAAGAAAGAAAGAAAGAAAGAAAGAAAGAAAGAAAGAAAGAAACTGGTTTGAGCCACCTTAAAGATATAGAATGCATGATCAAGTCGATGGGTAAGTTGTACTGCGTCACCGAAAATGAGTATTGATAGCTGTGCAATTAATATAAGTAATAAACTGTGACTGTCATGGCTTGAATTCAGATTAGCTAGTGCTGCGCAAGAAGCCGAACAGTTATGCAACAACGTACATCCGAAATCGCAAGGGAATAACGTATTGTACATTATTACCCAGGGTGATAGTAGTTTCTCTGACGGATTTCCTTTTACAGTTAAATGAATTTCCAAATTGTATTTTGCGGAAATTAGACCAACACTCTGAATCGATTAGGCATTTCCATGATTATTGATCTCGAGTGCTCAATATTAAAATAGTTTTGTCCAAACGGTCGGGAAACCTTTCAAAATTAATATCGGCATATGTAAACCCTTTAGTCACGTCTCCGAGAAAGCGGCAAAACACGAAAGGTCAAGCTGAGCCTTTGTGAGTCTTTTTTTCGGACTTTCAGAGACTAATTGAAAGACAAAATAAAAAGAACTGCATTTTTGTTTTACATAGGTTCGACCTCTTTATCCGGAAAGAAAAAACCTGTTTGGTGCATGCATGTGTAATTTTGGGAGGTAAATATTGATTAAAGGCAGGTGGAATCAGAACAGTTTGTTGCCTCTCTTCTCTGGGCTTTTCCCTCTTCTGAAATCCAATGTTTGATTCTGATTAACGTAGTTTCTTTCGGATGAAGAGCCAATTTTGTAAATTGGAAGTCGACAAGGAAATGTACAGAAATGTAAGAAAGGGTGTTAACACTAAAATTTTTCCCGTGAAAGCAGGCAGTTATGCCAATAACCTCAGTTCTGTACCAAAACTCGTAACGGCCTAACCATTTCAGTTTTTTCACCCTAAGTAACAATAAACTCACGCTTAACTTAAGGACGTTCGCGCGAAAATTTTTCAACATTGATTTTTTTCTGAAACTTTTACAACTGTAAGATGATGAGTTAGTAATGTCAGAAATGTAAAAAAAATGGGGGGTCACCGACTTCGTTTTGGAGAGAACATGCCCGGAAAAACACCCAAAATGTGACAAAATCGGGCTTCGTTAGCGAATAAGGCCAGTGTCTGTAAACCCAAATATATTGCAATTAAATCTTTGAAGTGAAATCTTCTCTGCCAAATATTGTTTAAGTGGACTTATTAAGTGAATTTAGTCAACTGGTGAGGTTCCTTAAGGATCAAGTTCGCATTTAGCGACCACAGTTTCACTCGCCTTGCAGCCGCAAGATGGCATGATTTGATATCCCGTGAGCAGAAATCTTGAAATTTTTTTAACTTCCCACATTGATTTTTTGTTCATTTTTGGACAACGTGGAGATAATTGTAAATAAAATCCGTTTCTGGAAAGAAAAATAGGGGTCACCGAACGTCCAAGACCGTTAAATCCAGGCAAAGCTATAGCAATGGCCTTTTGCCCTATCATTTCTCATTTTATTACTTAGCGCGCGCGCTCGTGTATGACGTGGCGTGTGCATTTGCGTGCGCAGTAAGGATGCGCAGAAACAATTGGCGCGAACGTCCTTAAACGTACCCGTTACGATGTTATGACGTTTGTTAGCGGCCATCGGTTCGGATGTCCAACGCTGACATTCATTGCGTCCCCCATTCTTTTAGTGTATTTTTTATATGTTTCTTTATATACTTGCGTGGGTATCAGTGAAAACAAAGTAAATGTGAAAAAAAGGTACGTTTTATTCAGGAAATTCATAGATATCGTTGTTCAAGCATTGCTGGTGTTTGGCAAATGATAAAACTTATGAAATCGGTCTGTTTAGGCTCAGTTGAGACGCCGCTCCACTCATGTGCTAACCTAACTGAGGAATTTATACGGCAAAAGAGAGGCGTCTGAATCAGTTTGGTACGGCAGTTTTAATGTGGTGCGACAAAAACGTTAAGTTCGACAAGGTCTGTTGGTCTATCGCATTATTCGACTTTGGAGCGGAAGGTGATTCATAAGGCGTTCTTCTCATGTGCCGAACCAAATGCATACATTATGATTATTTATAAATGTTTCTATAAGTCCCTCCGAGAACTTTTTCCTCATGCTCGTAAGTTTTACGAGGAAGAGACCATGGCGGCAAAAGACCTAGAAGAGTGTAAACTGTGCAACAGATTGACCATAATACTAATGAAATACTCGCTGATTTTTTTCAAAAAAGTTTTTAAACAATCTAAAAAACCAAACTAGTGAGCAGCACTCTGCCTCTGTAAAACTCATTTATTCTCCGACGCGTTTCGTTTTGCTAACGTAGACTTCTTCAGAGAGTTTTAAAATAATAAATTAAACGCCTGTATTTAAGCTACATCTGATTGCAAAAATGACGGCCATAAACATTAAGGTTTGACCTTGTTTTCGAAAGGGGACATGCGCAGCTGTGAAACATTAGGGCAAGGCCTGAGAAACGATGTTTTGGGGTCACGATTTTAGCTAAAACCGTGAAATCAGATTTGGCTTAATACAGGCGTTTAATGTATTATTTAAAACTCCCTGAAGAAGTCTACGTAAGCTAGACGAAACGCGTCGGAGTATAAAGAAGTTTTACAGATACAGTTCGTAGAATGCTGTTCACCAGTTTAGTTTTTTAAAATGTTTTGAAATGTTTCAATTTCTTTAATTTTTTTAAAAAAATTCTCTAATTAGAGCTATCCTCTCCTTCACAGCCAGCATTATGGCGCGAAATAATTGTACCGGACCCAGTCCTCTCTCTTTCTCCCATGTGAAATAAAGATTGGGGTCGACACACGGCGGTGCGCCGTCTGAATCAGATGTCGCTCCAATGGCCCTCTAAGAAGCGGCGTCTGAGCCGGGCCTTATCAACACTGTTGACTTTCGTGCTGCTCAGTTTTACTACGTATACGATATGCAAGATAAATTGATGACATGTACTTTGTGTCGACGCGCAATTGTGCGGTGTGTACGCAGGAAGGAATATTAATGCTTACCTATGAATCCAATAAGAAAGCTAAGAAAACAGAAAAAAAAATATAAACATGCTTGTTGTATACATGCTGGATTCAACAAATGCCTGATTTGAAGCTCTTGACAAGCAAAAAGCATTAATTAATTTTGCTATTAGCGTTCTTATTCAAAAGAACCGGGGAAGGGAAATACTTCCAAGAATTCTATTTAATGCGGCTTACGAAGTGATTCGACCGTATGACGCCTTGACGCCCTCTTCACGTTACAATTTATATTGACGCAGTGTCATCCTATATGACCAATTACGTATACAGACAAAAGTTACAGTCTGTTACAATAAGACTGACTGTATCGTTCTTTTAAAAGTGCCTGAAGTCTCTGCGAACTCCGCAGCAGAGCTGGATTGAAGCTTTTGGGAGAATCCGTTATCCAAAAACAGCAACTGGATTAGAGCGACAGTGACCTCTAAGCCAAGACCAACTTCCATAGGTATTCAAAAGAAGCAAAAGCGGCCGGGAAAAGCGGAAATCCGCTCTGACAGTCACGATTGGTAGTAGTACCCCCTGAGGAATTCCTTGTGTTGGAGCACGCGCGAAGCAAAACGCGTTTGCGACGTCAATGTAAGTTCGATCGGCGTCTTCGAGCGGGGATGGCGTTTGCCTACTCATCAACTGCAGAATTCCATGACGCCATTATTGCCAGTGTTAAAGGTCGGAAAGAAAATGTCATCGCCCGCGAAGCAAGTTAGTGTCCGAAGGCTGCCTCCACTTCCCAATCAAAGTACACTTCGAAATGTGAGGGACACTAGCGCAAATGACAATAGTCATGGTGGAATTTGCCTCAAAGGAAAAGTTTCCGTTGGTAGGTTACATTTTAATTTTTTTTTCGTGCGAGTATCTCAGTGTTGAAAAATCCAGCTGCATAAACAGGGCTGCAAAAACAGGGCTCTCGGCTTTGTCGTATCATTTGTTTTTGTAAAAGCACGACAGCATTTTTAAGCAAATAAGTTCTTTCGACGTTTCGATATGTATATTATGTTTGAAAACCGACCGAAAGTCATCATTAAGAAGACCTACGTAGATCAGCGCTTAACTATTAAAATCGAGCGTCTTATACCATTTTATTGCATCCTTGGCGTTATCAACTACTTGTAATTTGAAATGTCCTTGTCACATGAAATCTTTAAAGCCCTGCTTTTCTAAACATTGCCAATGCGTAACCTTGAGCTTAAATAGTTTTCCCACAAATCGGAGTAGTCGAAAAGGACTGTTCAGCTCAATTTCTTTTTACTGAAATCACGAAGAAATTCTCCCTAGTGGAATAATTTGTTTTAAAGAACTCGATTTGTTATTGAAATAAGCTTTGCTCTTTGTCTGTTGGCGAGGAATTTTTTTAAAAATTTTTTCTTTATCGCAGTAGCAATGGTTGTAAGAAATAATTTACCAGGGATTTTCTTCGAACAAACGAGCAGTTGTAATTTTGACGATCTGTACCCACGCATCTTTTGAGTTTAAAGAATTTGATATTACCAGCGATGATTGCTTTTGGTTTGTTTTCGTTTCCATCATCGCAGACAGATTTATAGAATAGCGGTAAAATATGCAAATCCAAGGCAACTCAAAATCAACAAAAAATTTGGTTCGGGGTGAAATAACTGGACCTGACGCGAGTGCCACCCTCTCGTAGTGAGAAATTTGAAAGATTGAATATAGATTTGATTTGATTGCGACATTAAACTGTTTTTTTCCATCGTATGTCGGCAATGAGTATAGGAAAGTAATCTTTAGCGAAGGTCATTATAATTAGTTATTTATGAAAGGTGAAAAGCGTAGCGAAGCGCTTTTCGGAGAGATGCCAAGGACGGAAAATTGAATTTGTAGAGCTCTATAACCAGCTGCTTTATCTGTCAACGAAGACAAACAAAGAGGACATGGAATTCATTGCAACAAAAACAATTATTGATGGGAGCAGTTTCTACGGAGAAGGAAAACGATGGTTTCTAATTCAATAGTAAAACGAATGCAAATGTTAGGAAAATAAAGCACCTCTTTTTTTAAAAGGTCAAAAACGGAAGTTATAGGCATCAGTTTTCGTTGAGCACTTCCATTTGAAAAGGAAGTATAATTAGCTAAGAACCAGTGAAAAACAAAAGATACAAGTACACCATGGAATAAGATACCTGCATAATTCAAAAACAATTGATATAGGACTGACCGATCCAGTGTATGTGGTGAAGAGCTGTCATTTTAGGACATTGGCTAAAAGAACTGTGGCATTTAGAATGCAAATGAAAGTGTAGGATGTTAGTAACCTCTTGTATGTCAGTTGAGCTGCAAGATTGTGTTTCATCACACAATCAAGAAAAATGGCTTTTTCTCTCAATTGCGTGACAAAACGCATTGACTCAAAAAGCGTGCTGTGTGACAACCTACGAAGGGATTGCTCACAGTCTAAGGAATGTAAATTGCATTTTCTTTTTTATTTCAATGTTTGTGACATTGTAGATATTTAAATAATAAATAATAATAATTTTATTAAATCATTCGAATTGCAATTCCAAAGGGAACTGAAAGACTCAAAGTTACAATTGCAAAATATGAAATGACAAAAATTTAAATAATTATGTACATTTATAAAATATTAGTTAATCTTGATTGCAGTTCAGGTCAGTCCCATTTCTTTATCGAGCTTGATATGAAGCTTTAACGGCGCCACTTGAAGGACATGTTTAATTTTCAGGCTGTACAGTGCATTATTATTGAAACATTTCACCTCATGCTAGTCACGTTATTGTGGTAAATGGTAATTATATCAAGATTTACCTATAGCACAGCCAGCATCTGTCATTTTCAATATTTTAAATGTTATTACCGGTATATGTATGTATATATATATATATATATATATATATATATATATATATATATATATATATATATATATATATATATATATATACTGGCTGCAAAAATCTGCACTGGAGTGATCACAGACAAGTTAATTAACAATTGGAGATAAGGTTTGACCTAATCTTATGGTGGAATGGAAAACTTCGTTCAGACGTCTGACTTTTATTATGCAGACTTGTCTGGTACCATTAGCGCACTAAAATGCAGGGCTTCTGATAGGATGCGGAAAAAAATTAAAGATTATGCGGAAATTTTTGGCCATATTATGCGTAAACATGTGTTGATTATGCGGAAATTGCACCAGATTATGCGGAAATTCAAACATTTAAAGAACTAATAATTAGGCCCGTCCAATGTATTTCATGCAACGTGCTTATGGTAAATCAGGACTCGAAATTGCGACCAATACAGTCGCATTTACGACTGAATTTGTTCCCTTTGCGATTCAGATATCTGGACGAGTTGCCAATTTACGACCAGCTTTCACTGTTAAAATAAAAGGGTTAGTAATCAGCATTTTGCTGAAACTTTTGCTAAATTAAATAAAGCGATAAAAAATATATTTTGTTTCTCGTCATGAATTTTGTTTCAATTTGGAGATATGGAGCAAAATTGTGATTTGGTTGAACCACGATCCATTCCCTCGATCATTCACCATTTTCAGCGGTTTTTTACACATACGTATTGCGGGCTCTTTGATTTGTACAACTTCGCGATGATTGTCCCTACTTACAAATGATGCAATTTAATTTGCTACTTTAACTTGCGACAAAATTTTCATACCTTGTTTCTTTTTTAAAAATTTCGAGCCTAGGGTATGTTATGAAAACGGTTTAACAAGAGTCCAGGCTCATTCCCGAAAAATGTGTGGAATTCATCTTGCGAACGAAATGGCATGTTTTGTTCAATGTTCAGGAAAATAAGCGTTTCAAAGTAGTCATTCTCTTTGGCTTTTGTGTTTGTGAGGATGGTAAGCAGCTGCTTTATCACTAATATCAGGCATTTCTTCAGTTTTATGCGGAAAAGATCGTAATTATGTGGAGGATGCGGATTTTAGGGAATTATGCGGATCGGCATTGCCGCATCCTGTCAGATGCCATGTTAAGTGTAACAGATTAACAAGATGTTAGTTATGTGACTAGAATACAGCCTAACCCTCCACCCCTCACCCTAACCTTCAACCTTGACCTCAATCTCATTTTAGCAACTCTGTGGCAGAGGCTTTTGTCCAATGTCTGTTTAAAGATAGAATGAAAGACAGAATACCAACAGAGGAAATGGCATTTGTAAAGTGATTTATGAGAACAGGGGGAAAAAGATGCGTCTTCAGGCAATACTTAATGCTAAATTAAATTTGTAATATGTGCAATACTCGTGTCAAGTGCAGGGCTTTGGTTGTCTTTTAAGGGGAGAAGGGCTAATTGTCTTTTTATAAGAAAAATAATAATGTTAATAAATAAATAAATAAATAAATAAATAAACTTAATAAATAAATACATAAATAAATAAATAAATAAATAACATATGTAATCATCGCTTTACCTCCCAAGGATGATACTTATAGATTAAATTTTATTTCGCCAGTGGGGAATTCCCTAGGGGTGAAAGCCAGTTCAGGGCAGGTACATGTACAAAACACAGGTCTCAGATCTGTTTTACCAAATTATGCAGAAACAAACCTAAACATTCATAATAGCTAACCTTAGGCCTAAAAAATATTTTTTATGTCTAATTAGGCCTAAGGTTAGCTTTAATGAATGTTCAGGTTTGTTTCTTTATTGGTAAAAGAGACCTGTGACCTGAGACCAGTGTTTTGAACCTGCCAGCCAGTCATTTGGCTCAAGGATAATCCAGGGCCAATGAAACAAACCCTACAAATCTTTATTAACCTCAATTGGCAAGACCTAGACCAGTTTTGTTACTCAAAACATACCTGAGATTTTGAACAGTCATTACTCAGAACAACTTTGACTAGTGGTAAGACTGAATTTGAATTTAAAGAAGAAACTCCTGATCCTTTACTCTGACCACTTGGTCATACTGCCTTCAAAATGTTAAGAAAAAATGGCAATTAATGCACACTCCAAATGTATTTGTTATTATTATTATTTTTTTCCTGAATTACTTTTTGTAGGTCTATCAGACATGCAAGTCAAGGAATATCTCATGACACACCCAAATATCGTGGAAGATTTCATTATGGCAGAAACCAGTCAGGAACAACTTGAAAGATGGTTGATCAGAAAAACACAATCTCTGCAACACATTACTGGTGGAGGGGGTGATGGTATGTACCAGAAACGTAATCAAAATTACCGGAACCAGCATTAAAATTCTCCTCTGTTACCCTGGTAATAGCCCACCTTAGAAAGAAAATTATCGATTTACTGTACCAATTTACAGCCCATTCTGAAAACATCATTAAGTAGGAGAAGGGATTTAAGTGCAAGAGACATCTTGTCGTGGTGACATTTCAAGTAATATGTGTTCTTATGTTATTGTATCCTAAAGAGGGAGAAAATAACTTTAAAAAGTAGAAAAATTACCCTTTTCCTGACACTTATTGATTTTACTCTGTCTTAATTAAACCAGACAGTTTTATTTCAATGTCAATAGGGGCTAAGGTTATCAATGCCTATGTCCACTTTAAAGCGTATAATGTGCCCTTGAATCCATTAATTTGTTCCTGTGAGACTGACACTGCCTCTTACTTTGTCTAATTCCAGATGATCTCACATGTCAATAGGGGCTGGTGTTAACAACACCTATGTCCACTCGAGAACTATGTGCCCTTGAACCCTACATGTCATTAGGGGCTGCACTGGGGATTGCAATGTTGGTGTCATGGGATTGCGAAACTCAATTTTGACTGCCGAAAAAATCGTTTAATAGCTATGTTATTTCATACTTGTGCATAGATACCAATGCCAGCAATTTTCAAACTTTGTTTGTAGAGGGCAGCTTCTGCAGGTACCGGAGCAGAAATTATGTAAAACAAAAGCAACAAAAGACAAAAAAGAAAACAACTCCAAATTAAGCCTAATCCCAAGTGACCAAAAACACAATACTTTCCGGTACCTTAAGAAAGACCCTTCTGGAGAGGATCATCAAGTTTCTATTCAAGTTACTATTCAGAGGATACATTAAGCCCTGATAGTATTGTTACATTGTTATCAACTTATTTTATTGCTTATTGCTTTGTAGGTGTGAGGCCCTCGCTCTCGAAATGGAAGGTAAATGTGAAGATTTTTGTATCATTAATATTCTGTATGTGCCCCTGGATTGAGGATTCTTTCTGTTCTATTTTTTCTTTGGTTATAGTAGGACTTTTTTCATGGCATTCTATATGAGGTGTTGTGTATACTGTATCCAGTTCGAAAGCGGTCTTCAAACAAGGAACAGAACTTGTCATTGTTGCTTGACATGGGTGTTTTCTTTCGCCTCAGTCTGTGTCATTTACAAGCTTCGGTGAGCCCTGCTGTAAAGTGGTTGAGAATTCTGAGGATTCAGGGGGTATTTCCAGGGAGGTTCAATATGTATTACCAAACGCTAGTGCACTGAGCACGGAGCTGGGGAATGGCCCGCGTTTTACAAGACTGATAGCCCAGACTTTAGATCCCCTTCCCAAAAAGAAAAAATCCTTAAAACCCAATCCCACGGGCATAGGTCAGTGATTATAACTTTACATGTAATTGCTTCTTTCTTGTGGGGATGTAGTTTTGTGTACATACGGACAAGCGGAAAATGCTGCAGCAGCTGACGAAAGACATCAATCAACATCCAAAGAAAGTCCGGGTCATGTATGAGCTGGTCAAAAGTGTGGCGGCTGGTGAGCGCGCTTTTTGGTGTTGTGTAGTTTGTTTTATTGTCACTTAACGTTTAAATAGGCGTGAGATTTCTATTCCCGTGATCTGATCGCTCAAAGTCAGTTCGTCCCTCTTCATAGACAGTTACAATAAAGTGACACATTGCGTTCTGGGGCATTTTCATGTACAAAATATTGGTGGTCTTGAATTCGTCGAACCGCCCTCTAAGGAGCTCTTCGTCATTTTGGAACGATTTGACTTTGAAGTGGAACGACCTGACTTTGAAGTGAAGCGATCTGGGAGACACTACTAGGGACTTTACGATCTACGACGGCAACGTCAACGAAAACGTCACCTCTAAATATAACTTTGCACTATCGTATTAAAGTTTCTCGCGGTTAGGCCATCTCGTTCGCGTCGTGCAATGTGGGCAAGGTAACCTAAAAATAAATTGGTACGAGCGGTTTCAGAGTAAAAATAGAGAATTATAGATTAACATATGTCGTCAAACCTCAAATTTGGTGATTTCACGTCGTTGTTGTCCAGAGCACCGGCAAGACTATGTGTTAAAATGCGCGCCGCATGTGCAGCACGATAACTTTTCTTCTTTTAACCAATGATATTGTTGTTTCGTGGCGTACCCGTTGACGGCCGTGTCGTAGATCGTTAAGTCTCTATGTAGCTTTCCAGACGCGGTCTGTGATTGGAGGACCGCAGAAACAACCCACCCAGCCCTGATAACAAAAGAAGCTACAGGTCAATTAGGGACCAGTGAATATAGCAACTGGTCTGGAATAGATACAGGATTACTCAACGCTCTGGCTTGGAACGAGCTGACCATGGAACGAATTGAATTGATACCCGAACGTCTCTTTCGCGGTGTTATTAGGGAGCTTAAGCAACGATAACGGCGACGGCAACGAGAACGTCATCTCAAAATTTACATTCGCGTTATTTTAATCGCTTCGTGACTATTTCAACGTTTTTAATATGACAGGGGTGTGGTAGTTCCTCAGAGATGACACTGGTAGGAACGGCGCTTAATTTAGGGGAGGAAATGAAAGTTTATCCTCAAGTGCTGACGTTGTTCATAAAACCTCAAATTTGGCTATTTCACGTTGTAGTTTTGCTGACGACGGCAAAGAAATGGACAAAAGTGAAAAACGCACGTGCAGGGCGTGCAAAGCTATTGTTTTTGCCTACTAAATATGCAAATTTGTGACGTTCTCGTTGCCGTCGCCGTTGTCGTTGCTTAAGCTCCCTATTGTCAAATATATTGTCTATTGTTTAGTTTGTACCAACTACGCGGAGGCGATAACCTGGAATAACGAGGATATTGTTATTGGCTGCCGAAGCAACGAGCTTCATTGGTCGGCACTTGTAAATGTTAAAAAGTAGCGTTTCCAAACAGATGTTTTCTCCGTAATTACTAGTGTCGTTATAGCAATATTTCTCGTTACGTCATCCATTGTTATTAATATGCCAACCAGAAGCTAATTGGCTGTTGAAACAATAACTTCTTTTGTTCCGTGGTTGGCAAATTTCAATATCAAAAGAAATGTGACGTCAATGTTTGTAAACAAAAAATATCGCTCTTGTGCATGTCTTTAGGTTAAAGTCAAGGATTCGGTGGTTTTTTTTTGTAGCGGCCTAATCAGACGCACAAAAATTGCTTTAGATATTCCACTGATTTCCCGAGGGTTCTATAGTGCTGCGAATTTTGTTCGGCAAAGCCGGCATGTACCGAAAACCAAAACATCCAATGCTTACGGATGTTCAACGCATTTTAAAGCATTAGAACGGATTGTGAATGTAGAATGTTTTGAAAATTGCTTCTTAAGAATAAACGACTGAAATAGAGACTGGCTTAGAAATGTGCACCCTTTCATAATGGCGACCGAATGTCTAAAAATGGTCTGGACGGATTTGCATGTTGTTGCTTTGATAAATACACAGTCACGGTAGCGTGTATACGAAAAAGGAAAACCTTCCTTTTACTAAATGACTCCTAGCAATCCTTAATCACGGAGGAATGGAAGTCCATTTTAGGTCAATTTCTTTTTAACCGCAAGCATGTAATACCCACATCCAGTCTCCGACGAATTTTTTTTTCGGTGGTAACTCAAGGATATATATACTCGGAAAAAAGTCAGAGTGCTTTTTTGCGTGAAAGACTGGACTCACGCGAAGGAGCACTCGGATCTTTTTTTTCCAAGTATCCTTGTTGGAAAAAAATCATCTCTTCATTAAATTTCGGGTTTAGCATTTGCAAACTCCTTCATCGTAATTTCGGGGATGCACCATTTCGACAATTTTAGTTCTAGCTATATGGCGGGACAATTGTCACCGGTCAACTGGACTAGTTTAATGGCCTAAGCTCTAACGAGTCTCCTAGTATAGCTCAGAACTAGTTATCGGAAGGGCGTAGGTTCGATTCCTGCAATGGACCACTCGGAGTGTTTTCTTATCATTAAATTTTCGACCTCAGATATTGCGTTCCTAGCCTTCTGAATGGTTAACTCAATCTCGGTTATCAGCTCATATGCGCTGTGATCTAATATGGAAACTAATTGCATCAAGTGTTACCAAGCTGGAAAACTGATTGGCTTGAATTTCCAAGTGTCCAAGCGTCCCGAATTTAATGAAAATTCAATTAAAGAAATATATATATTATACCATTCGCACTTGTTAGATATGCGCCTGGTTATAGCCAACTCGGCACTACACGTCTCGTTGGGTATTTACCATCTCATAGCCAACGCGCGCCTTGTCACAATAGAAGAAATTATCCTTAATATCTTTTTCGTTTACTGTTTTACAGCTACTCATGCAAACACGCATTCCCTGTACTTGGTTGACAAGAATCAAAGGGTAAGGTTTTTTTTCCTCGCTGTGTTTACAATGTAGCAAATTTCAAGCAGAGACCAGACTCCAGTTGTTCAAAGGGTTACAACTTTATCCGGTGGATAATTCGCTATCCGTCAGTGTCAATCTTTGCAATGATTTCAATATTTGGCGCCGTAACTGTGAATATGTACACTCTAAACACCTCTAGTTAAAAGGTGTGTAAGAAAATCTTGGCCAACGGTTAACGTGAAGTATATTTTATACTCTGGATAGTGACTTTGCCACTATCTGGCCCCGCTTTGAATAACTGAGGCCAGAGGGCTTTATTTAAGACGTCATACGAAAATATCGGTCTCTTTACCTTTGATTCTGTGTCACGTTTTCGCCGAGTCGACTTGTCGCAGGGGCACCCAACCAACAAATTAAGCCAAAAGCCTTTGAGAGACATTTCTAGGCACCTTGTAATGTTTAAAGGCTGCCTTAAGAGATATTTTTATCACCCAGAAGAATTTGATCTGTTCGGATATCTTAAATGAAAATTGAAGTGTCCGAGAATTTTAGGGAACGATATCTTCATTTCAGAAATTGGTAGTTGAACGTTACCTTCTAAGAACTTCCAACCGAACCATATGCTCATCCGAAACTGCTAGGTGACCTTTTTAAGTGCCAAAAAGTGCAAAAATACCCTTTCCGAAAACGTAAGAGACTACTTTTCCCTGGTTGCAAATCTTTTAGGCGATGTTTTAGTAAAGAAAACTGTAGCTGTTTGGCAACCGTAGAACCGAGATTCTTAAAACAGTTTGACTCTCCCGAGCAAGCACATATTTCACCGAAGGTTATCGTTAGGTGCCCTAGTCGTCGTATTTCACGAATTGAAGGCTTTTCTAGTTTTTCCCTCTCGCTTAAAATAAATCTGCCACTTTCGATCGTGACAATTTGTTCTGATTGCTCGGCTAATTTCTCTGCCTAACAACTTTAGAGAATTCACTGAATAAAGTAATGAATTCGTGGAGGACTAGCCTGCGTAGCCAGCGTTTCCGTGGGGCACAGAAGAGGATTATCGAGAAGCAGGCTTTTTCCATGTCTTGACCGAGCAAAAAATGGGGCGAGAGCAAAAATGAAGAGAGGGGGGAGGGGGAGAGGAGGGGAGGAAACGCTTTCCCGCAAACCCGGCAACTTTCCGAAGAATGCATTCGCCCACAAACGCGAGGATCTGATTGGCGTGGCCTTTTTGAGATGTATGTGTTGCCTTTTTGCGGACTTAAAATATAATATAACTAACATATAGCAGGCACCCAAAGAGAATATAGATCAAAACCACTTAAACATAGCATTGTTAAACGTATTTTAGTATTTAAACGGTAGATATAGGCATATTTTTATCCCCTAAAAATTTTTCATCAGTTCGGATTCCCCAGCTGAAAGTCTTTTCGAAAATTTCAGCCAGAAAAAAGGCTCCCGAAAATTGTAGGTGACCTTTTTAGGGTAAAATTCCGTTAAAAATGGGCAATTGTATCATGTTTTAGATGTTCGAAAATCCTAGGACAGACAGGCAAGCAAGGAATTATAGAACAAAAGCTCCGAAAATTCTAGATCTCAAATCGTCTTCCGAACAGATATTTTCCGAAAATTGACGTTGGGTGCTCCTGATATAGACTATGCTTCTAATATTCAAATCCCAGAAGCTTAATTAATCAATTTGAAGCTTTCACACATCATGTGAATATCTAATGTATAAACGTCTAAGAAAAAGTAAATTATTCTCTCTAAAGCATAATGCAGATAGTTCGATCGCTGCCTTGAGAGAGCGCTCGATATTCTCATTGAATGTTTCTTAAGTGCTAATTTTAACCTAATATGGGTTAAGTCATGTACATGGCGTAAAATTTGTGTGTGACCAGCATTGCCGAAGGTCAAAATATTTGCTTTCTTTGCGGACTTTGAGACGCTCTCGCTTCTCGCGTCGCAAAAGAATAATTCAAATCCCGGAAGCTTAATTAATCAATTTGAAGCTTTCACGCATCGTGTGAAAATTTAATTTATAAACGGAAGTTTGGTGAATTGTATGTCAAATTGAATTATTTCGTTTGCAAAGCCGGAACAGCGCAATATTTCCCAAAATCATTCCAACATATATTTGAGGATTTAAGATTTATTTGTTTTAAATGCGGTAGAATGATTTATCTTTGTACACAAGGCTGTCAAACCCTTGTAATAATTTAGCGTCTCAAATGGCATTTTAACGGATTTTCGTTGTTTGCCGTTTTACATTGCAATAAAGGGGTACTTCACTGAAAAAACTATGTGGTGATTTTAGTCACCTCCCAGCCTATTGAACATTAAAATAAGATCGAAATCGAATTTCTAACCTTGCCTCGATATCTTTGATTTTTACGGACAGGCGCTCTTAAATATTCCGACATCATCTCACGAGAGACTCGCTTACGTTAAGGAATACCGTATTTAATTGGGAAATCGGCTGTGCATATTCTGCACTTATCGCTAGGTTTGGCCGGGATTTTCTCAATGGTTTTACTTTGAAAAACGCGCGTGGGTCCCTACGAGTCATTACGTTTTCGTTATCTCACGTAATACTCTCGCTGCGATTGGTTAATTTACGGAGAGGTATTCTTCAACGCGGCTTAGAAATTTGCGGCAAATATCTTACCAGTCGTGTTTTTTCGGGCCGTACTTTTAGTTACAGCGCTTTCTTTTTAAAGTTCACTTTATTTCTCTGTTTTGTATTTCTTTGCACTTGGACCTTAAATCAAACTGGGAAAAAAATGCAGATAGTTCGATCGCTGCCTTGAGAGAGCGCTCGATATTCTCATTGAATGTTTCTTAAGTGCTAATTTTAACCTAATATGGGTTAAGTCATGTACATGGCGTAAAATTTGTGTGTGACCAGCATTGCCGAAGGTCAAAATATTTGCTTTCTTTGCGGACTTTGAGACGCTCTCGCTTCTCGCGTCGCAAAAGAATAATTCAAATCCCGGAAGCTTAATTAATCAATTTGAAGCTTTCACGCATCGTGTGAAAATTTAATTTATAAACGGAAGTTTGGTGAATTGTATGTCAAATTGAATTATTTCGTTTGCAAAGCCGGAACAGCGCAATATTTCCCAAAATCATTCCAACATATATTTGAGGATTTAAGATTTATTTGTTTTAAATGCGGTAGAATGATTTATCTTTGTACACAAGGCTGTCAAACCCTTGTAATAATTTAGCGTCTCAAATGGCATTTTAACGGATTTTCGTTGTTTGCCGTTTTACATTGCAATAAAGGGGTACTTCACTGAAAAAACTATGTGGTGATTTTAGTCACCTCCCAGCCTATTGAACATTAAAATAAGATCGAAATCGAATTTCTAACCTTGCCTCGATATCTTTGATTTTTACGGACAGGCGCTCTTAAATATTCCGACATCATCTCACGAGAGACTCGCTTACGTTAAGGAATACCGTATTTAATTGGGAAATCGGCTGTGCATATTCTGCACTTATCGCTAGGTTTGGCCGGGATTTTCTCAATGGTTTTACTTTGAAAAACGCGCGTGGGACCCTACGAGTCATTACGTTTTCGTTATCTCACGTAATACTCTCGCTGCGATTGGTTAATTTACGGAGAGGTATTCTTCAACGCGGCTTAGAAATTTGCGGCAAATATCTTACCAGTCGTGTTTTTTCGGGCCGTACTTTTAGTTACAGCGCTTTCTTTTTAAAGTTCACTTTATTTCTCTGTTTTGTATTTCTTTGCACTTGGACCTTAAATCAAACTGGGAAAAAAATGCAGATAGTTCGATCGCTGCCTTGAGAGAGCGCTCGATATTCTCATTGAATGTTTCTTAAGTGCTAATTTTAACCTAATATGGGTTAAGTCATGTACATGGCGTAAAATTTGTGTGTGACCAGCATTGCCGAAGGTCAAAATATTTGCTTTCTTTGCGGACTTTGAGACGCTCTCGCTTCTCGCGTCGCAAAAGAATAATTCAAATCCCGGAAGCTTAATTAATCAATTTGAAGCTTTCACGCATCGTGTGAAAATTTAATTTATAAACGGAAGTTTGGTGAATTGTATGTCAAATTGAATTATTTCGTTTGCAAAGCCGGAACAGCGCAATATTTCCCAAAATCATTCCAACATATATTTGAGGATTTAAGATTTATTTGTTTTAAATGCGGTAGAATGATTTATCTTTGTACACAAGGCTGTCAAACCCTTGTAATAATTTAGCGTCTCAAATGGCATTTTAACGGATTTTCGTTGTTTGCCGTTTTACATTGCAATAAAGGGGTACTTCACTGAAAAAACTATGTGGTGATTTTAGTCACCTCCCAGCCTATTGAACATTAAAATAAGATCGAAATCGAATTTCTAACCTTGCCTCGATATCTTTGATTTTTACGGACAGGCGCTCTTAAATATTCCGACATCATCTCACGAGAGACTCGCTTACGTTAAGGAATACCGTATTTAATTGGGAAATCGGCTGTGCATATTCTGCACTTATCGCTAGGTTTGGCCGGGATTTTCTCAATGGTTTTACTTTGAAAAACGCGCGTGGGACCCTACGAGTCATTACGTTTTCGTTATCTCACGTAATACTCTCGCTGCGATTGGTTAATTTACGGAGAGGTATTCTTCAACGCGGCTTAGAAATTTGCGGCAAATATCTTACCAGTCGTGTTTTTTCGGGCCGTACTTTTAGTTACAGCGCTTTCTTTTTAAAGTTCACTTTATTTCTCTGTTTTGTATTTCTTTGCACTTGGACCTTAAATCAAACTGGGAAAAAAATGCAGATAGTTCGATCGCTGCCTTGAGAGAGCGCTCGATATTCTCATTGAATGTTTCTTAAGTGCTAATTTTAACCTAATATGGGTTAAGTCATGTACATGGCGTAAAATTTGTGTGTGACCAGCATTGCCGAAGGTCAAAATATTTGCTTTCTTTGCGGACTTTGAGACGCTCTCGCTTCTCGCGTCGCAAAAGAATAATTCAAATCCCGGAAGCTTAATTAATCAATTTGAAGCTTTCACGCATCGTGTGAAAATTTAATTTATAAACGGAAGTTTGGTGAATTGTATGTCAAATTGAATTATTTCGTTTGCAAAGCCGGAACAGCGCAATATTTCCCAAAATCATTCCAACATATATTTGAGGATTTAAGATTTATTTGTTTTAAATGCGGTAGAATGATTTGTCTTTGTACACAAGGCTGTCAAACCCTTGTAATAATTTAGCGTCTCAAATGGCATTTTAACGGATTTTCGTTGTTTGCCGTTTTACATTGCAATAAAGGGGTACTTCACTGAAAAAACTATGTGGTGATTTTAGTCACCTCCCAGCCTATTGAACATTAAAATAAGATCGAAATCGAATTTCTAACCTTGCCTCGATATCTTTGATTTTTACGGACAGGCGCTCTTAAATATTCCGACATCATCTCACGAGAGACTCGCTTACGTTAAGGAATACCGTATTTAATTGGGAAATCGGCTGTGCATATTCGGCACTTATCGCTAGGTTTGGCCCACCTCTTACTGCAGGCTATTAATCCGGCTACGTATGTTGCTTATTCTCATGTCTGCGTCGAGCGAGCAAAAACAGCTCTTCTATCTTAATCTTTAACTTCTTAGAAGCAGCAAACACCAAAAGAAAATTGCTTTGAAGAGAACATAAACAAGAAGAAAAGTAGAAGCATTGGAAAAAAGGAATTAAGCGTTCTCTTTTTTACGTGAGAAAAGAGTAGGGTCTGTATTTTCAGCCTGGTTGCAAATATTTGGCCAGGGTACTAAACACACAAGTACGGAAACAATGACACGTTTTTTTCCGTATGTTGCAGGACATATATTTGTACTCTGAAACCAAGCCCAGGTAAAATACTCTGTCTTATTATATAGTCATTGGAATAGATCTTTGCCTATTCTTGAGCCATTTCTGGTAAATGTAGACGTTAATTTTAGAATAGTAGTAACCTCTACGACAACAACAACAACAACAACAACAACAAACGACAACAACGTTTATTACATACAATATTAGTTACGGTGAAACGTTTGTCCACCCAAATTTAGCAAGGCTAATCGAGTTGGGTGGAGCAAAGATAAAATAGTTAATATATTTACAATGACAAAGATTATGAAAGGAAATAATTAATATTAAAGACAAGAGCGACTGAATGTTTCCATTATATAGATGTGAGGTACTACATTGGAATACAGATTGAGATTCTTGTTAACTACTAACAGTAATAAGTGAGTTGAGTTAACACAGACGTTCATAATGAGTAGCGTAAATGTTGTGGTGACGGCAACAAACACATAAGTGCACGAGGTTGTTGTTATTTTTTTGCTATGGGCTATTGACGCAACAGAATTGAAGAATTTAGTGATGAATAACCATCATGTTCTCTTGGTCGTCTCCTACAAAACAAAATCCTTTTATTGGTGGAACAAATGTACAAACCCAGTGTGGGAGATTTACACTATTGTCGAATACATGTGGAGTTTCTCTGAAAAAAAATTATGTTTTTGTCCGCGCAGGTCGCGATCTCTCTGCCGGCAAACCATTGAGGGAGGAGGGACTGTGGCCGCGTATGTTGCGGAGACTGGAGAAAGGCTCTTTGTGAAAGATATCCTTGGGGTACTTGATTTAATAATATCAATACAAGTGTTAGAGCGGTTTTCAAATGAGTGTCGTAAAACCAAAACCAAAGTAATTCCTTTGGCCAATCAAAAAGGACAGAGACAGTCCAGTAAACCAATCAAAACTCGAAGTAATTACACCTAGCCGACACAAAGCGCGGGAAAATGTGCACGCGCGAGCTACGATTGGTTTTGGTTTCACTTCTGATTGGTTGAAAAAGTGGCGCGAGAACTTTGAACCAATCACTGAGTGAAGTAATGCAAAACCAAAGTAATTATCTAATTACTTTCGGTACTCAATTGAAAACCACTCTATTAATTGACGAATACTTTAATGATGTGTACAAGAATTTCAGTCAGAACCTGAGAAAGTCAGTTGCTGTGAAGTTTTTCGAGCAACTTGTTTCGTAGAGGCATGGCGAGACAAGTTGCCCGAATTATTGAGCAATGTGACACGCCCACTTGCAACGGCCGTAAATATTGTTAGACAAGATGGAAAAAACGGTGCAGAAAGTACACTCGAGTTATGGTTTCCTCAATTCTTCTCTCATTTTTCAAACATTGCATAATGTAACAC
>OX421446.1:21486917-21496917 GCA_949126865.1 Montipora capitata
AGAGGAAGGTAACGTTGAACTGGAGCAGTTCGGGAAGGCTCGGGAAGAAGAGAGATTGGTGCAAGGCTTAAATGCGACCAAGACTAAATCGGAACAAAGGGTGCCACGCTATTGTTTTAAAAATATTTATTATCATGATAAGCCTTTTATTTTGCGCCGTTCTTGATGCTGCGCATTTCTTCAAAGACTTCTTTAAATTTTAGTGCTGTAATAAAACATACGCGATAAAACGGTGTTTTAGAAACTCGACCCATGATTCAAAATGTCCTTACTTTTAACTTTGTTTGCTATTTCAGTATCATTGGTGTTGTCCAGATGTTAAACAGCAGGAAAGGATTTTTTTCATGCGAAGGTAAATTAAGACAGCATTTACAGCCATGCAGGCCCAAAAATCCGTGCTATAACCAATTTACGATCACTTCAGGAAAATAATTCAATTGAAATATGATAAACACGATTTTTTTTACCTAATGTCAGTAATATTGAGTTCTTGTTACGTGTTGAGTGTTGAGTCGAGTGAACGTCACTTTTTGGGCCATCACGCAATGACGTCAGTAACTGAATTGTCATTAAGTCTGAGCTCTGTGGGTTGCATTAGCGCTATTAGGCCAAACATTTTCAAAGAAAGCGTTTGTATTAGAAATAAAAAAGAAGATCGCTTATTTATGTTTTTAAATTTCCCGGGGGCCGCCAGCTTCAATAAGTGTGGCATGCTGGTTACCCAATTGTTATTATACAAAAGCTTTGTGTTGAACAATAGCACAACACGTCACAGTACAGACGGCGGCACCCTGGAAATTTGAAAGCCAAAGGAGGCGGTCCTAAAATGCATTTCTTCCCCGATAATACATTTTTGAAAAATGTGCAAACAGACTTCATTTCCTCCGATTCTAAGTTATTGTTTAGTAGGAGTAGAGGTTTCGTTTAACTGATTGACAAAGTAAATTATAAGGAGTGCTCAATCCATGCTCTCACAATTTTAGAAGCTGAGGGACCGTAGAAACAAGGTTCCCTTAGCTACAGGGCTCATTTTGAGGGGCCTTAACTACAGGACTCTCCTTGAGGGAACTCATAGACTTTACTATACCAGGTTACTGAGCTTTCAATCGAACTATCGATTGAGCTCAGGTTGTGAGAAAGTATGCATATCGCGACTGATGTATTTTTCGTAATGGTGTGAAGTTCTTGTTATGAAGAGTTAAATGTTACTCGAGTCGTTATCTTCATTGCAAGCCAGTCCTTTGTGTTTGTACAATGGGGTCTACAATTTTTTTTTCATATTTTGCAGATGCTCGATCGTTTGAGGTGTTCGCTGGGTATTGCGGACTCGCCCTTCATTACAGCCAAGTAAGCATGGAGAAAATATTTTACCTTGTAACTTTTTCTCAAATGACAATCGTCTGGTCTGGCTCAAGGGACAATGATATTTGGCAACTATTCACCGAAGTGGAGGTGGCTAGTGGTGGATAATTCCCGAGTTGCGAAGCGGCGAGGTAAATATCCACAACTAGCCATCGACACTGAGGTGAATAGTTGTTTTAGTATATATTAAAACAGTGAGATAATATAACACAAAAAGATGATTTTAACTCATTTATTCCTGGCAAGATTACAACATTTTCGGGCGCAGATTCCTCGCGAATTTCTCGGAGACGAATAGAAAAGGATATCCGAAGTTTGAGTGGCCAATCAGCACGCGCGTTCAACCCAATCCACTGTTTTAGTATTTACCATTATATAATAACCCAAGTTATTCTCGCATTTTGATTAATTCTTGCCTATGATCTATTAAAGGACAGACGCACGGTTGACGTCACCATCAGCTTTTATGCGAATAAAGTTTAATTCCTAAATATAAAACAAATAGATTCCATGTTGCCGTGCGTCTGTTCAGTAATAGATCACAGGAGACGTCAAAATGTGGTAAGAACATCAGTGACACTCGGCTATCGCGTTGTGCCACCTTTTTGTTCTTACCACATTTTGACGTCATCTGTGATCTCTATTACTGAACAGGCGCACGGCAACATGGAATGTTTGTTAAATATACGATAGCCTATGAGCGAGGGCGACACTTTTTTTTGGTGGAGGGGGGAAGGGGGGGGGGGGGGTGAGCTTGGGGTGGTGGTTGGTGGGTATAAGATTGTGAGTTGTGTGGTAAAGTTAACAATTGCCCGCGCATAGAATAAAAGAATTGAGGCAGTGATCTTATTCAACAGAAGGAAACGATATCCAATTGCAGCTAATGTACAGCGATAAATGAGTCCAACTGATCTGTTCTAACGTCGGTTGCAAGTGTAAATCTTTTTTGACATGCATTCCAAGGAAGGTGTATCCTGGGTGTAATGTAGCGCTGTAGAAACCGCCCATTAGTCAAATGATATGCACCATATTTTTTTTCTTACGAAAATGTGCATAGATGTAGATCTCCAATTCATTCATTACACTTTTTACGCTACGCTTATAATTCATCATTTTTGTGATGTTTGGCTTTGCCAGATGTACGGTCAGTTGTTAAAGGCCCAACAGAAACATCAGGTAGCGTTAGAAGTGTTGGCATATCACTGGTGTGTACCGGAGAGTGAACTTCAACAGTGGCGCAACTCTGTGTCTTCTTGCACTCTTTCAAATGACTTCTATAGGTATGTATATGAATGGAGCCTATCACACTTGCGCAAAGATATAAAGATCGTTTTCTAGTAGCAAAGACTATTTTTTCCAAACAGCTGACCGATTGAGTTCAACGGTTTTTTAACTCAAGGAAATCTAACCTTTGTCCCCGTATCTGTACATATCTATATGAGGACGAAGGTTACACTGATATCGATGTGAAATTAATATCGAATTTCATATATGCAATGTTATGTTCGTCTCCGGTCTTTGCTGTAAAATTTCCAACCTGCAAGGGGTGTTGCAATTCTAACGTTCTGGCCCAGGTTTCTCAAAGCGCGGTTAGTGCTAACCAGCTTTAAATACCATGGAAACCTATAGGTTTTGATACCTCTTAACCAACGGTTAGCGCTAACCAGGCTTCGAGCAACTGGCCCCTTATTAGGTAACTAAACCATATCGAAACATTTTAGAATGTATAAAAATCATTCATTTCATTCGCTATTGTTAGACATGAGATCAGCGATTATAGGGCTAGTATTTGAAGGAACTTTGGTGTTGTATTCTAAAGCACGGAAATTTGGTTATATCGACGTAGGTAATAAAATTTGGCTAGCACTGTAGAAAGATTACAAGGCCGACGTATCGATCTTTGGTCCTTAGTCCGAGCGAAAATGTTTTTGTTCGTCTCTGGGGGCAGACATTCTCGAGCATGGAACAAAAGATGTAACCGTTAATTGAAATCACAAATGATTGCATTTCAGCTTTGAATTCGATATCTTCCAAAACGAAGATGACTTAACAAATTACGTAATTCAAATGACATTGGACGTGTTTAAAGACTGCGATGTTAGGTAAGCAGTGGAACGATTCTTGTACAATTTGACCATTTTTGAGTTGTTCATTTCAGTTAATTTGTAGTCTCCCCAATTAGTAGAGTACTCGTGCTCGGCTCAGTAACCTTAAGACTTCTTCTTCTTTGTCTTCTTCTTCTCATTACTATTATTATTATTATTATTATTATTATTATTATTATTATTATTATTATTATTATTATTATTATTATTATTGTAAATTATGCATTTTTTGGTTTTCATCGCATACTTTTTCATTTTATTTTGTTTCATTTTATTTTGTTTTTTTATGTTTGTTATGTTTGTAACATTAAAGAAAATGGCAGTAGAGCTCAAAGAAATCGCGAGGCGTGTTATATAACTTGGACGTCCTTGTATACGTGATAAAATACTAAGATTTAATAAAAGGAACGATGGCAAGATAAGTCTTATGATGTTATCTAAGAAAAACAAACAAACCAAAATATAAAGGGCCGGGCAAACGGGTTTAACAGTTGCTTTAACATCCGTTCGATTTTGTTGAATAGAGATGTTGACGTTTGCCGTCCCCCCCCCCCCCCCCCCCCCTCCAACCTTGTTGAAACATGTTGAATCAAAGTTGAATCGATGTTGAATAAGGTAAAAAGCGTTTAAACTTTGCATCAACAACCATTCAACATTTCTTTTGTTTTCGCGAATCGGTCTCTCGATGACGTATCCACGTCCGTATCCCTAGAAACAAGTTCGTGTCCATAGTAACAAAAACCGCAGCTGCAGCCTGGGACTGAATTCCGGGCCTCTGGTGAAGCTTTGTTGAATCAAATGTTGATGATGTGTTGAAACCGTTTGCCCACACCACCACTCAACATTGTCCAACATTGTCCAACATTGTCCAACATCGTTCAACATCATTCAACAAAATCGAACGGATGTTGAAGCCCTTTGCCTGGGCATTAACAAGACGAGGATTTCATTATGCGATGATTAAGTTCCAAAAAAATTTAGTTTAGAGTTAACCACTTGGTAGTCAAGAGCTATCTGTGTCTTTCTTACGTGAGTGTTGGATATCATCGCAGTTAAGGAGTAACTTAAGCAGTTAGGATGAATCCCCAGAACAAAATCTTAGCTTAAACGGGACTCGAACCAGTGCCCCTGCAATTGCGCTGCACTGCTCAGTCCCTCCCAGGGGATTTGGGGAACAAGAGAACGTGGCTAATTTGAACTGGGAATTGACAGGGTAACAATGACAAAATATCTTAAACAATTTCAGGGATCAAAAAGCAGTGAACAAGTTTGAAATTAATTTCGGGAACAAGGGTACACCAGGGAATAAGGGAACAAGGACCCCCCCCTTCCCTCACTGGGGGGGGGGGGACTCACTGCTCTACCATCCGAGCAAATATGCCAACTGGGAGCTGGTCACTTGTTAGTTTGAGTTATATACCGATAGATTTTAGTGACCCACAAATTTCATGTAATTCAAATTTTTGAACATTTCATATATTCTGTATCATTCATTTGAGGCTTTTTATTTTTATTTTTTCGTTCACAGGCTTGATCTGGACACACTCATACGTTTCGTCTTAACTGTTCGTAAAGGTTATCGTCGAGTGGCGTATCATAACTGGTCGCATGCCTTTTCTGTGGCACATACTATGGCTGTCATAATGAAATCAGCGGCGGATGTGTTCACCTGGGAAGAGGTTATCCTTTGTACTACGTCAAAAATCCACATAACGTTTTCACACAAGTTAACTTTGGTTAACGTACCTCTTTATACTTTCCTTTTACTAGAAAATTGGGTTATACCTCTCTGCTTTGATTCACGACATCGATCACCGGGGGTACAACAATGCTTTTATGATCAAGAACAAATCTCCGCTGAGTCATTTGTATTCCACATCAACAATGGAGTGGCATCATTTTAAACAAGGAGTTTTCATCTTGGAGGTAAGCGAATAGATTGTTGTTTCGTTACTGATGCAATATGAGTGGTCGTGCAGTATCACATTTTCAAACTCAATCATACGAAACGGAGATTTTGTAATGTCGCGAACAAATTAATTAAAGTAATCAAGAGTTTTAACTAGTATCATAATTTTCTCTTTCACTTTGGCGAAGAGCGAACCCTGCAACCATTTTTTTTAAATATTTCACGCTGGACAATTTGGTTACCATGCCAACGTCTCAGAAATTAATAGACAAGTATGGTCAAACTAGCCAATCATAACGCAGAACAAATAAGTACAGCCGGCGCAAAGCGCGGGAAGAAGCACGCAAACAAGTCACAATTGGCTTTTGCCTTTTCCTCTCATTGGCTAAAATTGTGGGGCAAGAAGTTTTCCAACCAATCACCATGCGAAGTAATGCAGAACCAAAGCCATCACCAAAAAGCTTTCGACACTCAACAGGAACAAACGCACTACGAAGCATTATGCCAAGGAGAACTGATTTATTCAAGTGAGTGGCCGAAAGTTAATACGGAACGTTTTAAACAGTCATTTGTAAATAGGCTAATCTTCAAATATAACTTATCAATTAAATTAAAATTATATCCAGTTACATTATTTCTAAGCATATTTTAAGCATTTTTATACTGTAGGTGAATTTTAGTCATGTGTTAATAAAGACATTATTATTATTATTATTATTATTATTATTATTATTATTATTATTATTATTATTATACTTAGTACTCAATACTTGAATGGGATATTCTTTTCGTTCAACAGACAAATGGGCATCATATTTTGAGCTCCCTCACCACACAGCAATACAGACGTATCCTGGAACTCATGCAAGACGCAATATTAGCCACGGATTTGATGCTATTCTTTCCTAACAGATCTAAACTCGAGAGTGTTATCAAGAGCCACGAATTTGATTGGAATACACTTGAGCACAGGTAATACGATTTCCTTGCAAATTTTGGAACCTGTGAGAATCATCGCAATAGTGAGACCGGAAAGAATATTTTTCGGTGACGTTCTGGTTCTCTTCGAAGTCGTCGTTGCTTTAAAGGGGCACTGTCATGCTAAATTTGCTGTTTTTAGGTCAAAACTGGGTAAAAATCCGAACTAGTACCTTAGCTTGCACGTACAACATTCCTGCATGAAACTCACTGACAAGATATGAAATATATTTATTGCACAAAGAGCTATTCGTATTTGATTTTTGGCGACTTTCTGCAGACACCAACTTGAGTCTAGTACAGTGACAAATATAAAAGGAGCTAAGGTGTCTCCTTGCAGGACACCTATTTTGACTTCAAATTCACCTGACATTTCGCCGCATACGAGAACTGATGACTTGTTGCCACAGTATAGAACTGAGATTTCTTTACAAACATTGTCTAGAACCCCGTAATTGCGAAGTATACGGAACATGACCGGTCTGGCGATGCTGTCAGAGGCCTTTGCGAAAATCAACGAAGGTACTGACAAACGGGAGGTTCTGATCCCTGACTCCCGCAAGTATCCTACGTAACAAATGGATTTGCCCGCGACCGGGACGAAATCCAGCTTGGTTGACACGTAGAATTTTCTCCATCGGGTCTCAAATGCGATTTAGTAGACGTCTGTAAAGTTTAGTTGTTATTGACATGAGTGTTATGCCGCGGTAATTTGACATCTTAGTTGGATCACCTTTCTTGGGAAGAGGAACACAGATAAAGGTTTTCCACTCGTTAGGAATGACCAGGTTGGTTTTCACAAGGTTAAGAAGAGTGACAGCTTGTCGAGCAATCTTTCACCACCGTGCTTGATGGCTTCGGCGCACATGACAGAGTCAATACCGGGAGCTTTTGAGTTCTTGAGGCTGTTTCCTATAACTGCAATATTAGGTTACCATATGAAACACCAATCATTCCTTAACAAGATGCACTCATTGATGTGACGTAATAAGTCACCAAGGCAACAAAACAGCCATGTAAAAACCAGTCAGGATGCAGCTCTTTACATCCTCTAATTTCATTGGATCCCTTTAGAACGCAGCTCTATTGTGTCTTACGTCATGGTCCATTGTTTCTTTTGTATCATCTTCAGTGCGTCCATTGTTTTCTGAACCAATCCCGAGAGTTGCGCGGCGACCCGTAAAAACACCCTATATTTTGTCTTTAAACGCTTACATCTAAAAGCAAACTCGGTGACCCCCAATTTTTATTGCTGGAAAGTGATAAGCAGATTAAGATAAAACTTTATTGCAAATTTTAAAAAAAACCTCTGGAGCTGGTTCATAGCCACTGGAAAATTTAAAGGTGGCTCTGAATCCGCTCAACATAATTTTTTTTTTAACTTTCCGGAAAGTTTTATCTTAGCCTGGTAATTAATTTCCAGCAATAACAAATGGGAATCACCGAGTTTGTTTTTAAGATATAAGCGTTTAAAGACAAAATATAGAGCCTTTTTACATGGCTCGATTGTTGCCTTGGTAACATATTTTGTCATACTAATGAATGCATCTTGCTAAGCAATTATTGTTGTCTCATTTGTTACCATGAAACAGTGTTGCACATTTAATTTAATTAATATTTAATTTTCCCCCCTCCCCCCCCCAAAAAAAAAATTGTTGAAAGTCTTTTGTGCTAATCGTAAACGTCTATTTGCAATGTTTTTTTTTCAGACAGCTGGTACGTCGTTTGCTAATGACCGCTTGTGATCTGTGCGGTTCCGTCAAACCGTGGCCAATCCACATAAAGTCAGTCAAGAACGTTTATGAAGAATTCTATTTGCAGGTACGCATTTCTGGACATTTAAGTCCCAAGTTGCAGAGCTCTATAATCTACCAGCTGAAGTTATTGTTCTTAACTAGCGAGTTCTCGCATGAGCTCTTAACTCTTAACTAGCGAGTTCTCGCAGAGCTCTATAATCTACCAGCTGAAGTTTTTATTCTTAACTAGCGAGTTCTCGCATGAGCTATATTTTAAAAGAAGACATCTACCCCCGAAAAAATGTTATTTCTGACAGTTGAGCGTGCGAATAAGACAGAAATTAATAGGGAGCTTAAGCACACGCGTTTTTGAGACGCGGACGGCAACCGGAAGTCGGAGCTGTTTTCTCTTTTAACTTGTCTTTACACAACCACATTTACATTGCTAAGTATCTTTTCTCCATTAGAAATGATTAGTGTAAAAATCTGGGAGACACCAATGTCCTGGCACGCGAAATGTTCTCTTCCGGTTGCCGTCCGCGTCTCAAAAACGCGGGTGCTTAAGCTCCCTAATATTTCTACGCTACGGAAGCAAAAGGGTCTGGGTACGATTGGTGTAAGGCATGTTGGGTATGCTGTGTATAAAGTGTCTGTTCGTTCTGCGCCTGCATCAGTCTTTGTAACTTTTGTTTCTTTTTGTGTTATCTTTATTGTTTTGTAACAAGAAACCCTTCCCCTGCATTGGTTCGGGGAA
The DNA here is from genome assembly GCA_949126865.1 of Montipora capitata. Lineage (NCBI taxonomy): Eukaryota > Metazoa > Cnidaria > Anthozoa > Scleractinia > Acroporidae > Montipora > Montipora capitata. Next base: position 21,495,762 of record OX421446.1, read on the forward strand.
TACGTTTCCAGCTTTTGTTCCTCACAGGGGTTTCCCGGCAGTGTCACCGATATTCGGTTAATCGTGCAGTTAGGTTGTTCATTCCTGCCGCTGGTGCGAGGCCGAAACAAAGCAGAATAAACCTAATGGATTGCATTTGTCTGCGTAGTGAATATGAAATAAGATAACCTTAAGGCAAAGGAACGTAATGTTGGCAGTCGAATTTGTTATTATTTTAAACCTCTTTCATTATATGTCAAACGCAAGCTACAGTACGAACCATTACCATGGAAACGGTTCGCTTCCGTATTTTTCTCTCTCCCAGGAAATTCAAGTTGAGCGAAATTAAACAAAAAGTTTTGAAGAAGCGGAATTTAACTTTCTTCAATCACAGCAAGCGGAATTTAGATTTACATGTAAAAGGTCATCATTCAAAGATCGCCGATGGAAGACAAAGTTTACGAACATTCACCAATAGCTCAAAGAAACGACACCATATAATAAACAACTTACTAACGTCACTTGCTCGAGACTGTACCCGGCGGGAAATATTGGCCCTCGGTCGCGCTCGGTCCGTACTGCCATGACCTCGGCCAATATTCTCCAGTACGGCCCTCTCTGATGCACACGCTTTTTTGGACATTGTTCAAACGAACTTGATTGTAATCATTACTTCTTGCCTTTCAAAGTCGTCCTTTTTATGTGACGGGAGGTTTTGCTTTTAGAAGGAGCCTCGATAATTCACTTGTCGTTTACAAGTGATAGCGTCCGGAACATTTATGGTGTTCTTATCGTGTTCGTTGTCAAAGATTGCCGCCATAACCCGTCCAAGCACGCCTTGCTCCCCTCTCGGCCTGCGGATTGGTCAGGGAAGCACGTTATCCATGACTTATTGTAATGGCCGAGGTTATGCAAATTGGTCGCGTGTGCATCGTAAACACATCCATTTGTAAACACGGCAGTGACGTTAACACAGTTCTACTTCGGGACTGGTCAAAGTCGTAACGAATTCAAGTAAGATTGTGCGCAACAGGCAAATTTGAGCTCCTCTAGGCGTGTTGCTAAGCAGCTAGCGTTTCTCACTTGGGATTACCTGCTGTCGTACCCGCAGTGTCAAGTTCGATGAGCACTGGGGGATACACTTTGCTGGCTAATTTTGAGCTCTTTGTTTAACAGG
>OX421446.1:21506917-21539417 GCA_949126865.1 Montipora capitata
CATTTGAAGCGCGCACTGGGAGGGACCATTCAAATAAACTGAAGTCTATGTTTATACCTCGTGGCTGCAGAGTTTTGCATTTGAAAATTAGGCGGCCCTCCGCACTACGTCTTTCTCTGGTGTTGGTCAGACCTGATCGAATAACAGCCACTGATGATCATCATATCATCTGCTGTGTGACCAGATGGCTGCATGTTTGATTTAAGCGAAAGTAATCACTTCACATCCGTTAGTGCGAGCGCTTATCATTTCATTCATCGTTTGAAACCGCAGACGCGTATTCCACTCAAAAAATTGCATTTTCGAGACAAATGATTACATTTTGTTACGGTAAATTTCGTCGACCGGCCAAGCCAACGTCATTGAATGCAGAGACCTGCCAATTTGGCGTGAAAATTAACTTCAGTTTTGTTTTTAATTTGCGCGTGCCTAATTTGTAATCAACCCGTGCGTAGTCCCCTGTCACTTAACCAATAAAAAGCGCTCGTAACAACAAGAACTAGCTATGTAACTGCATTGAATACCCAATAAGTCACTCGTGCAATGCTTCGAAGGTGCCTAACTGAAGTCATATATTGATTAACCATATCGATGCATGACTATTAATGCATTTGTGTTACTGGTTAGAGTTTAAAAAATGAAAAACCACTTACCACTCGAGTGCTTATGTACTTCCGCCATCAACTGGTACCCTTCTGTATAAACTTCAACTATCTACAACAGAAAGTTTCTTGCATGAAAGAACTTTAAAATGCATGACACCCAAAATGCCCAAAAAGAAGAAGGAAACATTCTAGTAACCGACTAAAACTTTTGAACAACATAAAAGACATACAGCAAAAGGAAACAGAAGCATGGTGGACACAAATAGACAAGATTGAAACGGATTGCATTTGGGTAATCTTGAAGGGAAAATCGTCTGGATAAAGGTCGTTTTTGCTCAAAATCATCTTATTTGTGATGTAACAATAATTTTATCAGTAAAGGAATTGCACAACACCATTTTAGAGTTTGAAACTCCTGAAAGACTAAAGATTTCCTCGTAACACCCTAAAATAACGTGACATAGCCCCTTTAAACCAAAGTATAATGAGCTTTTTACCGCAATCATACCCATTAATTGTTCACTTAAGTCCAGAGATGCATACAATTCGATACATGCCCAATTTTGATCTGCAACACGAAATGTTCCTTAAGTCTAAGCATTTGCTATCTATTTCTAACAATACGTTAAGTGCCAGGGCTAGCGTTATTCTTAGGGTGGTGTAAATGCAACTGAATATTTTAACTTGAGGAGCATATTTTAGAGGACACTTGGTGACGTTGCGTGTCTGTATTACCAGGCACGAAAGAGAGAGCCAGGGGACACTTCGTGACGCTTTTTAAAATCGACGTACTTATCTGGAAATATAAATAGTTCATGCGACGTCATAGACCTTATTCATAATGGCGGTCAATTTATAATTCTTTTGTCGAAGTGCAAATTAGCCTACCAAGCCTCCATACCATACAGTGAATTGAAAAGAATTCTTGCTTTAAAATGAGGCTTGGTAGGCTAATTTGCACGTGGACAAAAGAATTATAAATGTGACCGCCATTTATGAATAAGGTCTATAATGTACGTACATCGCTGAAGACAACGGATTCTCGTCTATGAGGACAGGGAAATTGAGTGGGTGGTAATTTCCCTGTCTTGATAGACGAATGATTTGTTTAATGTTCCGAGCGGAAGACAGAAGTTTTTCTAACGAATTAAATTTCTCTATGCTGCTTCTAAAGTTGTTATGGATACTTTTGAATACCTTACGGAAGTCATTGACGAAGCAAAAGTAAGTTAGGGCTGTCGGTATTCCGCTCTTTGTTGTGGGACCGCAAGTTTTTGGGCACAAAATTAATTAATTAGTTAATTAATTTATTTATTTATTAACGCCCATCACATTTTCATAACAAAGAGGTAAAAGAAGACCTCATCAAACCAAGCCATCGTCACTGTTTAAATCAACAAGAGCAATCACACCCCATTAATTAATGACTTACTTTCCTTCCAAGCAGCGCGAAGCTGGCGACAAAATCCACTAGAAATGACAAAGTAAATTAGGAAATTAATCTTTCATAATATTGTTAGATTCTTCTTCATATACATTCAATATTGTCATACTCAGCTTATCCAAGTGAATTATTAGCATTACCTACAATTGGATAAGCCCAAGATATTTCAGTTCCCCATCCCCATGCGGGATCTCCATGGGGAGTTACAGTTTTTCTAAGGCCGGCGTTGCCTAGCGCCTGGGAAAAGGTGGCGGCTGGAAGTCAAAGAACGATTTGTAGTGAATTATGAAACCCAGTGACAGCACGATACTTTCCATCGCTTAATTCCTTTGTGGCGTTGGACTAGCTGCCGTTTCCACGTTGCTTACGATTATGGGAGAGCAACTGATCGGGTAGTAAATTCCTCTACCCTAGCTACTATTCCCCTGAGAAGAGTAAATCAATCAATCAATCAATCAATAACGTATACGTAACTAAAGAGAGAGAGAGAGCGGCATGACTATTCCGGGGGTGGGGGTAGGGGTGAGAGGGGGGGTAGGGATAGGGCGTGAAGTGTACAATAGCTGAAACAACCCAAATTAACCTTTACAAAAATGCTAACCTTAAGGCTAAACACTATGCTTTAGATAATGTTAAGGCCTAAGGTTTGCATTTTTGTAAAGACTTGGTTTGTTTCAGCTATTGTACCCTTCACCCCAATCCCCACCCACTACCCCTCACACCCTGGAATAGTCATGCCGAGCGAGAGAGCCAGCCAGCCAGCAAGCCACCGAGGAAGCAAGCCAGAAAATAAATATTCCGCCGCATGTGCAACCGCGACGTTCGTGTAACGATTGCTTATTCCAAAGCCCAACAAGTTTTCTTCATGTCGGCACCCAGATAACCTTACATGGGGCGATAGAATATCACTGGAGATGGTAACATTGTCGACAATTAACTTTTAATATAATTACCTTCCAAACTTCCGCAACCGTCTTTAAACATCAGATGCCAGCATCTATACTCTGGGCTTACGCCATGAAATTGGCTCAACGCGTCTTTGGCAGCTGAAGACGAAAGAACAATAAGAACAATAAATTTACTCAAATCAAAAGCCAAGTACCCCTCATCCTTTCTACCTCTTTTAATACGCACGTATTTATGGACCAAAAGGTGTGCTCCTTCTAGTATTTCGGAAGAGGAGTTGTATTTCTACGTTTTTTGTGATGTCATGCAACGCTCCACGAGTGTTGCGTCACATCCCAAAAAGATGGCTGCGATTTTAACGTAGTGAGGATTGTTCCCATACAACTTCTTGAATTCGCCTTATTTAAGATATGTATTTTTCCAGATTACTCTCGTATTTATCTTGGGAGATAAAGACTATTTCCCCCATCCCATAATGCAATACATTTTGGGAGGCTCTTTACATATTTACTCTTGGGACTCCAGTGAACTGGATATTACTTCTTAAGGCAAGTACGCCGTCAAAATGAACTGTATTATGGGATTGGTGAAACTAGCGAATAGGAGAAGACGTCCTCTACAATGTCTCTAACACCACGGCCAGATATAAACGGCAGTGAGTCGATTTTGATTAGGGAGGAAACCGTAGTACTCGTCGAAAAACCCTCGAGTCAAGCTGAGATCGACTGAAACTCAGCGCACATACGATGGCAGAGGTGGGAGACGCAGATTGATGATGACCACTAGGCCAGCGTGTGTAATGTTAACAGACAGAGCTACCCGGCCTCGCAGACGGCTGTAGACCTTACAATTACTTTCTCATCTCTTCTTGGAAATATTGTTCTCTTAGACCGTCTATATTCACTTTTAAGTTTAACACAGATTTTCAGCCCAGTTTATGTTTACGTGATATAAGTATAAATTAAACAAACCAAAACAAGTCTGAGAAAACTAAAAATATCGCTCAAAATTGAAGTGACAGTTGTTCAATCCAAGTGTGAACCCATCATCTGTTGAGGTCACGAAATGTAGCCAAATTCAGCGACTAGGAACTGGCAACCAAATCAAGCCAAACAACGTGAAAATAACTAATTAAAACATTGAAGGAAGGCTTGAATAAAATGACAAGTACAAAAGGAGGGAGGGATGGGCAAAATTGAAGGAGATTAAAATAGATTGCAATCAGGGTTTTTGAAAACTGCTCACCCTAGCGGTGGTAAAACTACACAAAATCAACTGCACTAGCATGCATGACACAGCCATTGAAGTCAAATAATCATTATCCTCGCATTACCTCTGCAAAAACACGAGACACCCATAGCCACCTCTTGAAAGCTGCGTTTAGGACAAAATCCCTCTTCTTTGTCCCGGCGTTCCAGTTGCAATTTGTTGACCTGCTTCTCAATTTCGACCAAATAGCCTAAAGACAAAAAAAAAAAAAAAAAAAGAAAAAAAAGAGAAGAAGACCTTTAGTTTATATTAAACGTAGCTTGATTAATTGAATTTAGAGTTGCTACTGTTGAATCTTTTTCGAAGACAAGATCACAAATTTTAGCGGTGGCAATAGGACCAGTAAATTACAATAAATGGGATGGTGGAGCAAGCAACTCACAAAAAAAAACACAGATATGATAATTCAGGTGCCAGCGACGACTCGGTTGTGTAACCTGGAAGTGAGCCTCTTATTTCTGTATGTTGTTTTGCTTACGAAACGAGTTGGTCGACAAGGGGAAAATAGAAACAACAACAAACTACATACTCCACGTCACGTGCTGCACTCGTGACATACCAACTTACTGAGGGCGTTTGTCATTCCACCGAAAACTTCGGAAATTCCATGTGACAAGCGTTACAACCCAAGGGGCCGAGACCATAATTTTCAGTTAGACCAAATTCCAAATTGTAACGCGATATTCAGTTCATTAAAACACTTTCTTTTAACAGAAACTCGAGTCGATGTCGCAGGATAATTTCGAGAAAACACAACTACTAAACTTCAAAGAGCGACTCCCAACAGCACACTGAACACAGGGCGCCATGGGATGCCCAATAACACGGTTTCCGGTCCGGAACGATTTCCGACCAGTCGGACCTGTCATTTGGAACTCCTACAACGCTGGTTCCAAAATATTCCGTACGGACCGAACCTGTCGAAATGCACCGTTCCATATGACTTCCTTCCAGGATTTTCTTCGGTATAAAACGTCCCTGATTGGTCACAAATCCTAATAATAAAAGTTTTGCTTACTGCAAAGGAAGTCTCACATGAAAACCCTCCACTGACGTTAACAGTATAACAGTTTTATCACCACATACCACCCAACTCCAGATCGCAAGCTGCATCAGCATACAGGGTTCCAATAGTGTTAATAATCTTGATGACTGGATCGTTGTGAAGATAGTGTTGATCAATCGCAGCGAAATATACTTGGAGAAACTCTACGACGAACAAAAGGAAATCAAATAGTGTAGAGCCAGTAAAGTACAATTCAGGAAATCATAAATAGTTTTATATAGTTTTGTTTTATGAAATTACAAGGTTCAGTCGTTAGTTGTTCTTAAATGACTCTTCAGTTACGGCCCACGTTATTTCCAGTTCGATTTCTGGTCCCAGAGTGAAGGACGAGAGCCAAAAAAGAAAAGTTAAACACATAAAACATAGAGATAAGCCGTACCCAAACAGTGCGGCTTGAGAAAACAATTTGATAATGGCACGGGAACGAACACTCTGAGGTCAAGTACGAAGTTCAATCAAGCAACTGGTTAAGAATAATCTCGCTGTTACCGGTATATCTGGATCACAGTTTCCATATGATATACTTCATATATAATTTCTATTTAATATAAAAGAAAGAGCCGATACAACGTGAGAGAATTTTGTTACATTAACAACGGATATTTCACTAAAATAACCTCTTATATGACTCGTAGTTGCCTCTTCCTTTCTTGGTTCTCATGTCATACCTTTTTTATTTCCGTGCGAGAAAAACTGTGTTCTTGCCCCTGCATTTTCCAATGGGTTTCCAACTATACATTCCTTTCTATACCCTCGAAACATGCTCCATTACCTTTAAACCTAACGAGTGAAACTTAAAGTGCTCCGGCGACCATGTGTGTGACCAGTTTAGTTTAACTGGAATTTTTCTATTTAACGGTCCGCCATTACTAACTTTAAGATCTTGAGAGAGCTGGATTGAGGGGAAAATGACGTCAAAGGCTCACCAGTTTAAGAATGCAATGCGTGTGTACGCCACAGCGTTGAGCTTTCAGACTTTTAAATTCGCGTTTTACATATAAAATAAGTTGCATTCACACGCTGAAATTTTCCCTGGATCCAACCCTCTGAGGTCCAATCGGTGAGTTTTGAACGTGTATAATGGCGGACTGTGAAATCCAAAACTTACAATCAAAGTAAACGGCTTTTGGATAAAAATCAAAGCTCATAATTTTTCCAATCAGGTGTTAAGCAAACACACTTTCAAAATCTGAAGAAAAAAACGGAATATATATTTTTGTTATCACAGGGGCACTCTAAAGCCTTAGAGCTACATGATAGTTTTGTGACAGAGCCCCTTTAATTCCCAGCAAAATGCATGGGTTGACAAGGTTATTACAAAGAGGTTTAGATACGTACGTCCTCCCTCTTCTGCACTGGCGATGACACCATCCATGATGACTGCAAAGTCCAGATCATCACGTTTGACTTGTTCAAATAAACCTGACAAAAAACGATGTCAGTCGCTTTATGACTAACCGCACTTGGCCCCAGTTATTCAAAAGGCCAGCTAAAGTTAACCAGCCTTTGAACGATTGGGACCACGAGGCAAAGCAGAGTGGTACCCGATCAGACACCACCTGCGGTAATAATTAATATGATAAAATGACATACTTTAATCAACAGGTGTCAAGAGAAAATAAAGGGGGAAGAAAGGGCATCCCCAATACATACCCTTTTTCATAGGTAATAAGTCTCAAGTAATTTTTAGATCGACTCTCAGGCTGTACACACTCCAAGAGAATTAGGGAACAGCCAATCATATGGCAAGAATGTGTTCTCTGAGCGTGGGCACATTCCGGCCATATGATTGGCTGTCGCCAAATCTCCTTGGGATCTGTACAGCGTGGAAGTCGATCTAAAATTAACTTGAGACATATTACCTGTGGAAAAGAGCATGTATGGGGAGTGCTCTATCTCCCCCCCCCCCCTTAATTTTCTCCTGGTAGTATATTATACTCTCATTGGTGAATGGAATACTATATTTCACTGAGTATCCAAACGCATGCACGTGATGTGGTATACAGCTTGTGATTAGTAATTGACGTCATGAATTATTCATGACTTAAGACATTTAGGAACATACAATCGGATTCTATTGTAGTCCTGTTTCGGGACTCCCTCTTACCCCCTCCCCTCCCCCCCTGAAACGCCCTGAAAATGGCCCATTTTCAGGGCGGGGTAAGAGGGAGTCCCGGAACAGGACTAATTCTATCGGCGCAAAATTATTTACGCGAACATACTTAAGGTGATTTTTTAGTAATAGGAGTTGTCTTAAAATTCTCTTTAGACTTTTCTCGATTGTTTCCTACATTATGGTGACTCGAAATGGGCAATTAAAAAAATAGGTCACCAAGCTTGTTTGGGAGATATAACTTTCCCTAGTGAATCATTGCGACTTCTGATCATCTATCAAGGACAGGTTTGTTCCATCGGTTCACACTACGTTTCGCAGAAAACCCATTCTTGAAATAACAAAACAGGTGTATTGTATTGTTCAAAAGGAACAAATTAATGATTGTTTTATGGTACAGGCACACGTCATGAAAAATGAATTTTTCCGCGTTTTGAATAATTAGCGGAAAAATATGCTCTCGTCGTTATGAACTATCAAGGGATTCGGTAACAGTATTTAAGAAGGTGTTTTATGCAGATTAGTCATCTTGGTGTTCTCGCTGGAGGCACTTACTCTTGATTTTCTTTGCTAATTTGTCTGTTTTTCTTTCTTTTAGTTCTTACACGTCGCTGGCCAGTCAGGCAAACCAAGCCTTATTTTGGATTTATCTTTTCTTAACAAATTTATCGTTAAGAAGTCTGTCAAGTACGAATAATTGAGAACAGTTCTTCAAATGTTTCTTCCGGTGATGTCTGTTTTTTCGTTTGATCTCAAGTCAGCCTATCACCACATTGATATCTGTGAGGAGCACAAGAAATTTTTGTCGTTTAAGTGGCCTTCTTCTGATGGAGGTATGAAATTTTACGAATTTAAGGTTTTGCCTTTTGGTTTGACTTCAGCTTCTTATGTCTTCACCAAAGTAGTTCATCCATTGGTGAAATACTGGAGAGGTCGTGGACATCTTATTTTAATGTATCTCGATGACGGTATTGGAGGCAATATGTCTGTAGAACGTTCCAGAATTCTCAGCGATTCAGTTCGTCATGATCTTGCTTCATCTGGTTTCACAGTTAACGACGACAAATCAATTTGAGAACCTTCTCAGAGGTTAGTTTTTCCTGGGATCTATTTTAGATTTTGGCGAAGGTTTAATTCAAATTCCTGAGTTTCGCATCCATAAGCTCAAATCTTCCCTCGTTTCTTGTCTCCAAAATAACCAAATTATTAGGCAGAGATCTTGCTTCACTTACAGGGCAAATTATTTCTATGGCTTGTGCAGCAGGCAATATTACCAGGTTGTTTACAAGAAACTGCTATGGAGCGATTGAATGTAGATCCTCTTGGGATCAGCCCTTGCACGTCTTTCCTGAGGCTCGTTATGAATTTTCCTTTCGGTTGAACAATATTGACTCTATTAATGGTAAGGTTATGTCTCCTAAATCAAACGCAGTTGGTGTTGTTTACTCCGATGCCAGTGACTCTGGTTTTGGTGGTTATTTCGTACAGTGCGGCTTGGATTTAGTGTCAGGTGTTTGGTCCCACGAGGTAAGGTAAAGGTAAAGGTACACGTTATTTAACGTTGGAGGTTCCTTTGCTCTCTGGAGAGTACTCTCCCAGGAAGCCGACGGTGCGCTCATTTTACCCCCCTCTTAATGCGGTCTAGCTCTACTTTTAGAGAGATTTTGGCAGTCAAGTTTGTTCTGCTTTCTTTGGTAAACCAGCTTTCAGGTTTAACCCGGTTAAATGGTTTACGGACAATAAAAATGTACCTCGGATTATTTCGTCTGGAAGTAGTAAAGGTCATTTGCAGTCCGAAGCTTTGTCTATATTTAGTATCTGCTGTAGTCATGGCATTTCAATCGAAATGGAATGGATCCCAAGATCGCAGAATGATCAGGCTGATTTTCTCAGTCGTATTTTTGATTCAGACGACTGGGGCCTTTCTCCACTTTCGTTTCACCACATTGACTCAGTTTGGGGTCCTCATTTTGTAGATCGTTTCGCAAATCATGTGAATGCCAAACTCCCTCGTTTCAAGTCAATATTTTGGAATCCAGGTTCTGAAGGCATAGATGCTTTTGTTATGAATTGGCACGGGGAGAATAATTATCCCTGTCCGCCTATCTGTCTTATTTTGCGTGTCTTACTTCATATGAGTAACTGTAAAGCTTCAGGTTCTCTTATTGTTCCTTTGTGGCATTCCGCCCCCTTTTGGCCGATGATTTGTCCAGATGGAGAACGTTTTGCATCTCTCATTGTCGATTGGATGGAACTTCCCTCATTCAAAGAAGCGTACATTTCCGGCAGTTGTAATAGCGTGTTTGGAAACGAAAACTTGAACTTCAGGATGATTGCTTTGAGAGTCCACTTCGATTGTTAGGTATTTTTCATTTTTCTTTTGCGTGCTGTATTTTTTCTTTCTTTGTACTCTTGGGGCTGTGCGGCCTCCAGTTAGCACACGATAGCAAATACTGTGTCATGTTTTTTCTATTGTTGTTTCGCACGGGTTAGGTGGTGTTAGGGAATTTAGACGAGAGATGAATTTTTCCGCGTTTTGAATAATTAGCGGAAAAATATGCTCTCGTCGTTATGAACTATCAAGGGATTCGGTAAGAGTATTTAAGAAGGTGTTTTATGCAGATTAGTCATCTTGGTGTTCTCGCTGGAGGCACTTACTCTTGATTTTCTTTGCTAATTTGTCTGTTTTTCTTTCTTTTAGTTCTCGATGTTAGCGTTACTGAGAAGTAGTTGATTTGCGTCCAGTCGCGTGTGCTGAGTCTTTATGGAGTTTATTTAGTAAACTTTTCGCTGCTAGTGGTTTTATATATTCATATATTTTCTGAATGCGTGCTTATGTTTCGCAATTGATCTGTCATTTTGGTAGAATATGGAGAATATGTATTGGCCTTTTTTGTGCCAAGAGATTTTTGGGACTATCTGTGCCCTCGAGCATGGGACCATCTGTGCCCAGCTTTCATGGAGTTGCGAGTTAATTTACGGTGTCAAATAGTTTGTGTTTATTTGACATGTTTTTTAAATTTGGGATTAAGGGACGATCTGTGCCCCCTACCGGACTCGGGACTATCTGTGCCCAGCATTTAGGGAGTTGCGAGCGAATTTGAAGTGTCGCTTAGTTTGTGTTTCTATAACATGTTTTGAATTTGTGATTCAGGGACCACCTGTGCCCTTTGTCAGACGTGGGGCTATCTGTACCCATGACTGTGGATTTATTTGTAAAATCCTGTGTTGGATTTACTATTTACTTTTATTGCTGTTTATCAGTTTCTAATCTCAATTCATTAAATAGTCTTTATGGAGTTTATTTAGTAAACTTTTCGCTGCTAGTGGTTTTATATATTCATATATTTTCTGAATGCGTGCTTATGTTTCGCAATTGATCTGTCATTTTGGTAGAATATGGAGAATATGTATTGGCCTTTTTTGTGCCAAGAGATTTTTGGGACTATCTGTGCCCTCGAGCATGGGACCATCTGTGCCCAGCTTTCATGGAGTTGCGAGTTAATTTACGGTGTCAAATAGTTTGTGTTTATTTGACATGTTTTTTAAATTTGGGATTAAGGGACAATCTGTGCCCCCTACCGGACTCGGGACTATCTGTGCCCAGCATTTAGGGAGTTGCGAGCGAATTTGAAGTGTCGCTTAGTTTGTGTTTCTATAACATGTTTTGAATTTGTGATTCAGGGACCACCTGTGCCCTTTGTCAGACGTGGGGCTATCTGTACCCATGACTGTGGATTTATTTGTAAATCCTGTGTTGGATTTACTATTTACTTTTATTGCTGTTTATCAGTTTCTAATCTCAATTCATTAAATAATATAGACGAATGGCCTATCTTCTTTGTCTTTCTTTTCTTGTCGGTTAGTTCTTGTCTTTTTGCAGATGTGTTCCAGTCGGAAATGTGGTAGGAATTCTTTTCCTCAACCCCCGAGCATCTCCAACCCACTGCCTCCCTGGTGAAGAGCACAGTTCTTGGATCTAAAGCGGATGAATCGTCGCAAACTGATCACTTCCGTGACGGGGCGTGGATCGTTATCGCAAGGTCAGACCTACCGACTTGTCCTGTTATAAGGCCTTGGAAGAGTACATCTCAGCTGCGCAGATCGACCTCTCCGAAGATTTACCTCTCTTCTGAGCCCTTGCTACTCCTCGTTCGAAAGAGATGGTCCGGAGCCAAGGGATTAGCTATACGAGAGCTCGCGAACTTGTAAAGGACGCTTTTAAAGGTTTAACAGACGTTTTCAAAGCTCAGTCTTCATAGCCTACGAGCTGGAGGAGCCACCTCAGCAGCTTGTGCTGGAATTCCTGATAGACTATTCAAGCGTCATGGTCGTTGGGCGAGCGAAAACGCCAAGGATGGCTACGTTAAAGACGATTTTAATTCTCGTCTGTTGGTCACACGATCTCTAGGGATCTAAATTATTTGTATTGTTTTTCTTTAACACCGTGCCCGGCAGGTCGGGGGAGTTCTATCCATAGGGCCGGGGTTTTTCCTCAGTATTTGCTGCAACGAGCGCGGTGAGGTTTTTTCATCCTATGGATGCTCGTTAGTTCTTCCCCAGGTTCTGTTTTTTGCCTTATGCACCTATGACTGTGTTTGTAATTGTTGCTTTAGCGTGTCTCAATAACGTGCGGCCTCCAGTTAGCACACGATAGCAAATACTGTGTCATGTTTTTCCATTGTTGTTTCGCACGGGTTAGGTGGTGTTAGGGAATTTAGACGAGAGGGCACTGACTACAAATATTCCTCCGGTGCGTGATCTCCAGGAGACAATTTTGCGTCCACGAGTGATGGCTACGAATATTGTTTTCTCTGTAACTTCTTTTCTGACGTTAATTTTTATTTTTTTTACAGCACAAAGAGGAGGAGTAAGAAAATAAAATAATGTCAAAAAAAGATAGGTCACCAACCTCGTTTAGGAGAAAACAGAAAGCAAACCAAGCTCGACCCCTCGACAACACGTCTCCCCGAGAGTCTAAAGAGTTTCCCGTTTTACTCTTTACTGCTGTGTTCTGAAAACGGCCATTCTTCCTTCTAGCGAGTTTTCCCGCACGAAAGGTCGCCATTTTGAAATGTTTTTGGCCGCGTTCGATATATCAATATTCACACAGGACTACGAGTCTTTATGGTTAAATTTAAACATTGTTTTGTTTAGAAATCTCCTTTGAGACTTGTGAGACAAAGAAAACAGAGCTGAGCCGTGAAATTTGACCATAAAGCCTCTTAGCCATGCCTGAATACGAAAGTGGCCTATGTTGTGTTATGCGCAGAACAGGATGCGCAGTGCAATACTAGGGAATCACCTTAACATGCACAGGTGATAAGTACAACACTTCGTTAGTTATCTTTATTCTTAAATGTTTATCTAAATTTTATTCAAGACATTTACTTAAAATATACACTTGTTCTTTCACTTTAGTGAGTAATTATTAACTCTAAGAAACCAATTGATAACGTTATCGCTAGAGTCTAATCCGCGGGAAATTTAATCTAAAAATATATCGGTCTGTGAAAACGCCGTGACAGGAATTTTGAGCTGTAGCTAGCTCCTAAAATTATCTTAAACTAAAATGAAAGCATTCATTTTCTTGTCACACTGGTTCTCTTCTTTACAATTTCGTTTACGATATCTTAACTCCTTCCATGTAATAACTGAATCTACCTGGACTTCACTAAACTCGTTTCCAGGGCTTTTCTCAGTTCGCCACGAGTTGCACCTCTCGACGGAGAAAAGTCGTGGGAACCATCTTGGGAATCACTTAACGGTAGGGGGTGAAACAGTAAAATTTGCAATTGGCTTCATCAAACGAGTTTAGAGTTGTTTCGAGCAGTTTTCAAATGACTGTCGAAAGTAATTATGAGATTGTAATTGCTACGCTTAGTGATTGGTTTAAAGATCTCGCGCCAGTTTATAAACCAATGAAAAGGAAGACCAAAACCAATCGCGCCTTGTCCGCGCGATTTTCCCGCGCTTTGAGCAAGTTACATGAAATTGCTACGAATTTGGATAGGCTCATTGTGCTTGAATGGTCGAAGTAATTACTTTGATATTTGTTTTACGACACTCAATTGAAACCGCTCTGTAATGCTTATAGCAATCACCGTAAGATATATCAGCGAGCTCACGTTTCAAGCGTTAGCCCACCGTTCATTCTCTCTGACTAAGGGCTAAACAAATAAATTAATAAATAAAAAGGCCTGTTTACCAGCTTCCTTCACATCTTTGGCGAAATCAATCATATGCTGATTGCAATCCATGTGCAACTTCCTGATGTGGCTCCCAAAAATTTTAACTACTTCAGTGTCATCTGGTTGCGATACTAAAGCAGCTGCGAAATCACTTGCAAATTCTGAAACACATCAAGGAGCAGACAGTTTGTCACTAATTAATAGATAAATGTTTAGTTGGTTTGAAAGATTTTTATCCTGAATTTCATCTTGAAATTAAATGGTGCGTCATGCTCAACGGAAAATAGTTGCAATTTGCGTTCACTTGTGAAGGGTAGGAAATGCGACTAAAATGGACAGTGAGCACAAGTTCAACTACCATCATGTTTTTATTGCAAAAGAAAATTAGAACATTATTTTGGATCCATCCACGAAATTTTCAAGTAAAAAGGCTTAACCTTATGATTTTGGACGGTGTGTTGCTTATTTTACTTCCTTTTGTGGTTCTCTTCCTGATTATGCGTGTTTTCAGCCGATTTCCGAAACAGGAGAATTTAGAACTAGAACTAAAAGTTTGGCCCTTTTTTTTGTTCAAACTGAAGATTAAATTATGTAGACGCTGATTAAGAATGTATCTTACCTTTTCCCAGTTCATTTCTCTTTCTGTTCAATTCTTCTAGGACAGGAATGAGCTCAATCATCTAAAACAAGAGCAAGATTAAATAAAAAAAAGATGTTTTCGTGACTGTATAAATGAAAAAAAAGTTGATAAGCCAACATCAACATCAACAACATTTATTTGAGTATTTTACAAAAGGTTGCAGTACAAGTCCCACCCGAAAATAGCAAAGCTAATCGAGTCAGTTCGAAGCAAATACAAACAAAGAATGATTATGAGAACAAAGAAACTGACCCGGCATAAACAACATATCATAAAGAAACGTTTTAACATTCATAATTCCTTCATGGTTCAGCACATTTGGTTGAGATTAGGTCTAGCGAGCAAGGTGTACTGGGCTCGATCCACGAGTCATGACTAACACCTGCTTTGCTGCCTACGTATGTGGGCCGGCCTCGATTCCCGGATTTGACACCATCTGTGGTTTGAGTTTGTTGGTTCTCTAGTCTGCACCGAGAGGTTTTTTCCCAGAGTACTCCGGTTTTCCCCTCCCCACAAGAACCTCTATTTGGTTTGATTTGCTCTGATTTCAGTTCATTTGGAGTCTCCCGAATTATTGAAGCACTCGTGCTTGGCTGAATAATCTTGAGACTTTAATAAAGTTATTATTATTATTATTATTATTATTATTATTATTATAATTATTATTATTATTACGTATTAAGCTTTTAAAGGTCTTTCTACAGGTACCGGAAAGCATTGTATTTTTGTCCACTTGGGATAAGTCTTTATTAGGAGTTTCTGTCTTTTGTTTCTTTTGTTTTACGTAATCTCTGCTCTGCTACATGCAGAAGAAACCACCCTTCTTCTCGGACAAGGACTCTAAACCATAAGAATCGTCTCACAGCTCTGCGTTAAAAATCAAATTGATTAACAACCCATTGTACCATTCTTGCAACAGACCATTTTCCATGATTGACATTCTTTATCATTCTCTTTGTATTCACTATTAAAACGTGCGGTAAACGAATGAGCTTAATGGGGCTCAGTCCACACGTATCCACATATTTTTTAATCCACAACTTTTTCTTTTCGGATTCGAAAAATTACACGTCCACACGTAACGTATTCAAATCGAATTTGCCCGTCCACACGTATTGGGATTCGCTCTAGAATCCAGGTATCCAGAAATCATCTGTAACTATTTTCAGCATAGCATTGTTGACAAGAGAAGCGATAGCATTTCGATCAGCGTCCTTGTTGAATATTTACGCTGTAAAGATTAGATCTGAGTTTGTAACGTCATCGGGGCTTCGTGTATTCAAAACTTTCCTCTCTGAAGACCGAATTAATATAACCTGTGGATTCGGATGCCGGATTCGCCGGATTTGTGTGGATGGCAGATATCCGGATACGGTGGAGGGGGGCCTGGGGTTCCCCGGGGTCATGCATCAACGTTTTGGAACTGTGTTAGGAAGCTCAATTTACAATCAAAATCTTCACAAATCTTCATAGCAATCGTTTCAATCTACAATCGGCAAATTTCAGTAGGTTTGTATGCGTGTAGTTTTGTGATGTTCGTGCAGTTTAGTGTTTTTCATTGATATTTTCGGTTTAGTATTGTTAAGTCAAAGACTTGCTATCTTTATTCTCATGTTATATTCAAACCGTCGCCGTAATTAATTAAGCAAGTTACGCGTTTGAACATTTCCTGGTGTATTTCAGTTCACTGACGACAACTAAAAAAAAGTAAACCCATTCACTTTTAGAAAAGAGTAGGTAACGCAGCTCTCATCATTGTTTTGGACGGGAGCACCCTTTATTCCCCAAATTGCTTGAAACTGCATTTAAGAGGTATGGAGAAAGTCCTCCAAACAAACATTGTTCATGCAAAGCCCTGAGGGAATGGACCAATGAGATGGTACATTACGAAGGTGAGAGCCCTTGCTTATCAGTTCACAAGAAGGCTTTGAGAACAAAATTGCCTAACATGTGATTGCTTGAAGCAAACAACACAACCTCGTACTCAATTTCGCGATCAGACACCACTTGTTCAAACGATGGATACCGCTATCCAGTGGATAAGTCAAAGAGAAACTAATTGCGATTTATCCGGTGGATAGCCGCGATAGCCAACTGGGGCCAGAGCCATATATGAAGATTTGTAATTACTCGCATATTCCATGAATGGTAAAATGGAATTGTTCGTTGGCGCGGGGAAAAATGGTGTGCAATTATAGTAGAACGGGTTTCAGTTTATGGAAGAAAAAATCGCGGTTGCTCTGGGAAAGAGAGATAAAAGAAAAAGCGAAGTACAGCGCATCACACGATCTATTCTTCCACAAGAGTGATTTTTTTAGATAATTCACTCCTATCTTCAATTATTACTGTGTTGTAATATCCAATTGAATTTGTCCTTATAGGTGTTGGGCTTCAAATAGAATCACAACTGTGACTTACCAGCAGGACAACTTCTGAAGTATCCTTTTTCTTGGACTCACTGCCATCTTTTCCCACCGAGATGACATTTTTCCTTTTCGTCATACCGCTAAATATGTTCTTTGATCCAAGATTAGTTAACTTGGAGGCATGCTCAACGTCTGTGAACAAAAGCACTCATTTGTTAACATAAGGCGAAGTATCTCTGGAATTAGCTGAACGGAAAAGAAATCAGAACATTTGTTCACTTGAACATCAACCATTATTTTATATGTTAGAGGGCGTACCGAAAGCACAATGGGCTACCTTTGAGCCTTATGGACGCGCGTGCGCGTTGGAGTTGGGAACCAACAACTTACTGACCCCTCATTCAATTTATTTCCTTTGTTGGTTTAGCTAATTTGTGCTTTATCTAACCGGTATGTTTTATAGCAGCAAGCGGATGATGTTTTGTCGTTTTGCAGTTCACAGTTTCGCTATTTATGCTTTTCAAGTTCAAGTTCAAGTCCAATTTATTTCACGCTATTTCCATTGTAAGTTCACAATATAAATTAAAACTATAACAGATTATCTTCATTAGTTAATTAAATTACATGAAAACAGAGCTAATACTATATATTGAATATGTAGCAAGTACTTTTGAGTTGGCCACCACCTACTTTAGAATAAACAAAAACAAAACAGTCACACTGAGTTTAACTGAATTGGAATCTATGACTATCTATTTTGGTTGAGTCAATGAAGATTTAATGTGAAAAACACTGACATGCATGAACTGCATATACATAGCCGATCCAATCTCGTCCCGTGATTCCGCTTTTCTTTTGATCAGCACCAAGAACACGGACTCTGGCCACTTCCAAGTCAGGAAGTCCGCAAAAAAAACGGACGTCCGGCTCGTCTACGCACACTCAGAAATTTGAAACAACAGTGGTTGTCAACGGTTATAAAAATGGACCTTCACTACGACTGGGCATAAATTAGAAGTGGCCAGAGTCCGTATTTTAGGTGCTGACCAAAAGACTGACCAAAAGACTCTGGGGACGAGCTTGATAGCTGACCCAGCTAGCTATAGTAAATAGCTCAATTGATACGTATACAGCACTTATTGATCGATATCGCTGGGGAGGCCAAGGGCCGAATTTTACGGCTTTTATTCTTGGCGTTATGCTCGTAAATGCGATGATCTAAAATGTTAAAAGGAGGTCAGTTGAATCAGTTGTTTACTTAATGTCTGCAGACAAGGTATTAACTACAAGGCCTTCGGCATTATTATTTCACTTCTGGAACCAGTGCATCCTAAATGTCTCCCGTTTCTAGTCTTAGTCCTCAACATTTTGTTTTGTGCACAAACCTTTTATTGTGTCAGCCGGTACTTCTGTCGGTGTGTAATTAAGGACGGTGCCCACTATTATTATTGCGCATACGTTCTGCTCATCTCGAGATACTCGGGTTTCCTAGCTGTTGGTGATGCTTACCAATAGAAGGATATTTTTGCGCGGTTTAAAACTATCCGGAAAAAGTAAATGTTAGTAATTACTTTTGGTATCCAAAAAGAAAATTGGGGCTAACCGGCCCATGAATTTTTAGAGATAATTAAGTTTCAATTTGAGAAAGAACGCCATACATTGCTTTGCATTTTAAAGCTTTTTGCAAATACTATTCATCAATTATCTTTGAAAAATGCATGGTTATCCCCAATTTTCTTCGTGGATTTCAATGACTCTTGTTAAGATCTACATTTGCTGCATAATCATAAACCGGGGCAAAAATATCTTTGAATTAGTAGGCACCGTCCTTAACTTACTTCAGTAATTGTCGTAGGTTCCGAATTTGTGTATTAAACCTAGTCAGCAAAAATCCTCTGTCACATATAAAAGATGGGAAACAATTCTTAAATTTAGTTTCAAGTGCCGACTCTTTTCAGGGAGAACTCAGTGGCTTTGCTGATGGAGATCATTGTATAGTTCCAATCTTCGGAAATGTCCTCAAAGCTCTGTCGTGAGGAATAGATACTGCTTTTGTAATAATATCTGCAAACTGCTTCCCTTTCTAGTCTTCTTTTATTATATGCAAATAACCATTAATTTAAAGCCCCACTTAACAATGAATTGTTTGAATTTAATCTGTGGGACGTAAAAAGCGAATACCACCGTTCGGTCAGGGCTCCTAGTTCGGTTTGCATGCTGTAGTCAATCTTGTCCTGGCTGAAAACGCTTTCAGCAGTTCAGTAAAGGGATTCGATCTGAATGAATGAGACCATAAAACAGCCAGCGTTTTCGATGCGGTTACACCTTCTGTTTACACGACACCGATCGAGTCTGTTGCCGAGACCGTGTCAATTTGAAACCGCTGCCAAAAGTGGAGCGGTTTCAAAACGATGCGTTTTCATCTGTCGTGTAAACAGCGAAACCGCACCGATTTGAATACGGTTACTATTTTGGCCAGAAATTTGCATTGTTCAATTCAAAATAGTGAATTAAGCACGTAGTGCAGCGCTAGCTTATACCATCACAGTGACTTGGCTTTTCTGGCGAAAGCGGTTCCGTGTAAACACTTCCAAACCGCATTCATGTAAACTCTGCCTCAGTCACCTCGCAGTTCAGGAGCACCAAGAACCAGTGAAAAAAATACGTGATACTATTTCAAAACGAACGCGGGACTCATGTATGGCCCCACATCTCACGTGATGTCGTGATCATTTGCTAGACTATTACTGGGTACAACTGCATGATGGAATGCGGAAAATGCAAATGAAACTCAGCTGTGTTGTTTTGTATTGTAATTTGTTGCTTTGTTTCGTAATAACAAAGAAACACAAGCACCGCTAAAAGAATTGCGGGCGGAAAAAGCCTTAATCTACTTCCAACTCAGTCAGGCGAACACTTAGCCTCCCACGCAGACACACGCGTGATGAATCCCTAAGAGTCCGTGAGAGTGGGAGTCTAGCAAACATTCATTCAAACAGTGCTCTATGCTAATATATATGGCTATGTCCGATCTAGCATAACTATAGAGGGGGAAGATAGAATGTATAAAAATTTAAATAGAATGATGCCAGTATTCGACCACATCAAACGGTACTTTTGCACTTACGTAATCCTTTTATGACCAAATTTAACACAACGCCTCGAAAAATACCGAATGCCCTGTCGCTGTCAGTTAACTTGCAATATCGGTAATCAGATTAATTATTAAAGCAACTCAGCTCAAACCCTCTACATTCTACGTTCCGCGGTATAAATTTCTGATTCCCTACTGTCAAAATACGCCTGTCAGAGCATTGACTTTTCCCTCAGATATTGTGTTGTTGTTTATTACTTTTAAATGTCACATTCAGCTCTACCTTTGCGGTATTGTGGAATTATGTTTTGAATCACAATGCGAAGTTGTGTGTCACGGACCAATAAAATGCGGAACTATGTAAATGTTACCTCTTCGACGGAGTTACAGACGGCTTGAATAACTGCAACATCCCGAAAGGCATGGGCGCAAATTCATATGGTTGGGCTTTCCAAAGCAGCATCTGTTAGTGCAAACTTGAGTGTTTCGTCCAAATATCTTAACTTTCAGTAATGGGTAGTTAAATAAGGTGATAATAATAAATTTTAAAAAAAGATTTTTTTCCGGCCATATGTTTGCATGCTTCACCCTAGGCTCTTTATACCTTTTCCCATGCAATTGTGAAAACGAATCGAAACTTAAAATCACAACTTGATGAAGTACGATTTCAAGAAGTCCTGAAAAGGACTGTTTTTGGTTAGAGTGGCCGATTTTTCTAACAACCTGCGCGGATCAAGGTGATTGTTAGCGTCAATTATTTCGCACTGCCTGTAGAATTCCGGATTCTGGCAAAACGAAGCCATGTCAGATCAATATAAGAGTCACAGACCAAAGTAGAAGGGAACAAAGATAACATGTTGATATTTGGCAGCATCATGATGAAATTCGAAATAAAAGTGTTAATCAAACGGATAAAATAGTTTTGCAGAGATGCAGAGTACAGTTGTACAGCCAGGAATCACTTAACGACAACTGAGACGGAACTTTCTATCATTAACATGAACAAGTGAGCAAGAATGAACAAAGTAAAAATTGACTATTGTATGTACCTTTTGCCACCTTATGCAGTTTCTTCAGGTTCTCTTTCGGCAAAGTGAATGAGTAGCGGGAGGCGTTTGCAACACAGACAAAAAGCAGAATTGCAAAGATTGACTTCACTTTAGCTTTCATTTTTTCGAGATCCAGTCAAGATGGTAGCTCCTAGATCAGCGAGAGTGAATGCTCGGGACTGTGCACAACGCAAGTACCATTTAAGACAAAATTTACTTCATTTGTGTTATTCCAGAGAATGCTATGAAATGTCTAAAATAAGATTTTTTAATTGCAAATCAAGTCAACAAGTAAGGAGAACATAGATAACCATCGAAGTCAAGGCCCACCAAGTGAACTGAGTCACATTTGATTCAATTAAGGAATTCTTCCAACCGAATGAGTTGGCGTTTTGGTTTCTTTGATGGGACACATGCTTGGGTTACCTCTGCGTTTCAATGCGGAAAAAGTTGCCCTTATTTAAATAATATAACAAAGAGTATAACGCAGGCTAAAAGAGGTGCATTTCTGTTTATACTTTATTTATCGCTTTCCCAACAGTGAGAATAGCTCTAAATGACTTTTACATAATATTACCAGCTGGGAATCGATCGAGCTGTTATCGAAATGCATCTATTTTGTGTAAGGCAACGCTTAATAAATGTTATTACAATATAAAATCATTACCATGCATAGTAATTTTGAGAGGCCAAATCAAGCGAAACAAGCGGAAAATATACTGCTAAAGGCTCAGACATGATTACGGCTCGAAATTATTAAAATAAATCTAATAAACGCCTAGTAAGATAGGATGCAAAAATAAATGAAGTTTATTATATTAATCGTATTATCATTTCAAGTTGTTGAGCGTTTCCTTTTTGGAGTTGACAGGGCATTTAAATATAACGCGGAAAACTACTATTGTTATCGTGCATACGGTCTGCGCATCTCGAGATACTCAGATTTCCAATGGGTGGTGCTTATTAATACAAGGATATTTTTGCGCGGTTCAAAACTATGCGGAGAAAGGAGAACTTAGCAAGTGCTCTTGGTATCCAAAAAGAAAATTGGGGGTAACCACGCATTTTTCAGAGATAATTTAGCTTCAGTTTGGAAAAGAACGCCATACATTGCTTTGTATTTTAAAGCTTTCCACAAATATCGTTGATTAATTATCTTCAAAAAATGCGTGGTTACCCCCAATTTTCTCTTTGGATTTCAATAACACTCGTTAAGATCTGTTCTTCCCGCATAAACCGCGCAAAATACCTTTGAATTAGTAGGTACCATCCTTAAGGACGGTACCTACTAATTCAAAGCTAGATGTTTTTGCCTCGGTTTATGATTATGCAAGAAATGTAGATCGAAATGCAACAAGAAAATTGGGGGTAACAACGCATTTTTCAAAAATAATTCATGTATTATATTTGTAAAAAAGCTTTAAAATACAAAGTAATATATGGCGTTCTTTCTCAAATTGAAGCTTAATTATCTGTTAAAAATGCATGGTAACCGGCAATTTTCTTTTTGGATTCCAAGAGTACTTACTAAGATCTACTTTCTCCAGATATTTTTAAAACGCGCAAAATTATCCCTGTATTAGTAACCTTCACCGATAGGGAACCCGTGTATCTCAAGATGCGAAAAACGTATGCGCAATAACAATAGTATGCACTGAAACCGCATCAATGTGTAGGTGAATTGTTAACACGTAGTAAGTCTTTAGAAGCCGTCGACTTTTTCCAGCCCACGTTGTAATTGTTCTTTTTGCCATCTCAAAACATTTGAGGGACATACCAGAATAATCGTGAATACGAGAATGTGAGAATGCGCGTTCCAACATTTGACGTCTCAGTATTTGCAGTATACAGGACGTGTGTCACTCTGACATGGTTTAATTAATGGCCCTGCTCGTGAGTATACTGCAGTAATGATCAAAGTCTCAATCCCCCCTTAGGAGCACTCAAGCTTTTTCGGAGCATTCATACAAAGAAACGGATGCACTTTTTTTCAATCGCTGGCCCGTGCAGCACTTATATTTCAAAAGAATTAACTACTAGAGTGTAACTTGGAGTGTTGTATATGTGTAGTCCCATGTAATTCATCTGAGCGTCAGATTGGTCAAGTTGTGGAAATGAGCCCACACAACTCAAGGACAAAGAAAGTTCTTGCCCTTGGAGTCTCAAAAAGGAGCAAGGTGGTTAGTGCTAACAATGCTTCGGGCACTACCCCGGCCAGGGGCCCGTTTCTCGAAAGTCCCGAAAATTTTCGGGTCATTTTCGGGTGTCAAAATTCCTTTTGGATCTCAAGAACGGAGAAGATTTAAGTCATCAAACTTCACAGATATGTTTTTTTTTAGTTAGCTTGAAAACATGTTAAAAGATCGGCTTTCCAAAATAAGCGGTTGGCAGTTTCACAAATGGCTTTTCGGGATTTTCGAGAAACGCGCCCCAGATAAGCAATGAGAATTTCCATAACAAAAACACACTGTCGAAGAGCCTGTCGGTTGAAGGTGGACCTTTAAAAGAAACTCATCAAACATTACTTGGTCTTCGCCGCGACATAGAGCTAGTATACTTGTGCACTCTTGGTTATATCCTTCAGATAGACGGAAAATAATGTTCGATTACCTCGTAATAGGCTCAATCACACTTTGCAAGTGTGAGGATACATGACTCCATTGCACTGTCTTTGATTAATTACCAAACCTGTGTTTCGTCTGTTTTTTTTTTAATTGTTTTATTCTTGAATATACATATTATATATATATATATATATATATATATATATATATATGAAGTGCGGGTTATAGACGAATGAGAGAAGTGATCCTCGCATTTAGCTGAAGAATGTCATTTATTGCATAACCTGTACGTTACGTAATAAATTATACATTAGGGAACTTAAGCATCGACGACGAAATGGCAGGACGACGACTGCCGGAAGTGAAATTTTCGCGCGCGAATGTTCTGCGCAGGCGCGAACTAGCTTGAACGTCGTCCAGGGATCGTCGACGACGAAATTCTTGTGGGTTTGGCGTTCTCGTGAAAACGTAAGTGCAAAACAATGCTTTTTGCTTATAAATCACTTTTGTTTCCCATTTTAAATGAGAAACACTGAAAGTAGAACCTTTGGGGTTCCCAGCTGGCCAACTGTTGAATTCGTATCCTCGATTCTTCCTATACTAAGCGCGAATATCCTTTCAGGTTCAGGTTGATGAAATCTGCAATGGCGGCAAAGCAACAACAACCTCTTGAAAAGAAATGTAAGGCCGAATCTTTTGAGAACTAAACCAAGTGAATTGATATTTTAGTGCTTTTTATCCTCTTACGTTTTGAACTAAAATATTTCACCCTCATTTTATTATAGCTACCACGAAATATTTCCAATGGACTTTCCAGCATGATGTGCTAATGTGCCGAGAAGCTATTGTAAGTGAACCTTACAGTTTCAGAGTTAGAAATCCAGAGAGAGGACAAGTGTGGGATAGCATTGCCGCTCATCTCAACAGTCTTAATCAGCCAAAGTTTAGAGTCACTGGAAGAGCAGTTCGCGACCGCTACACCCTACTAACCTCACGACATAAACAGAAACTTCGCGACGAAGAAAAGGCGTCAGGAATTGAAATAGAAGAAACAGAACTGGATATCCTTTTGGAAGATATTCTTGAGCGAGAAAAAAACGCAAAAGAAAAGATCGACGAGCAGAGTGCAGAGGAAAAAGCGAAAGCCGCTCAGGAGAAAGAAGCTGCTGAAGAAATCAGGCTCCAAGCACTGCAAACATTAAAAGATAAAGGGAAAAGAAAAAGCGAGGACGGGAATCAAAAAGGACCCAAGATGAGAAGAAGAACATCGGATACCATCGAGTTTTTGGTTGAGAAAGCGGAGAAGGATAGAGAACTGAAGACGGAAGAACTGAAAATCAAAAATAGGGAAGTGGAGATTGCAGCAGCTAAACAAGATGAAGCAGCAAAACAACAACAGTCTATGTTTGCTTCCCTCATGCAACAAATGGAACGACAGCAGCAGCTGCAACAACAAAGCATCCAAGCAATGCTCGCTCAGCAAAACAATCTGCTGATGGCAATGCTGCAAAATAGCAATGCCAACTCCAAGTAAGCCTTGACTTCCTTACGTTTATATTTGCTACGGCTATTTATCAGAGCCTACTTGGAGTTGAATTTTGCTGTTTTCCAGTGTTGTGGTATGTTCGTATTAAATCGGTTTAGACCTTAATATGTTGAGCTGAGAATTAGCTTTACCCCTTTGCAATTATCAGCCTGCATTAAATTTAAAAGTCATAGTTGTGTTTATTATAGAAATACCCGAACTTTTTGGAAGGGCGTTTACACTGCGAAGAATTGGATGATTGAACATAACACAAAACACATCAGCAGGATGTCTTCCCTTTGTATTGCCTTTTGGATCTATAAAAGTGTTGCTTTTTAAGTGACCTGGTGTTGAATGAATTTATTTCATTTAATTTTAAAGGTGAGCTGCACAATGAACAGGCAGGTTCAATTTATTTTTCGCTTTACATTTGCATGTTGCCCTCCTTCACTATAGTAATACACTTTGTTGTATGATTTCAAAATAAATTCCCACAACACCAAACATGCTGACCCCTGTTTAAGTTCAACTGCAATAAGTAACCAGAACTAAGCCAAACTGATCGCCTTGGAGTCCTCACAATGTCCAAATGTTCTTTAGGAGGAGGAGTGGATGGTGGCTGGAGTCATGATAATAATGTTTAATTGTTGCAGTCGGTGATCCATGATGCACATAATATTTCCACAATGATTGTATAAACATATTTCCTTATACATGCATTTTTTGTTATTTCTTTGAGATTATAATTTATTATGTATTCTGGGCTTAGAAAGATAGGTATGCTGCCCTGAATATAATACAAACTTAGTTTCTTAAGTGAAATATGTATCAAGAGCTGGTGGTTCGAGGTCAAAGAATTCTGATGTCTTGTTGCCATATAAGCATGTGATTGCATTTCGAAGTATGACTGCAACTACATACATCTTGCCTACACTGTTTTGGAAAATTTTGAAATTTTTTTTAAAATCATTGAATTTGAAGGAGTTGATGACATCTCCAAACAACCACTCAACCGAGCTTCTCACAGCACTCATGTTTGTGTTATACAGCTCCATATTTGGTGTCAGGATGCCATGTTTAAAGGGACCTTGAAGGTGTATTCTCAGAGGATATGCAGGGTCACCGTACACACAGAGGGGTACACCTGTAGGGCTAAATGCATACTGGCCAAGGTCACGAAGCAACTGAGAGTCTGTCAGCATGCCTGCATCATGTTTTCTTCCCTCTAGAAGTAAAATAATATAGGTATAATTTCCATCTAATAAAATGAGCACTACAAGTAACTGGGGCCAGCATAGAAATAAAACCGGTTATAATACAAGGTTAGATTGGCTACATGCACATAGCTTTAGTGTTTGTAACCAAGCTCCATAAAGTTGCATACTGTTTTATGAAGGGAGGCTTAAAATGGATGTGCATGTGGTTTGCATTCATGCATGAATCTTGAAAGAGATGAGCTATCTACAACTTACCAACTGGGCCATACAAGTTTCCAATTAAGCCATTGGGCAAAGCAACGCTCTGGAATTTCGGGGCATGTACCCTTTTGTGCCCATTGTAGAGGATTCTCTGGTGTTCTCCAGGCCTGGATATAGGCCTCACCGTGCCATCAATAAATCCAAAGCAATTTGGTAATGGCGCTCCTTTAGCTGTGATAGCATCAACATAGCTTTGTAAGTTTGCAGGGCTCAAGACTTGATGGTTCCATTGCAACACCTTGTGGCCATGAGTATTGTAAACATAATCGATCATCTGGTTAGTAACCATGCTGAGCACTGGCACGGGTTTCGCAAATCGGACGATCATATCTCCATATCTGCATGGATATGACAAGCGCTTAAGTAGCATACAAAGGCCTTCAACTCCATCGCACACCCAGCGCTGGTTACAGGTAAGAGTGTCAGGAATTTGTAAAACATTGTACAGCCGTGGAATATCTCGCTTTCGGAAGCGAAATTCCGCCAAACACTCAGATTCGTCGAGTTCTTCCAGATCAAAAGGCGTGTATGAGTAGAGCTCGTTAAGAACAAGAAATTCTTCGTCATTGATCGTTCCATCGTCATGGCTTAAAAGAAGAAGATTGCGCACGTCTCTAAATGCCATGATGACGAGAAATGGGTACACCAGCGAAAAATCCGTCGACGATCCGAGGTTAAAATGCTTAAACTTTGTTTTTCCCGCTGAAACCGAAACCCTATACCCAGTCCACCGCGGTTCGCAAGCGTCGTCGTCGTCGATTTTGTTGTCGATGCTTAAGTTCCCTATTGGCGAGACAGGCAGACGACTAGGCGACCGATTCGACCGCGAACACCTTCGCGATGTTGAGAAGAATGACAAAGATGCATCTAAGCCAGTCGCCCGTTATTTTAATCTCCCTAACCACTCGAAACAACAAATGGCTATCTGCGGCCCTTCCCTTCATCTAGGTACGAAGCATATTCAAACGCGACGCCGATGGAAAGCGATGGAATCTGTACGAATTTTTTTCCTGAAGAATTTCTAAAAACATATAATGGTGTTCGAGCCGTGAACTAAACAAAAACTCCAATGAGGCGGAATCGGTCTTCCCGGCTATGTTCGGAAAATTGATTGATTTGATTGAAGGTAATATACCGCAGAATTATGAAAAACGCAGTAAGCGTCAGTAGCCTCAAAATTGACATTCTTGCTAATTTCATGTCGCTCTTTCCATTTTTGGCATCTCTTTTGTACCACGACCATTTTTTTATGATTGACAAGGTCACGTGACACGGTCATGCAAAGGGATCTTTAAAGTGGAAAGTTTGATTTGATATGTACCACACCCTTTGTGCAAATTACTTTATACGAGGATTAGAGCAGCACGATTTTCGCAAGAATAAAAGGAGGTCTGCTTCGTTAGCTTCTCTTAATTTTTATTGCTATTCCTTGGCGAGGTCACTGTGCACACAAGCTTTACATGACGGCGGCCATGTTGGTAACAAAGAAAAACGCGACCGTATGATGTTATTGTCCCCAATCTGTGGGAATGGAATTGTATTCTTTTGCCAACATTATACGCCAAATTGAGTAAAACTCGAGTTGCAGAGTTCTGTGGAAATCTGCTGTGATCTTGGTTGTGATATGCGCGTTGAACCAGCAGCAGTCGTCGACATACAATTTTCATTTTGCATACCAGCGTGCACTGCAAAACTGCCAACCCATATTCCCATAGTTAAATACGGTGAAACAAAAAGTGAAAATATCAGTTTCTTAGACTCCGGCCGCCTTTTGCCATAATGATTACGATTCTTATATTAAAACAGAGGAAGTGTGCTAGTCCTTCAAAAGACCGACGCAGTCATATAGTCTCTGTAGTCAACACTGGCAAACACTGCGTTCAAGAGATCAATCGAGAAACAGCACTACAGACATCGCAAAAGGAAAAAAACAAGAGAATCCCATTGATTCGCTCTCACGCATCACCCTGAAAAAGTATGCATTGAAAAGCATCAGTTGAAAACTTTCATCTTTTTTCCGATTAATCCAGAAACCCCCTAGCCCACAAGTTCCCTTAACACTCACTACTGATGCCATTCATACGCGACAAAAACTAGGTTACTCTCATAGTTATTACCGCACTGAGATGTGACGGCCATCCAGTAACCTTCAAATGCGAACAAGCACGATGCAAAAGTCGTCTTTTCCTTCGCAACGCCGGCAGAATCTCGGGACGAAAGCCATTAGTCAAAATCACGACCATCTCCCTTGAATCTCTACGAATCTCATCTATTAATTGCATAACCTGTGAGCTATG
The DNA here is from genome assembly GCA_949126865.1 of Montipora capitata. Classification (NCBI taxonomy): domain Eukaryota; kingdom Metazoa; phylum Cnidaria; class Anthozoa; order Scleractinia; family Acroporidae; genus Montipora; species Montipora capitata. The sequence continues at coordinate 21,535,525 of OX421446.1, forward strand.
CAAAAAGATCTAAATAGGTGAAACAGGGAGGATGCGGGCCGACCGCTTACGCGAACATTTTGGTCATGTTTAAAAAAACGACAACGATACATTAAAACCCATTGTGCGCCATTTCAGTTAGTATCCCAGCTCTAGAAGACTTGACACTTAAATAAAGTTCATCACCATGCCCTTGTGAACATCGGAAAAGACTTTATTTAATTTTTCTTATTGGTTAATTACCGTCTCATATATTAGTTGTCCACTTTGACGCTTCCTGTTTTTGCACCAGGCGGTCTTACATATCAGAATGTAAATTCATGTAGCAGTTCAAGAACTTGATATGGTACAGTGAATCACGTATTCCGAGTGGCCAGTAGTTTAGCATTTAGAATATTAGGACGTAAGGATGGCGCAGTGGTGAGAGGGCTCGCATCCCAGCATTGTCTCCCGTGCGTTAAGTGTGCGTGTTGGTGTTGAAGCATTGGGTGGGGGGGGGGGGGGGGATGGGGTGAAGGTTTGTTGTAAAGGAAAGGAAATGTGTCGCCGGATGGTCATTTGGGAGGTTGACGAGAATAGGTGTACTTGGGTGTGTTCGAGGGTGTGGATATTATGCAGAAGCGGGAAATGAAGGAGAAGGTCAAGCAGGATTGTTTGAGGAGGGTGAAACTGGTGGCGAGGTCTAAGTTGTACGGTGGGAATTTCATTAGGGAGATAAATGCATGGGCTATGAACAGGGCGCATGCAGGGATTTTGGATTTGAGTGATCAGGAACTGATCATAAGGGCTATGGTGCGAAGACGAGGGAGAGGGTGATGGTGTTTGGGGCGTTCCACAAGAAGGGGAGTGTAGTGAGGTTGTCATGATGAAGAGAAAGGATGGTGGGAGGGGATTGATCTGTATATGATTGTGTGAAGGAGGAGGATATTAGTATTTTAAGTATTTCAAGGCGAGTGACGAGTGGATGTCGAAGTTTGTTGCAGAGAAATTGCAGGTGGGAGAAACGAATGACGAAAAGCGGGTTTAGAAAGCAAGGAAGGAGAAATTTCGGAAGAAGAGGTTGTGTGGGAACTTTATGAGAGGAGTTTTTTTTGGGCCACGATTGTGAACGAGGATGTAGATCCAAAATGTAGAGTGCGCGGCAAGACGGTGGAGTCGTTTGAGCATATGAAGAGTGGTTGTGCTGGTTTGGCGCAGAGGGAGTATCTGAAGAGGCACGATCGATCGGGTGGGTTTGAGGATGCACTGGACGCTTTGTCGCAAGTATGGTGTGAAGTGTGCTGATGTGTGGTATAAGGAGGTTCCGGATGAGGTGGGGGTGTCAGACAATAGGAATATGGAGATCTGGCGGAACAGGAGGGTCGAGACAAAGGAAATCACAAAACATGGACCCCACGTCCATGGACCACCCCCGTGGACCCGGTCCATGGACCCCTTCATGGACCCGGTCCATGGACTACCCCTTTGGACCACACCTTATTTTACAAAGTTAAAGTTGAAAAATCTTTAGACAAAAGAAGGGACTGATCCTTACACTTATCTGGACAATTTAAGCAATTGTCTCTTTGAAGACACTTGAAAAATTGAGGTGGTCTCAACGGGATTCCAATCCATGACCTCTGCGATGCCGGCCCAATGCTCTACCAACTAATTAAGCTTTGAAGCCACGCATAGCTAGACGAATACCTTTGGAGCCACCAAATTGGTGGTATATTATTGTCTACAAAACAGGCAATTGCTTAAATCAGTAGCCCATAACTAGAAGCGAACAACAGCTCTATATTCCCGCTAATGACAATCCTGTGGAGCCCTGCAATGACCAATCACAAGAAACTAACTCGACGTCATAGCGTCACCTAACCGGAATTGTCTTTCTGTTTTGCAGGAAAGGTAGTCTAAAAATAGATAGATCGTACATGGGCTCCTGGTCCATAAAAATACTGTAACATACCGTAATACTGTAACAGATGAGTGCGAGGATCACTTCTCTCTTTCGTCTGAAGACTTTTCTGCTTGTAAAACGTACTTAATTTACAAAATTATGGGTGGTCCACCGGGGAGGTCCATGGACCGGGTCCATTAAGGGGTATGGACCGGGTCCACAGGGGTGGTCCATGGACCAGGGGTCCATGTTTTGTATACGTCCGGAAATCAGGCAGATGCTTTTGGCACAATCTTCGTCATTGATGGTTTGGTGTGGTGTCTGGTCTGTTGGAAAGTTCTTTTTTAAAACATGTTGGGATTCCGGATGTGTTGGGAGCAATGCAGGCCTCCGTAGTCATTGGGACCACCCTAATCCTTCGGAAGACCCTTTAATCTCTAAGCCCTGGGTCCGGGACCGAGGCTAAGCAGTATTGACGCCTGCATAGTTTAAATACCATCACCTTGCAAGTTGTTCTTTTTACAGAAAGTCACGAATTATTATTATTATTATTATTATTATTATTATTATTATTATTATTATTATTGCTATTAAAGACCTATTTTCACCTTAGAAGCAACGCGTGCCTGGCATGATTTCGTGTATCACGACATTACAAAATTTCGAAAATCTCAGAAACCCTTCAGAATCTTCTTCTTCAAAGGCTATCCGTTGATGTGATAAATCTTTTAGGTCCTGATTCGAATGCGTTCCCTACTTATCATTTCACAATTTTTATGTTACGTCTATATTTGATTAAAATATTTCTACTTGAACTCGAATAGTGTCGAACAACATAATGAGTTGCCGAGGCGAAGTTTGTTCGCCGCTCCACAAGATAGCAACCTCTGCCATAGCATCTTTGCAAGAGCAAATCGAAACTGACATAGTAAAAGTAAGTTTAAATCAAGTGAGCGTTGCATTTCAGCACTGAAATAATGTCACCTAGCTCGTTATCTTCAGAATTGCTCTATTCCTTTTGCTGAATAGCCGAACCGTAAAAATTCCGCTTTGGTGATATTCTTATGTCTAAACCAGTCGACTCCATAAAGATAATACGTAAGTTAAGTGGTTTCACCTGTTAAAACCATCCGGTAAATCACACGACGATCAGACTGATGGCGATGTTTCTTGTTTTCAACATAAACAGCACGAACTGGCGCGACAAGAATAGTTGGCCAATCGGAATACGCTATTCGAGATTCAAAACAACAACAAACGATCGCGTTGAATCTAGGGTGAAAATGGGCCTTCAAGTAGCTGTCTAAAAACTCAACTGGAAAATAAGTAAAATAAAAGTAAGTTTTGCAGCCTGTACGATCGTGGCTGGACAGCAATCATATTTAAAACAAACATAACAAATCTAAGAAACCGGACTGAACACATTAGACGAAAGAAAAAAACAGGTTCTGTCGATTTACAACATGTGGTGGAGTTTGACTTCGGTGCCGCCAAAGAAAATATAGTTGCTGGTCAGAGTAGTATTTGAACCCGAAGCATGCGCATGGAAAACCAGCGCATTTCCAACGTCATCGACCTCATGGTTGCTAAAACCCCAAATAGTTTCAAAACAACTCACCCCTTTGCTTTAGTCTATCCTGTCAAAACGGCGTGGTTTGAATACGCGGCGCAAGATGATTCCTTGTTCGTGTGAATGGCTGTTGCGTGTGCCGTGCCCACGGCTATTTTGCCAGCCGTTTTCCTTGCCGCCCTCATTGCCGCCTTTCCCACCGCCTTGCCCACTGCCTTTCCCACCGCCTTTCCCACCGCCTTGCCCACCGCCTTTCCCACCGCCCTTCCCACTGCCTTGCCCACCGCCTTTCCCACCGCCTTGTCCACCGCCTTGCCCACCGCCTTTCCCACCGCCTTGTCCACCGCCTTTCCCACCGCCTTGCCCACCGCCTTTCCCACCGCCTTTCCCACCGCCTTGCCCACCGCCTTGCCCACCGCCTTGCCCACCGCCTTTCCCACCGCCTTCTCCACCGCCTTGCCC
>OX421446.1:21544417-21586917 GCA_949126865.1 Montipora capitata
CGAGCAACGGGATAAAGAGCAGGAAAAAGCTCGAGAGAAGAGGCCACGAAATTTGAGAAATTTAAGCGAAGAAATCCTCGAGACAAGTAACTTGCGATCAGGCCCATTTTTAGCTGCGCCCATATGTTCTCTTATGTCGTCGCTTGCTAAAATTGGGCCTGACCAAAAGTCTCTCAAGAATTCCGGACGGTCGGCCAAATTTTGGCCGACCAAAATCGTGATCTGATTGGCTGTTGAAACGCCGGAAGTGAAAATGCCATCGTGCTTGCGCGGAGCTCTCGCGAAGTCCGCGAGACTAATCCGCCATATAAAGTGTACGAAAAAATTTGATCCCTTTTGTTCTTACAATGCCGTGGACGGTACAACTTGATTTTATTTGTATAAATGGAGATATGCCATCTGAAACATCTCATAACTTGTCCAAAATTCGGGTTTGAATCTCTGGAACGAGTGAAATTACCGATTCCGTTGTCGAGCTCTGTGGCCATGTAGTTGAAAGTACTTTGGCACAAACTTCCTTGATGTTTTGAAAGCTAAATAGCTGGTTCTTTCAAATGGCAATGAAAGCTAATGCATATTGGTTTCTTGGATATCAACAGGAGGGGATGCTGATGAAATCGCAAGTTACACGAATGCATGTTTTGAATCTCTTTGTATCAAACGGCTTTATTTACTTACTGTATGACACGGTTTGTTTGCACAATTTGGAGTCAAGATTGCTTTATAATATTTCCAGTTGATTTAACTTAAAACTCGCACTCCAGAAACTAAAATGGCATGTTTCCAGATAGACCAGTTGTACAAAAATAAAAGAAATTTGCGAGTCCATCTTACTGTTCGTACTCCATCAAAATATTAACGGCCAAACTTATCATGATTTTACTGCGCGCAATTCTTGAAATACACTGCAACTGAAGATATTTCCCGAAAAAATCACCAAAGAAACCCTCATGGGCAAACACGTTAAAGGAATAATGTATTCCTCTTTTATTTTTCTTAAAAAATCTATTGCCAAACCGTCCAAAGACAAAATGCTAGGTTATCTCAATTACAAATTAAGATGTCAAGCTTAAAAGATTGCATATTCAGTGAAGTTCGGAGGAAGAATAACACCGGCCTTTGCCGCAACAGAGTCGTCGAAAACATTCCCCATGCTTTAAATATTTTTTTCTCAAATTAAAGCCAACGGTAATTAACTCTGGTCAAAACAAAATAGCGTGAATCTGCCGTCCACGCGTGTATTGGTGTAATGGAAGTAAATTTGATTGGCCGATGAAGGACATGTCAATCAATCAAAAAAAGTGGGCGGAAGGAATTTCGAAGAGGAATTTGGTCAGGCTCTATTTTTCGTTTCGCCAACTCCACATTACGTACCACGCGAAACTAAAATAGAGCCTGATCGCAGGTTACGAGACAAGCCGAATAAGAAGAAGACAGAGATTCTGACATATTTCAATCATCACATTTCTAGGCTTTTTGTGTGAAATGGATGTCCAGTTGCTTGTGAGCTGCTTTGTTTTACTGTGAAATTGCAGACACAGATGGCAACATAATAACTGATGAAGAGCAAAAAGCAGATTTATTGAACAAGTCGTTTTTAAATACTGCTATTAATCTTACAAGGAACTTAGACCCAGTCCCCATTGACACTACTTGTTTTATAAATAGGGTTACTCCGACTATTGAAAATTTTTCTATTTCATGGGACGAGATCAAGAATGATGTTCTCAAATCCCTTCAGCCAAATAAGTCGGTGGGCCCTGATCAAGTTTCACCTAAAGATCTTAGATTAGCTCAGGATTCTGTGATACAAGGGTTGTTTGAGGTTTTCAAAAAGAGCAGGGATTGTTGTAGATTCCCCCAGCAGTGGAAGGAATCCTTAGTTACTGCTCTTTTTAAAAAAGGGAGTAAATTGGATCCTAATAATTATAGACCTATATCTTTGCTTAGTGTCCCTGGAAAACTGCTTGAAAGGGTTGTATGTAAGTCCTTTGATGATCATATTTTATCTAATAGTATTTTAACTAATAAGCAATGGGGCTTTAGAAAAGGTTATTCAACTGAAAGTCTTCTGCTACATCTTACTGAAGCTTGGAGAGAGGCTTTGGATGGAGGTCGCAAGGTTGAGTCTTATTCATTGATTTCCGTAAGGCTTTTGATTGTGTAAATCACACTATCCTTGTTGAAAAACTTAAAGGAATTGGAGTTATGGGTAGTATGTGGAATTGGATCAATGATTACCTCTCCAACCGTGTGCAAAGGACTCAAGTTAATGGTATAAGATCGGATTTAAGACCTGTTAAAGTTGTAGTACCCCAAGGGTCCTTATTAGGTCCCAGACTCTTTGCAACTTATGTAAATGATTTACCAGATCATGTTAACAGAGGGGCGTTATATATGTATGCGGACGATACAACAATTTATGTAATAGGTGACACTGTTGATGAGATCGTTCTTGTTTTACAAGAGGTTCTTGACCAGGTGTTTACCTGGTGCCTTATGAATAGACTGATTATTCACGAGGGTAAATCTGAGGCAATGATTTTGAGCATTAATCCCTTCATTGGTCCTTTGAAACCTCTGAAGTTGGGTGAGGATTTTATTCAGTACATATCCTCTACTGCTTGTCTCGGGGTTACCATCGATGATAAACTGTCTTGGTCTCAGCATATTAAATCAATTTGTGTGTCATTCAATAGTAAAGTCAAAATGCTGAGACGTATAAGTTTTTTACCCAAATCTATGCTGGAAACTCTGTATTTTAAGACTGCAATCCCAAGTGTCCTCTATGGGGTTGTGGTTTGGGGCTCTGGCTCCAAATTTAAAGAATTAGAATTGATACATATTAGAGCTGCTAGACTAATTCATAAGTTGCCAAAGGGCATGACTGATGAAGATATTTTAGCAAGAGCGGGGTGGATGCCTCTTGAATATTTTTATAAATTTCGTATTTTAATGATTACTCATAAGGCTTTTTATAATTTAGGTTTAGAGGAAATAAATTCATTAGTTGTTAGGACCTGTAAGAGCTATAATCTTAGGAAATCTTTAAACATTTTAGTTAATAGACCAAACACTGAGCTCGGTCGTAATTCCTTTGTACATAGGGCTGCAATCGCCTGGAATTCCCTGTCTGATAGTGTAAGATCTTTTTCTAATCAAACAGGCTTTAAAAATGGACTGAAGCAGTTAAAACATACTGTTATGAATATCACTTTTGAAAAAGACAGCTCAGTAGTTTATAATAAGCATTCCGATTTTTATTATTATTAATACATATTTTATGCTTTATTTATTTTTAGTGATTATTTATCTTATTTATCTAAAGTATAATCACTACCATATGTATGTATTGTTAATTTTATTACAGTAGGTCCACATCAGCTGTAAAGTTGCTTTTTTAATCTTGACCTGCTTTACTAAATAAAGTTATGTATGTATGTATGTATGTATGTATGTATGTATGTATGTATGTATGTATGTATGTATGTATGTATGTATGTATGTATGTATGTATGTATGTATGTATGTATGTATGTATGTATGTATGTAGTCGAGTAAGCTAACAGTACTACGCTTAATGCGTTGATCAACTCGAAACTTCACTGAACATCCCCCCTCCCCTTCCTGGGCAAAGCCAAGGCATTTGAACTTTTGAAGATTGGATCGTTCAAATTCCCGCCCCCTCGGGCCAAAATGGTGTTCAAATGCCCTACCCTATCGTCGGATTTGTCTGTCATTCCCTACTAAAGAACAATCGTCGTCGGCTCCTGCCGTCTTTAATAAAGACCTTTTGAAGACCTTTTTTGTAAGCCAATCGCTAACGAATGCTACATCTCTTCCTTCAAACTCTTCCATCTCGTCCAAACACGTGTTTTATAGCTGTTAGCGACTTCGGCGCCCGAAAAAAAAAAGCATTTGAAACATGACACTTCCGGTTCAATTTTCCCCACTCCACGCAAGCAAAGGTCAAATTCCCCACTCCCCGGGGAAAGAAGATAGTCAAATGCCCGGGGTTGCGCGCGCGGGGGGGGGGGGGGGGGGAGGGGATGTTGAAGTTTCGATTTGATCGGCGCATTAGGTTGACTTTTTAATAAGTAAAGATTTTTGCTGTTGTTCTGAACTGAGGAGAAAGGGAGTAAAGTTTGTCAGGCAAACGGAAAATGTTGTAATTTTCTTTTTGGATTCCAATAACACTTGTTAAGATCTGCTTTTCTAGCCCATTCAGTAAACCGCGTAAAAATACCTTTGAATTAGTAGGCACCGTCCTTAATTGTATTGCGGAAGTTTTTGCGAAGTAAACATTAAAATCATTATGGCTCTAAAATGTGGAGCTCAGGGAGCTGTCTTTTCCCCACAAAAACTCCAATTTCATTATTAATTTAATTTCGAAAACAAACTAAGATGTCCGAAAGGCCTAAGAGCTTTCGTAGCTTCCGTAGGTTCATTAATTGTTTGTACTAATTTCCACCATAAATGAAGGACACATGCCGAACATTCGGAAATAACTGTACAGGAGAATAAGGACAAAAATTGAAACAAAATAAAAATGGAAAAAAAAAAGGACACCCCGACCACGGCCCCGGCCTCGCGTTTTGGCTACTACCGGTTGAAAGTAAAACAAGGAAATGTAAATGAATGTAGAACCCGCTGACAGCACGATATTCTGCCTTGCTTAATCAATTTCTTCTTGGCGTCGGATTAGATGCCGTTTCCTCGTCGTTTACAGAATGTAGGGGAACGGATCGTTTAGTAAATTCCCGAGGGGAATCCTATATAAAAAGGACAGGAGTGCTCGTAGTACCTTTTAGGTGTCAAAAAAGCGGTTTTGGTACTTCTTTAGTGTGTTTAGCCTCAAAAGGTCCACAGCGGGAACGTTAACGGTACCTTTTAAGGTATTGAACACCCTCGTCCTTTTTATATGGGAGTCCCCCCGGGTAAATTCCTCTACCCGGGCTACTATTCCTCTTAAAACACAAAGAGTAAATCAATCAATCAATCAATCAATAACGTATACGTAACAAAACAGACAGTAAGTGAGCGAGAGAGCGAGCCCGTCAGCCAACAAGGAAGCAAGCCAGAAAATAAATATTTCGCCGCATGTCTAACCGTGACGTTCGTTTAACGATTGCTCATTCCAAAGCCCAAGGATTCCCGCAGATTCTACTTTACAAAAATTGTCTTGATGCTGGCAGTTTACATGGAGCGATAGAATACCACTGGCGATGATAACATTTTTAATGTAATTACCTTCCTCACTTCCGCAGCCGTCTTTAAACATCAGATGCCAGCATCTATACTCTGGGCTGTCGTTATAAATTTGGCTCAACTCGTTTTTGGTATCTTAAACAACAATATCAAGAATAAATTTAATCAAATTAATAGCCAAGTACTGCTAATCCTTACTACATCTTTTAATACGCACGTGTTTGTGGTCCCAAAGGTGCGTTCCTTCTAGCACCGCAGGGGTTGTTTTGCGATGTCACGCAACGCTCCAAGAGTGTTGTATTGGGTGGTAAAATCCTGGTAGCAGATCGGTGTAACGCAATGAGGATTGCTTCCATTCTTCATATTTAAGATGCGTTTTCCCCCCCAGATTGATTCCAAAGAACAAGAGCAACTTTTCCTGGCGTTACTCACGTATTTATCTTAGAGATTTAGGGTGCTTTCGATTGACCGTATTCCAGAATAGGAATACATGGAATAAAGTTACAAATCCTTTGTTTTTATAGAGATTGACATTAAAATTGTCAAACACTTGCTAAAATGCTATTTTGAACATATCTTTGTTAGCCTGGTTGCTTCAAAACGCCAAACATAAAATCATCATTCCACGTATTCTTTTTCAGGAATAGGGTCAATCGAACGCACCCTTAGATTGAAGTAAAAAGATGTATAGCTGTGTACATAAGACATGACGTCCTCTTCAAGGTCTCTAACACCATAACCAGATATAAACGGCAGTGAGTCGATTTTGGTGAGGGAGGAAACCGGAGTACGGGTCGAAAAACAAATAAGGTGTCGTCGTAAACCCTGGGAACATTGAACCATTTTGATTGGTAGGTTGTTAGCTTACTTGTAGTTGAATGCGATCGCGGGATTGGTGTCATTGGCTCTTCATAAGGAGGGATGGGTCTGGCTGAGATCGACTGAAACTCAGTGCACATACGATGGTAGAGGCGGGAGACGCAGATTGATGATGACAACTAGGCCAGCCGGTGTAGTGTCTACCAGACAGAGCTACCTCCGTGCGGCCGGTCAAAAGCCTTACCAAGATCAAGAGCTAATGAGCCTGAGTCTACATCTTCCGTACCTCTCCTTGGAAATATTGCTCTCTCAGACCGTCTGTATTCAGTTTAAAACAGATTTTCAGCTTGGTCTATGTTTACGTCAGTATATCTATAAATTATTTATTTTTGGATACACTTTGCGCGCGAAACAAACAAATTATAGGACTGTCAATTTTAACCTATCAGAAGAAGCCATGTCACGCGTGACTGATTTTCTCGGGAACAGGTATTCTAAAAATAGACTCATGCATTTATGACTGTGCTGGGGAGCTCACCCATGCCATAACAAGTCGAATTCAATAAAGAGAGCTCAACGAACAGGAATAAAAAATACAACTCGCCTACCCGGGAAAACTTTTTAGCGGTTTTCATTGTGTTTGCGATGCTGGTGGTTACCAAGCATGCAAAGTTGTCCCGGGTGGTAGGGTAACCCTACCTGTGAAAATTTGCTTGTAAACCCGGGCTATCTTTGACCCTCCTGCTAGGATTACCCTAGTAGTAGGGTTACTCTACCTCCTTGTAAACAGGGCTTACGTGAAATGATCATTTTCCTCGCATTACCTCTGCAAAAACACGAGACTCCCATGGCCACCTCATGAAAGCTGCGTTTAGGACAGGATTTCTCCTCGTGGTCCCAGCGTTCCAGTTCCGATTGGTTTATCTGCTTATGAATTTCGTTCAAATAGCCTGCAAAAATAAAAAGCAAAAATAATAAAACGTAAATTAAAATTAAAAAACCTTTAATATATCTTTAACGTAGCTTGATGAAGTGAATTTGGAGTTGCTGTTGTTGAGTCTTTTCCAAAGACGACATCACAAATTTTAGTAGTGGCATTGGGCCTGTGTAGAGCACATTCCTAAATGGGATGGTCGAGCAAGCATCATGGCGCCAGCGACATGTTCTAACAACTCCCCGGCTGAGTTCGGAAGTGAGCCTCGGTCGCATTTCGAATTCTGCATGTTGCATAATTTACGAAACCAGTTGGCTGACATGAAAGGGGACCGCAACAGCAACAGACTCGACATCACGTGCTGCACTCGTGATATATCAATTTACCGACGTCGTTTGTCATTCCACCGAAAACTTCAGAAATTCAATGTGTCCAATGCTACAACCCAAGCGGCCGAGAGCATAATTTTCAGCAGGACCAAATTCCAAATTGAAACGCGTTATTTCGGTTCTGTGAAATACTCTTTTTTAAGTAGAAACTCGTCTCGATGTTACAGGATAATTCCGAGATAACACAATTGCTAAACGTCAACGAGCAACACGGCCCTCAACAGCAGACTGAACACAGGGCGCCATTGGATGACCAATAACTCGGTTTCCGGTTCGTAACGATTTCCGGTTTAATAATCTACCGGTCGGACCTGTCAATGTGGGGACCTACAACGCTGGTTCCAAATATTCCGTAAGGACCGAACCGAAATGCACCATTCCATTTGACTTCCTTCCAGCCTTTTCTCCAGTATGAAACGTTCCTGATTGATCACGAATCCTAAGAGTTTGCTTTAGTGCAAATGCAGTCTCACATGAAAACCCTCCGCTGACGTTAACAGTATAACAGTTTTATCACCACATACCACCCAACTCCAGATCGCAAGCTGCATCAGCGTACATGGATCCAATAGTGGTAATAATCTTGATGACTGGATCGTTATAAAGATAGTGTTGATCAATCGCAGCGAAATATTCTTGGAGAAAGTCTACGAGGAACAAAAGGAAATTAAATAGTATAGAGCCAGTAAAGTACAACTCAGGAAATCATAAATAGTTTTATCCAGTTTTGTTTTATCAAATGTTTTTAAATGACTTTTATGTTACGGTCCACGTTATTTCCAGATGATTAATTAATGGTCCCAGTGGGAAGGACGAAAGCCAAAAACAGAACTTAAAGAAACAAAAACGCGAGATATAAGCCGTAGCCAAACAGTAAGGGCTGGAGAAAACATGTAGTGTTAATTGATAACATCTTTTGGTAATCGCGCTGGAACTCAACGAATGTCACATGACCACTCTGAGGTCAAGTACGAAGTTAAGCAAGCAATTGTTTAGTATAGGTAATCACGTGAGGCCGAGTACTATTAAGGATTAATTGCACGAGTGTTTTGGAAATTTTCCAAAATTGCCCGAGTCGCGAAGCGACGAGGGCAATTTGGAAAATTTCCAAAACACAAGTGCAATTAATCCTTAATAGTACGAGGACTCATGCGATTACTTGTTTATCAATAAAGGGCAAAATTACTCTTGATTACCAAAAATGCCCTCGATTAAGAAAAAATGCCCTCTGTCTCAGCCAATCAGCGCTCAGTAATTTTGCCTTTTATTGATAAAGAATAATATCACTGGTATATCTGGATCACAGTGTTCATATGATATGCTTAATGTATAATTTGTATTTAATATAAAAGAAGGAGCCGATTCAACGTGAAAGAGTCTTGTTACATTAATTAACAATTATTCCGTGAATATGAGGTGGTAAATATCCAACGAGGCGCCTAGCATCGAGTTGGCTAACCAGTCTCATATCCAAAAAGCGCGAATGGAATATTTACGTCATTAAATTTTTGTTAAATTCTGATCGCTTGTACACTTGGAAATTAAGGGCAATTATTATCAATATACGCGGCCAAATAGAAAATCGGCCTCTTCAAAACACACGCTCAGCGGGCCGCAAAAGACTGACAGCGGGCTGCTAATGCATTATCAGCCCTACAGCTGATTGGTTCTTGCTTCAACTTTGTGATATGCCTATTATTTATAGACGATTTTACGCATTTTTTCGGTAATTTTAAATAAGTTCACTGGACTGAGTTGATTCTTTAATAGCTTGTTCAATCAACACTTACATGATGATTTGAAGTGACTTTGAATTCGTTATTCACTTAGCTTGTATTATTACAACTCGCATTCTTGATATCATTTGGCCTTGTTTATTGATAATAATGATAATGACATGACTCTTTTTGGAAATATTGTTTATTTGCGCCCTTGTAGTGTCATTTGCGGCCCGAGCGTGAAGCCGGCTCGGGCCGCAAATGACACTACGAGGGCGCAAATAAACAATATTCCCGAAAAAAGTCATGTTATTCCCTTATTAGTTTCCAGCTTGGCAACACTTGATGCAATCAGATTACATATTAGGTCATACAGTATAAAATTTTGGACTGATAACTGAGATTGAGCGAAACAATCAGAAAGCTAGAAACGCAATATCCGAGGTTGAAAATATAATAATAACATATATTGCACTAAAATGGCCTCTTGTTAAGTTTGACTTGTACATATGTACGAATCCCGCTTTTCTTTCTTTCCTTGCGAAAAAAACTGTGTTTCTTGCCCATGCATTTCCAATGGTTTTCCAACTATACATTCAATCTTTTATATACCCGCGAAACATGTTGTGTTACTTTTAAATCTAACCAGTGAAACTTATAGCCTTAGAGGTACATGATAGTTTTGGGGCATAGCCCCGTAAATATCAATTCCCAGCAAAATGGATTGACAAGGTTATCACAAAAAGCTTTAGATACATACGGCCTCCCTCTTCTACACTGGTGATGACACCTTCCATGATGACTGTAAAGTCCAGATCATCACGTTTGACTTGTTCAAATAAACCTGACAAAAAAAAATAATAATAACCGCACTAAGCCCCAGTTATTCAGAAGCCAGATAAAGCTATCTAGCCTTTGAACAACTGGGTCCACGAGGCGAAGCAGAGTGGTTTTAGACCCAATAAACCATTATAAGATAAAATGACAAATTTTAATGTAGCCTGTGTACAGCCGCAAGCGCGCTCTCCTCGTGACATCGGAGAGGAGAGCGGGCGGCTATACACAGGCTAATTCAGGAGCCCATTAGTGTAGGAGCCTTCATCTCCCACTTTGTTTCTATGAAGTAGCGTTTTTCTTGAACTAGGGAACACCTTTAATTAGCACGGCAAATTCAAAAAAGTTATTTCTAAAAATAGATAGGTCAGGAAAAACGCTACCTCACCTAGGAAAAGCCAGTTAGAGACTCTTGCTGATGGGCTCCTGGCTAATTTTAATCATGATCATATTACTCTCTCATTGGTGAGTGGAATACTTTATTATAAAGACAAGAGTGTCTTACTGGAAAATACTCCACTCATAAAATCCATACGAAACGACACGCGGGACCCGTGCGGCGCATTTTTCCATCCTTACTAGTTAGGATACTGATGACGTCATTTCCCGCCTTTGCATGGTTGTTTGTGCAAACAGTCAGTTAAAAGTAGGCGAGCGATAGATTCGCGAAGTTCTCTGAAGCTGACGTAAAATCCTTCTCTGAAAAACAAGAAAATGCTAACACGAAGAATAAAACTTCATACGGCTTAATTAAATTATTCAAGGACTTCCTTGTGAAGAAGAAATGCGAAAATTAACGAAATTCCTGCCGCCAAGCTGCAAAAATTTGCGATAAAGTTTGTGCTCGGGGTTAGAAAGAAAAATGGTGAGTAAAACAGTCCGGTATATAAAATAAAAAGAAAATTACAGGTTAGCTCGAAGATATGAATTTTATGTTCGAGTGGCAAGAACAATATCTCACTCATCCGCTCACTCGTGAGACATCTTCTTGACACTCGGACATAAAATTCATATCTTCTCGCCACCATGTAATATCCTCTATTTATTTCACTGGGTATCCAACCACATTAACGTGCCTTGGTATACAGCTTGTGATTAGTAATTGACGTCATGTATTATTCGTGACTTAAGACATTTAAGAACAATATACCATTGATAAAGCATGAACATACTTAACATGCACGGGTAATAAGTGCAACACATGTTTAAGACATTTATTACGAATATCCTCTACAACAGACACTTTGGTGAGTAATTGTTAACTTAAGGAAACCAGTTGATAGCGCCACCGCTCATCGGTCAGGTACCGGCAGGAAAATCCGAATCTTATGCTTTAGTTGATGCGTATTCTACGAAAGCTCCTAAAATTATATTAAACTAAAATGAAAGGATTGATTTTCTTCATTTCACACTGATTTTTTTTCTTTAGAAATTTATTTACGATAACCCTCAACTCCTTCTATGTAATAAACTACCTGGGCTTCACCAAAGTTGTTCCCAGGGATTTTCTCAGTTCGCTGCGAGTTGCACCTCTCGTCGGAGAAAATCACTGGGAACCATCTTGGGAATGGGCCATTTCCGAGTTCATGTGTGCCTCGTCTTCAAAGCGAGTCTAAGTGCGAAGTTTTCCTTATGGAAATTAGTTTTGATTCATATGTAAAGTAGAACTAATCACCATCACAAAATCTTCTCACTTAGACTCGCTTTGAAGACGAGGCACACATGAACTCGGAAATGGCCTATTCAGACACCATGCAACCATAAAATTTACGACTGAAATATCTGACAAAGAAACAACATTTCTGGACACATGCGTCTACAAGGGCGAAAGGTTTAAAAAGGAAAATATTCTTGACGTGCGCTCACACTTCAAACCGACTGAGATATTCCTCCTGCCACCCACCAGGGGTCAGTAAAGGATTTATCAAAGGCAAAGATCTGAGACTACTCAGGACAAACTCCTCAAAAACGACATTTGAGGAAAACCTTCGCAATTTCAGAGTCCGTTTGCGTATGAGAGGCTATCCCAGGCATCTGGTTGATCATATCCTCTCCGAAGTGAAATTCACAGAAAGAGAGTCGGCTTTACAAGATAAGCCACTGCCCTTTGTCACGCAATATCACCCATCAGAGCCTCATCTCAAGAAATATTAATGGGAAAATGGCACTGGATAGAAAACCAAGCCTTACTCGGGGAAATATACAAGGAACCCCCTTTCATCTCCTACAGAGAGGGGAAATCCTTAAAAGATATACTTGTGAGAGCAAAATTCTAAGGGTAAAGGTACAACATCACGAGAAGTGGGAATTGTGTTTGGTCCGTCAACATCCTTTTCATCCTTCTCTTGTCGAAAGTAATTACGCGATTGCTATTGTTGCGCTTAGTGATTGGTTTAAAAACTCACGCCAGTTTATCAACCAATGAAAAGGAAGACCAAAACCAATAGCAACTTGCACGCGCGAATTTTTTTCGAGCAATTCTTTTCTAACTTATGGTCTTACAATCTGGGGAAACACCTATGAAGCCACTTTACATCCTATTATTGTTCTGCAGAAGAAGGCTGTTCGAATTATTACTTTTTCTTGTTATAATGCTCATACCTACCCTATTTTCAAAGATTTGTACGTTATGAAATTTCTTGATGTTGTATAGTATCTTGTGTCTTTATGTTTAAATTTTATCATAATTTGTTACCCTCTGCTTTCCACTATTATTTTTATTCTTATATCAAGTAGGAACAAGTATAATACTAGACTGTCTTCTAAATGAGCGTTTTGTATTCCTACTGCCAGGACTAATTATGGGAAGTTCATCATTTGCTTCAAGGGGGCTGTTATTTGGAATAATATTGAGGAGTCTTTAAAAATTCTTCGCTTTCACAAATTTAAGTGTTCCCTAAAAAGGTCTCTCATTACGTCATATTCATTGTCTTATTTATACTTCCTCTTTATTCCAGTACATCTGAAGTGACATGGTTTTTTTTTTGTTTTTGGTTTTTGTTTTGTTTTGTTTTTTCTGTTGTTGTTCTCTTTGTTTGCTGGTCTTTTATCATTACAATTGTGCCTCCTTGAATCGACTTTTTTATTCCCTTAGACATAAAGTTATTTATTCTGTCTCCTAGCTGGATTAGCTTCTTGGTTATTTTCTAGTGGGCTTTGTACTTTTCTTAAGTCTGTTACTTATTTCATGTATCCTTATTTACGTGTGGTACAAATAAACTATTTTGTTGTTGTTGTTGTTGTTGTTAACTTACATGGCATTGCTACGAATTTGGATTGGCTCATTACGCTGTTTGCGGATGCTGTGATTGGTCGAAGTAATTACTTTGGCTTTTGTCTTAAGACACTCAATTGAAACCTCTCTCTAATGCTAATAGCAATCACGGTGACCGGACTGTCACGCGGGAGGTCGCGAGTTCAACTCCGGCCGGACCAACACTCAGGGTGCTGCCTTTGTAACTACATCTGCAAATGGTTAGACTTTCAAGTCTTCTCTGATAAGGACGATAAGCCGGAGGTCCCGTCTCACAACCCTTCAATGTTAATAATCCTGTGGGACGTAAAAGAACCCACACACTTGTCGCTAAGAGTAGGGCACGTAGTTCCCGGTGTTGTGG
Source organism: Montipora capitata (assembly GCA_949126865.1). Lineage (NCBI taxonomy): Eukaryota > Metazoa > Cnidaria > Anthozoa > Scleractinia > Acroporidae > Montipora > Montipora capitata. The sequence goes on from OX421446.1 coordinate 21,557,937, forward strand.
TCTGTCTTCTGTTGTGTATCATGGTTGGGAGGGTAAAAAAGGGGCCACAGTAATTGGCGCAAGCTGTTGTGGCGCTCTGCCAGCTTGAATGGCAAAGTTAATAAAATAAGGAAGCTTTGCGAGCTAACATTTCAATCGTTAACCCCAGTCAATTCTCTCTGACGAAGGGCTAAATAAATCAATCAATGAATAAATGAATAATAATGCCTGTTTACCAGCTTCTTTCACATCATTGGCGAAATCAATCATATGCTGATTGCAATCCATGTGCAACTGCCTAATGTGGCTCCCAAAACGGTATAAATACTTCAGTGTCATCTGGTTCCAATTCTAAAGCAGCTGCGAAATCACTTGCAAATTCTGAAACACATCAAGGAGTAAACAGTGTGTCAACAATGAATAGATATCAGCTTAGTAGTTTTTGAAAGATTCATGCACAACGACAACGGAAAATACATGCAATTTGTGTGCAGTGTTGCTTATTTCCTTTTGTTGTTATTTTCCTGATTATGGGTGTTTTAAGTCGATTTCCTAAACATAAAAATCTTGAAGTAGAACTAAACGGAAAGACGATGAAACTATATAGACGATGATTAAAGAATGTATCTTACGCTTTCCCAGTTCATCTCTCTTTCTGTTCAATTCTTCTAGGACAGGAATGAGCTCATTCATCTAAAACAGGAGCAATATTAATGATTTCAAAAGATGTTTTCGTGACTGTATAAATGAAAAAAAGAATGGTTAGCCAGAATTTGAGAACAAAGAAACTGACCATAAACAACATTCACAATTTTTCACATTCACAATTCCCTCGATCCCTAGACCCGTTGGCTAGACCGTGTATTGGGTTTGAGCCCTGTCAGGACCAATACCTGCATAACTGAGAAGAGGGTGCCGCCTATGTAATTACAGCTTCAAATGGTTAATAATTAGACTTTCAAGTCTTCTCGGACGATGACTCTGAACCATAGGCTTCGACTCCCTAGACTGAATTTCAGCCGCCTTCTCTGCTCGCTCATTCTGGGTCTCTCTTTCCGAGTAAGCAAGCAAGCGGAGAAGGCGGCTGAAATTCAGTTTATCGACTCCCAAGAGTGATTGATATAAATTTTCTCCTCACAAGCTCAATACATAGATAAGCAGACTGGCGAGGAAGATAAGGAATAGGCCATTCTCGAGTTCATGTCTGCCTCCTCAGTCTTCTAAGCGAGTCTACGTGCGAAGTTGTTATGATGGTAATTAGTTCCACTTTAAAACGAAATTGCAGCGTTGACACTGTTTAAAAAGTTTTTAAAAAGTAAAACGTTTCAATCACTTTGGGTAACCTTCATCAGTACTGAACTGATGAAGGTCACCGAAGGTCACCGAAGTGATCGAAACGTTTTACTTTTCAAAAACTTTTTAATCAGTGTCAACGCTGCAATTTCGTTTTATATCATGCCTGATTACAACCACGGTACTTTTAGTCCTAACACATGAACGAAAACTATTTTTCATAAGAAAAACCTCGCACTTGGACTCCCTTTGAAGAGGAGGCAGAAATGAACTCGGAAATAGCCTATCTATTGTTGTGTTTGCGTGAACTTTGGACTGTATGGAGCGTGCGCAATATTAAAAGAGAAGGAATAAAGCAAGTCAGTTGTCGATTGACTTAGTTTCGTCCTGTCTCATGAAATTGGATAACGCTTCATTTTACCTGAGCTTTTTGTCTAGATATATCAGCAACTTTATAGCTTCCCATAACTTACATAGAGCGGTTTTCAAATGAGTGTCGTAAAACCAAAACCAAAGTAATTACTTTGGCCAATCAAAAAGGACGGAAACAATCCAGTAAACCAATCAAAACTCGAAGTCATTGCACGTAGCCGACACAAAGCGCGGGAAAATGTGCACGCGCGAGCCACGATTGGTTTTGGTTTCACTTCTGATTGGTTGAAAAAGTGGCGCGACAACTTTGAACCAATCACTGAGTGAAGTAATCATAAACCAAAGTAATTCACTAAGTACTTTCGACATTCAATTGAAAACCACTCTAAAAAGTTACTAATGGGTGATAGTCAATAAGGAAAATTAACATTCATTCACAAATCTTCATCGCAATCGCTTCAATCTACGATCGGCAAATATCTCTTAAGTTTGTGTGGCTGTAGTTTTGCGATGTTTCGAATTTGTTCGTGCAGTTCACTGTGTTTTCAACGACATTTGTTTGGTATCGTAAAATTATCTTTATTCTTATGTTATTTGTTCTTTTATAGTCAAGTCGTCACTGTAACTTATGATCAGAAGTAAGTTACACGTTTGAAGTTTCCTTGATGTATTATCACCCGCGACAACTACACCCATTCACTGTCCGAAGAGAATAGGTAACGCAGTCCTCAGCTTTGTTGTGGACGGGAGCACCTTTTACTTCCCTAATTGCTTGTAAATTGCATTAAGAAGAAATGGACAAAGTCCTCTAACCAAAGGCACCAATGATATGGTACATTACAGAGGTATGTTGATTCAAAGCTGTGGCGCCGAAAAAGTCATGTCCCGGCAGATAAGTAGATGCATAGTGATCTGAGTGATTTGGGTATACGCGTCACAAAGCGTCCCCTTGGTCTTCTACACAACTTCAACATCACTCGCTGCTGGAGAAGACACGTCAAAGTGTACCCGCTAAACTCCATTCCTCAAGTAAAGATAAATGGTTGCATTTACCCTCAACGCAAAATAACGCTAATCCTTACTATCTCATTAATAGAAATAGGTAACAAATGCTTAGAGAGGGGGACATTGGGGTTTGAAGAAATGCGGGTATCCGTTAATTTTTAGCACGGTATTTCGGAAATTTCGGAATTGCGGTATCATCAAAGCCCTCGGAAAGCGGTTCTCGTATGTTTTGGTTCACGGTATTCGGTGCAGAACTTACGTTACGGAATTATCAGACTTCCATCCGGTTGCTTCAGGGAAAAAGAAATTGGAAACTCTGAAACCTTCCTCTTTGGTGCGCTGATCACGCTTTGCAAGCGCGATTCGTTTTAAAAATCGTTTGCTGTACTGACAAAGGCAATCCGCTCGCGCAGAGTAACATGGGGAAGAAAATATAGAACATTAATTTCGAGGGCAATTTGGCATAAGTAAGCAAGAGCACAAGGTCTCAGTGTATTGAAATTACTCCAAACATATTTCAAGTAGGGTAAAATGGAACTGTTCGTTGGGAGGAAAAATGATGTACAATTATAGGAGAACGAGTTTCAGTTTATGCAAGATAGGTTTTGAAACATGAACATCGCACTTGTTCCTTTGCCCACAGCTATTACTGGTCAACGGGAGTCCCTCTTGCTACCTTCAAAAAAACGCGGTGGCTCTCGGGAAGAGAGAGAAAACAAAAAGAGCGAAGTAGAGCACGTGACACGATGCATTCTGCATTATTACTGTGTTGTGATATCCAAATGAATTTATCCTTATAGGTGTTCGGGTTCAAACAGAATTACAACTGTGACTTACCAGCAGGACAACTTTTGAGGTATCCGCATAAGTCTCATTTTTCATGAAATCACTGCCATTTTTTCCCACCGAGATGACATCTTCCCTTCTCGATCCAAGATTAGTCAGCTTGGAGGCATGCTCTACGTCTGTCAACAATTAACAATTATTGAACAAGGTTGAAAAATAACGTGGTTTGTCAGTGGTGGGCAGATTAGTTATTTGCCGTAGCCGAATGCTGAGGCAAGTAATTTATCTGCCGGAGACACTGAAAAATCACGATATTTTGCGATAATCGAGTTAAATAATTGTTTTATCACTCGATGACTGAGTTTGTTTTTCACAATTCCCAACAACTAAATCACTTTCTGAAAGTTCAGGAAAGCGAACTGCCATTTTCACGCAAGAGCGTGGTATCAAGTACGCATGAGCATATTATTTGCAGTAAAATTAAACACAGATGGACGGTATTACGCAAACGCAGACCATTATTTGTGAGGCAGTTATTTGCAGGTAAAGTGGAAGAGAAAAATGCATCGAATGATAAAAGCACTCATTTGTTAAGCCGAAATATTTCTGAGATTAGCTTACGACGGAAGAGAAATCAATTGAAAATATTTGTTCGCTTGAACATCATCCGCTATTTTATATGTTAGGGGGCGTACCAAAAGCATCATGGGCATCCTTCGAAAACGCTTGCGCGCTCGTTGGTGTTGGAGTAAAGCTCATGGAACCAAACAACTCCATCTAATTACTGACCCCTCCCTCATTAATTTGTTGGTCTTGTTTATTTGTGCTTTCTCACCTGGGTAGCTTTTATATCAGCTGCCAGGGCCCGGTGAGCATCTTTTGTTGTCTTGCAGTTCACACTTTCGCTATTACTTTGGTTAAGTCATGAAGACTTTATATTATGTGAAAAACACTAGCTAATATGCATGAACTGCATTTAGCGGAGCCAACCGTAGCTACGTCGCTCCACTTAATAGTACAGCACTGCTTGATCGATATCGCAGAGGTCGCGGGCTGAATTTTCCGGCTTCAGCATTTCAGTTAAGGGGATTCGATCTAAATAAATGAGACCTGACCAAACGGCCAGCCAAAGACAGCCAAAAATGTATTTAACTTAAAAGACTTGCATTATGTGTTCTTTTAGTCCATAAGTGTCTCAAGTTTTTGTGAGTCCATTGAAAAAGCTGTAAAGATGTACTTCTTCCCTAATGGTCACCATAGGTCGCGTTCAAGTTTCCTTTAGGCTCTCTGCGACTCTTTTTAGCACTGCTTTTTAAAGAAGTAGTCGATAAAAAACGGTCACCCTATGCTACCTAAGCCTTGCTACGAAATTGGATGGGGCCTAGTTTATGGCTTAATCACCTCGCAATTCAGGGGCACCAAGAGCAGCCAATGAAAAGAAACGTGATAGGTATTATTGAAAAGCGAGGGCGGGCCATGTGTATGGTCCCACATTTCACGTGATGTCGTTATCAGTTGATAGACTGATACTGGGTGCAATTGCATGATAGAATGCGGAAAATGCAAATGAAACTCAATTCAGTTGTTTTGTATTGTAATTTGTTTCTTTATTTCGTTAGGACAAAAACACACTCGCACTGCTAAAACGGATGCGGAAAAAAGCCTAATCTCTGCCCTCAAGATATCTAACTCACAATTCAAACTCAGTCATGCAAATACTCAGTCAAGCAATGCACTATGCTATAATGGCTATGTCCGATCCATCATAAATATAGGGAAAGAGAGAATGTATAAAAATTAAAATAGATGCTAGTATTCAGCCACATCAAAATGTACTCAGTCTTGCACTTACGTAATCCTATTATGGTCATGTTTAATACAAGACCACAAAAGGTTGTCGCTTTCAAATACATACCAGTGACCTGTCGCTCTCAATTAACTTGCAATTACTATATCGGTTATGAAGTTATAGCAACACAGCTCAAAGCCTCCACATTTTTCGCTCTACATATCAATAGGATTATTCGGTACTGTCAAAATATGCCTCTCAGAGCATTCTTTCTTTTTCCTCAGACCTATTTTGTGATGGTGTATTGTTGTTTATTCAATCCCAGATATTCGCCACATTTCACCCGCTTACCGCAGTGGGGGGCTTATTAAAACACCTCAAGTGTCCATATGAATTGATTTCTCTCAGAGCCAGACCGGGCAAACAAACACTATGCAAGATTGCTAGTTTTGAAATAAGTATATATTTGAAGTGTGGGTTTTATGGACAACTCAAGCAGCTGTCTCCCGTAGACACCTGAAAAATTCAAATGCCATCAATTGGATTTTTTCACGATTTTTTTATGGGAGACAATTGCTTGAGTTGTCCATAAAAGTGCGACAATCACTTCACCATTGCTGTTTTTATTCGATCTCTTTCTTACGAGTGTTCAGCTCTAACTTCGCGGTATCGTGGAATTATGTTTTGAGTTCACAATGCGAAGTTGTTTGTCACGGATCAGCAGAATGCGGAATTATGTAAATGTCGACGGAGTTGCAAGTCTTGTCCATACTGCAACATCCCTAAAGGCATAGTAGCAAATACATATAGTTGGACCTTCCCAAGAAGCATTTGTTTGTCCAAACTTGAATATTTCGTAGAAATATTTTTTTACTTTCAGTGATGGGTAGTTTAAAAAAAAAGTAATAATAATAATAATAATAATAAATGAAGAAAAAGACCTTTTCCGGCCTTATGTTTGCTTCACATAAGGCTCTTTATACCTTTTCTCATGCAAATATGAAAACAAATCGAAACTTATATTAACACCAAAACTTCAACGGATGAAATATAAGATTGTCCGGTTGATAGTACTCCTGAGAACGACTCTTATTTTTTTTCAATGCGTGAACGGGCGGAATTCAACAAATCCTGCAATCTTATTGGTTCCGGGGGCGGACGGAATTTAGACAAGAAAAAAAAAATTTAGATCTCTTTGAAACGTTCAGTTTGTAAGTCGCTTTAATTAATATTACATTCGCTATCAAGCGCAGTACGAGACAACAATTAAAAAAGTGATTTCAGGGAGGAAGAGAGAGAGAGAGGAAATAATAAAAAAAAGTTATTTACTAGCTAAGGGTCGGTCCGTATAGCGAAAAACTGTGACCTCGGTCTTGGTCTCGGTCCTGCGGCCGAGGGCAGTATTTTCAAGACCGAGGTCAAAGTTTTTTGCTATACGGACCGACCTTCAGCTGGTAAGTAACATATATTTATTGGTGACATTGACATTTCCGACAACCTGCGCGATCGAAGTCATCCTTGGAGTCAAGTATTTTGCACTGCTTGTAGAATTTCGGATTCTGGTAAGATCTCTGTGATATCAGTATTTAGAGTCACAGACCAAACGGTGGAGGGGAACAAAAATAACCACGTTGATATTTGGCAGCATAGAATTTGGAAAGTGTTATTAATCAAAAGGAAAAAAATAGTTTTGCAGAAATGTGAGGTATAGTCACGGTACAGCCAGGAATCACTTAGCAACGACTGAGACAAGACTTTATATATATATTTTAACGTGAACAAAATGAGCAAAAATGAACAATGTAAGAATTGAGTATTGTATGTACCTTTTGCCACTTTATGTAATTTCTTCAGGTTGTGTTTTGGCAAAGTGAACGAGTAGCGAGAGGCGTTTGCAACACAGACAAAAAGCAGAATTGCAAAGATTGACTTCACTTTAGCTGCCATTTTTGCGAGATCCAGTCAAGATGGCAGCTCCTAGATCAGCGAGAGTGAATGCTTGGGACCGCCTGACTCATGCACCATTTAAGACAAAATTTTCTTTATTTGTATTATTCCAGAGAATGGCATGAAATGTCTAAAATTATAATATTTTTAAATTGCAGCTTAAGTCAACAAGTAGGGAGAAAATAAATCACCACCGACTTCAATGACCATAAAGTGAACTGATCACAATTGATTCAATTAAGAAATTCTTCTAACCGAATGAGTTGGCGTTTCAGTTGTTAGAGGCGAATCACTGTAATAGGAATTCATATTAATATTTCAACAGAATTAACTACTGGAGTATAACTTGGAATGTTGTGTATTCCCATTTATTATATGGCTCTGTCTCGCAAGGACTGGGAACTACAAAATTTAATGGTCCGCCATTACTAACTTTAAGATCTTGAGAGACCTGGATCGAGGAGAAAATGACGTCAAAGGCTCACTAGTTTAAAAATGCAATGCGTGTGTACGCCGCCCAATGAATATGCAGCGCGGGAGTTTTGGGCTCTCAGACTTTTAAACTCGCGTTTTGCATATGTAATAAGCTGCATTCACACGCTGAAATTTTAAGCAAGTGAGCCTTTGACGTCACTTTTCCCTGGATTCAACCCTCTGAGGTCCAATGGGTCAGTTTTGAACGTAAGTAATGGCGGACCGTGAAATCCAAAAGTTAAATTTTGCCAGTCAGGTGTTAAGCAAACATACTTTCAAAATCTGAAGGAAACAGGAGGTTTTTTTTTTTTTGGGATGGGGGGGGGGAGGGGGGGGGAGGGGGACCACTTTCCCATTACATCACGTGGTCAAGTATAGCTCACAGCATCGACATACAGGTTACTTATAAATAAAACATATATATATATATTAAAATAAATATAAGTGAAAATAAACACTATTAAAATTAAATAATTAAATTACTTATGCCTCGTTTGAAGCAATCATATGTTTCCGATTGAATCACAGAATCACTTAAGCTATTCCAATCCCTAATTGTTCTAGCAAATATTAAACTAAACTGGTAAGTGTTTCCTGATTAGTAGGGTTGAATGAACTTCTTGGGATTATACTGGCGAATGATTCTTCCCTTAGTCTTAATGTTAACGACAGCCTTCCACATAAGTTGGAGTCTAGCATTTAACATGATCCTTTTCTGAGGCGATGAGCAAGTAAGCTCTTTTAAAAGGTAAAGAGTAAAGAATGTTTCCTCTAATCCCATAGTATTCTAGCTTTGTGAGAAGGCGTAGGTGGGGGACAACATCAGAAGCTTTTGAAAAATCTGACTGATAAGCATGTCCGTTTTAATACCGCGATCCATATTCAAGGCGATATTCTACAAGGTGGTTACAAGCTGGGTCTCGCGGGATCTCCCGTGTCTGAATCCGTATTGACAGTCAGTTAGGTTATTTAACTCCTCTAAATGGGTCAAGATGGCCCTTATACAAGATGTGTTCCATTGTTTTACAGACGACTGAAGTCAATGCAACCGGACGGTAATTTCCTGGGTCTGCGTGACGCTTTCGGTCAGTCTAAAATGCACACAGCGGACCATGGGTAAAATGCAGACAAAGGTAATGATGTAAATGTTGAAAAAGCCCAAACCCTTTAGAAATGCTAACCGTAGGCCTAATTAGGCATAAAACAATATTTAGGCTTAACTGTTAACACTTCTAAAGGGTTTGGCCTTTTCAACAGTTACATTTTAACCTTAGTCTGCATTTTAGAGGTCTCTTTTAACACACGAAAGGAAATGAGGTCAGGCCCACAAGCTTTCTTTGGATTTAACGGCTCTAAAAGTTTCACAATACCAGCTTGTGAAATGTTTTTGACTCAATGTCAGAAAAAGGGTTGGCACTAACAGTACTAATAGAGGTGTTCTCTCTTGTAAAGAAAAAACGGTTGAGTATTTTATTTAGTATGTCAGCCTTGATCTTGTCATCAGAAAAGACAGTACAAACATCAACCTTCAATTTGGATACGTTGACTGTATCTTTCCTTCTTGATCTGATGCATCGCCAGAACTTTCTACCAGGTCAGATGGGCTCCTGACCAGGTTTATAGTTGCATGGTTCTGACATTATCACATGTGGTATTTGTAATGAATACTCAACTTTTCGAGCTTTCAGTGCGTAACGTTCTCAAAATGAACACTAAGGCAAAATGTTCCGTAGTTATTAATGACCTACAATGAGAGCCCTACAATGGCCTAGAATTGCCTACAATGGGCCACAATGGCCTACAATGAGACCATTGTAGGCCATTGTAGGCCATCACTGTGGGTGTGCTGTGGGCCATTCCTTGCGCAGGAAGTTATGTATGTGGGTTGAGAAAGACTGGAACTTGTTCAGGTTCAAGAAGGACTGGAGTTAAATTTTCGACCAAAATGGCGGACGAAGTGGATTTTGGAAATGAACCGTAATTGAATTGAAGAAACACCCTCATTTTCCATCTTTGAGATGCCTTCGTTTGGACAGATTGTTATCGGTCCTCCGGGGTCAGGTAAAAGCACATTTTGTGCTGGCATGAGCGATTTTTTGACCAGTCTAGGGAGAAAAGTTGCAGTGGTAAATCTTGATCCGGCAAATGAGTCGCTGTATTATAAATGTGCGGTGGATATCTCCACTCTTATAACTCTGGATGATGTAATGGAAAGTCTCAAGTTAGGACCAAACGGTGGACTGATATATTGCATTGAATACCTCGAGAAAAACATTGACTGGCTTGAAGCAAAGCTTAAAGAGCTAAGTGGACATTATTTTCTATTTGATTGCCCCGGTCAAGTGGAGCTTTATACTCATCACAATTCCGTTAGAAACGTGGTCAGACGATTGGAAAAGTGGGACTTCAGAGTAAGTGAAACTCTCTGAATTGTTTTAAAACTCCTCGAGTAACCATCAATTAATCAAAAGAATACTTCTCTTAATTCATTCACTGAGGTTAACATTAATAATTGTTGTTAATGTTAACGACAAACCTTGTGAATTAATGTTAATGTGAGTAATCTTAATGTTAATTATTGATTACTACCAACACCTTCAATGCAATTTTACGGTGTCCACAGTCATTGCTGAAGATCGCCACCATAACTGGCTTTCCTTGCAACTTGTTCCCATCTGGTGCTGTGTTTTGGTCAGTGATTGGTGATTGGCTACTTAAGCACAGATTGCTATAATCCTTGAGGAAACTATTGAGACTTTGTTAACTTCTAAAAACATTTTCTTCCTAAACCCCCCCCCCCCCCACCCTCCCTTTCCCCTCCCATCCTCACAAGGATGTTGAGATTCAGCTGGGTCATTTGCATTTCTCCTTGAAGAACATTGTGTAGGGTGGGTGACGCGGAGGTTGGATTGTTGGCCTTTGTTTTACAAATTTAGATCCAAGAGTTCATCAAATGGGAATGTAGATCTCAACTCTTTTACGGCAGCTTTGTAGCTGCTCAATTTGGGTTGGTCCACGTCGCAAGAAACATTTTTGGCTGGGTCTCTCCTGGAGTTGTAAATATCACACATGTACTTGTTCTTGGGATGGCAGATTATTTTGATGATCCTAAATTTTCTTTGGTGTTTTCTTCCTTCAGCTAACAGCAGTTCATCTTGTGGACGCTCATCACTGCAGTGATCCGGCAAAGTTTATTTCTGTTCTTCTCACCTCTTTATCCACTATGATCCACATTGAATTGCCACATGTCAATGTTCTTTCCAAGATTGATTTGGTGGAGCAATATGGAAAGCTAGGTAGTAAATTCCCGCCATTTATGTCTCTATGGCTGTATAGTTTGCAATATGCAATCACATCACAGTCTGCCAAGAGCCAGCATCAGGGTGACTTACAACAATGTTATCATGATTTTATTTCGAATGCTGGAAGGTTTTCCCATAGTAGGGTGAATATCTAGGACAATGTCAATGTCACTCTAATTCAGTTGACAGTCTGACCCAAGTCATCATCGGTCATTGTATGAACACAAATGCATTTTGTGATTTACGGGCATGTGATCATTTTGAAAGTTGTGAAAATCTAATTTGAGAACATTTAAAACATTTCGAGTGACCATAAATCACAAAATGCATGAGCAAGTTCATATGATTTTTTATTTACATTGGTGTATTATAATTATACTCAACAAAATTACTCCATTGCTGTGTTTCCATGGCAACTTCTGTATTGCACTCTATAGCTTCTTTTGAACTCTATAACCTACGGGTACATGTATTTATGCATTCATCATTGACCAATCAAAAACACAGCATTCTGTTGAGTATAACTTATATTATTGAAAACTGAACTACACGAATATCAGATTTCCAGCATTTTCGTTGGCTCACTGGACACCGGTTATCAGTTTTTATTAAATTTTCAGCCTCGGTTAATGCATTTCTCGTGCTCTGATTGGTTCACTCAATCTCGTTCATCAGCTTACATACCTTAGTATGGCAAATGATTGCCCTAAGCATTGCTAAGCTAATTTTTTTTTTGCTGGAAAGCGGAATTTCTCTCGGAATAAAGCAAAGAAATCTTTTCTTGTGTGGAAAGTTTGGATCAATTCTGACGTTTAGAAATGCTTTTGTGATGAGCCTGCATCTGTCTGACCCACCAGGTATTGTACACAACATTGCATCTTCATCAAGTTTTTTCGATTTCGCTCTGATTTTTTTGCTTCCTTTTCATACTTCTGAATTTTTGGAGTTTAAGGAATTTAATATAACAATTATTCCATTCGCGCTATTTGGATATGAGACTGGTTATAGCTAACTTGGAGCTACGAGCCTCGTTGGCTATTTACCATATCTCATATCCAACGCACGCTCTTGGAATAATAATAACCATTATTGTTAAATACACCTGCTGTATCTACCATATCCAGCGCGTCCTCATAGACTAATAATTGCTAATAATTGCAATAACTAAAATCCGGTCCAGTTCCCTTTAACATTGGGTGAAGAACTTACTTCCTAGTCGTGATGCATAACAACCCAGAGATGTTTCTTAAATGGTGATAGATTTATGAAGATCTATAATTTGCTTTATCCTTTTCAGCTTTTAATCTTGACTTTTACACTGATGTTCTGGACTTGAATTATTTATTGGACCACATAAAAGATGACCCATTTACACAAAAGTATAAGAAACTGAATGAAGCTCTAGTTGGGTTGGTGGAGGATTATGGCTTGGTGTCATTTAGAACTCTAGATGTTCAAGTAAGTGTCTTGTAGAGGTGACTGCCGAGATTGTGTAGCTGGCAGGATTTTTTTAATGTTCTTGTGCACAAGCTGGACAAGTAATCTCACAAAATGAAATGAGCAGCAAAAGGCACAAATGAAAATTGTCTCATCCTAGTGTTTGTCCCACTAGCTGAACAGGTTATTAAAAACCTTGTACATTAGGCATATAGGGGAAATTGCGTGGTCACATGACAACTGTTTGGAATTTTACATTTCTACGGAACCCTTCACTGTATAGCAAATTCACATTCGTTAAGGTTACAGTATTTCTACTAATATTGATGAGGTTTTCTATATGTTTGTGACCAAATTGTCGCGCTGCTGCCATTTTAGGTCACGTTATTGTGTTTTTGACCAGTAAGTCTGAATAATAATTAACCTTTTCTTCAACGGGTCTTTAAGGGTCAGACCTCGGGATTTTGTTATTAAAATTAAACTGTTGACAAGTCAGGTTGGGCTGACCAGCTCATCAGCTAGCAGTTCCTAGCCTTTTAATTAGCGAAAGAGCGCACAAAATAGTCAAGCGAAAAGCCGAAAGCTGGAGCAAAGGAGCGCAGGGGAGTTGAGGCATCTCCCAAAGTCTCATCAGGGGCACCCAACGTCAATTTTCGGAAAATATCTGTTCGGAAGACGATTTGAGATCTAGAATTTTCGGAACATTTGTTGTAAAATGTCTTGCTTGCCTGCCTCCTAGGATTTTGGAACATCTGATAAAATGGTATAATTGCCCAATGTTTTTAACGATTTTTACCCTAAAAAGGTCACCTAGAATTTTCGGGAGCCTTTTTTCTGGCTAAAATTTTCGAAAAGGTAAGTTTTGATTCCTATAATTTTCGGATCACTAGACTATCAGCTAGGAAATCCGAACAGATGAAAACTTTTTAGGGGATAAAAATATGCCTATATCTACCGTTTAAATACTAAAATACGTTTAACAATGCTATAATATTTAAGTGGTTTTGAACTATATTCTCGTTGGGTGCCCCTGTCTCATTCGCTCCAGTCTCGCTGCGCTGTGCGCTTGCGCACGATTTTTGTGTCAAAACAATCGTAAAAGTGCTCGTATTCTATGTATTTTGAGTAAACCGTAATAACGTTGTTGTTTATTTTGTTCATTCTGCTATCTGGGGGCAGAACAAAAAGAATGCTGTTTCATTCTTTCCAAAACCAGAACAATTACATAACAAGTAGGTAAACCGAGAATTTAGTGGATATCTATTCCGAAATTGTCGAAAAGAAAGCTCTCTGATTCTCTGTCTTTTTTTAAGTCAAAGGAAAGCATGTACCAATTGATAAAGTCAATCGATCAAGCCAATGGCTATGTATTTGGGGGACTTGAAGACGATAGAAGCAACTTCAGTCAGCTGATGTCTTCGGCAGTGGGAACTGATTTCGAGTTTTTCAGGTAAAGAAATTAAATTAATGGCGGTTTATTTCTAATATAATCCTAAGTCAATACATTGGCCAGCCACAGCAGGTTTTAAATCAAAGAAGCCAAGCCTTTTGCAAGCTGTGTTAGTGAGCGCGGGAAACCCGTGGATAAACCAAACCATTTTGGGTTCAATTGCCGTTTCATGTGATTTGCTATTGGCTAATTGACTACGGTGGTGCGTGATTTTCTGGCCAACCAATAAGTCACGGTTGAAGTGCAAAACCCGAGTAAGAAGTCGCGGAAAAATGAACTTTATACAATGAACTTTATTTAAATGTCAAGTCTACTAGACTGAGAACTACATGTACCCGTTCAGTCTTTCGAACGGCTTAGGCAATCATTCGAAGGGAGAATGAGGAGAATTCTTATTCGTATACGCACAGGCTTTATTTCCAATTGAATTTTTAAGTAGCTGACAAGCTAGTATCTTCGAGTATATCTTTCAGGAACAATGAAACCAAAATTGCATCAAGTTACAACAAGAGTGAATTAGACAAGAGGCTACCCGTAGCCTACACTTTGTTCCAAAGACTTTTAGCCGACTTCCTTTAAGTTCACAGTAATTCAGTGGGCTTTTTTATGTTACAATATCTTGGTAAATATCCAATTTCAATTCCGAAGTCCACACTCCACATTCCGTGACCCAATGATAGGGTTAAGTGCTAGCGTGAATATGTGTTTACATTTAAAACTGTTGTTAACGGCATTGGATTCCAATCAAAACCAGAAAATAGATGCTTTGCAAGTCTACGATGATACTTTAAAATATTTAATACTTTTTCTTAATAATACTGGGAGAATTATAAAATAACGATATTCCCCCCCCCCCCCCGGAACAATGTAATAAGGGTGTTGTTATGGCATGGGTGGGCTCCCCAGCGCAGTCACAAATTAGTCTATTTTTAGAATACCCGTTCCCGCCAAAATCAGTCGTCATGTCCCTGAAAAAAACATGGCAGAAACAGTCACGCGTGACATGGCTTCTTCTTATTGGTTAAAATTGGCGAGCCTTTGTTTGTTTCGCGCGCAAAGTGTATCTAAAAATAAATCCATTTGTGACTGTGTTGGGGCAAGACCGCAAAGTGATATATCAACACTCTTGGTTAAAAATGTATGTGCTAATATTCTGTAAAATGTGGGATTGGGATCGATGGAGTTCCAGTTGTTATCAGCTGAATACGTAAAAGAATGTAGGCCGTTTGTTGTGTGCCTTGATGTATCAGATTAGGATCTAAGAATGAATGTGTTGTTTAAGTAAGCAACGAACAAGTATTTGCTGAAGTAAAGACATCGAAACACATGCAGTCATGTTACAATGTTCTGAATTTTTCCTGTTTTTAAGACTTGTCGCAACAAGGCCTAAAAGAGTATCATATCCCGGTTCCCAGTACTTTAATGTGAATCCGAACGTACGCATGTTCAGATCTTGCAGGTTTTTGGCCTAGGCCCCTGCTATTTAGTTTTCTTTGGTGTTCGAAGAAGGTGGCTTGACTGACACTGTAGTGAGTTCTATCGGTGTTTGGGGTGTAAAGATGTCTGCAGCTGGTTGCTAGTTATAATGTATCTGTTGCTTCTGAACCCAAGCCGTTCTTAGTAGTTACCGGCTTTCTTTTTGCTCCTTATGTGGTTGGTCCTTTAAGAAGTCTTTTTTAGGGCGTCAAATTACATGCTGTCACTTTTTCCCCCCAATAATTTCAGAACAGCAGCAGTTCAAGAGAAATACATGGAGGAAGAAGAAGACAAGTCCTAGTTTTTTCAAACTGTTCTCAAGCAAAAAGGAAAAAAAACCGCGGAAATTGCTGGCTTGTCTATTGAAAGAAACTGCCCAGTGCCTCTTTGGAAGTTGCAGAGGATGCGTGCCAGTGGCCCGTTTCTCGAACGTCCCGAAACATTATGGGCCATTTTTGGGTGTCACAATTCCCTTTGTATCTTAAGAACGGAGAGGATTTAAGTCGTAAAACCTTACAGTCATTTTTTTTTGTTGTTAACTTGAAAACAGATTGACTCAATCTGTTTTCAAGTTAACAAGAGATCGGCTTTCCAAAGTAAGCGCTGGGCACTTTCACAAATGCCTTTTCGGGCCCGAAAAGTTATCGGGACAATAGAGAAACGGGCCCCAGGCCCCAGTCAACTCTCGGTCAGTGATATTGTTCAGTCGGGAATAATCGAGATGTTTGGAAATATCCTACTTGTCCTGCGCTTTTCAGAAGAACGGCTGGAACACCATAGCGCTTTTCCTTGGAGCACTACCGCCGACATGTTACTTGAACGGTCAGCCCGTAGAAATGTTTCCATCCCACAGTGATGTTAGAAAATTCAGTTGTTTAAAATTTGTTCAATTAACTGACCCTAAAAGTAATAAACACTCTACTAAGGGTAAAGAACTTTTCCAGCACTTTTTAACGGATCGTTAAAAAAAGTCGTGTGTATTGCTACTCAGCCCTGGTCAGGATGCTAGTCCATCGTAGGGTTTTACTTTTGGCAGTATGTAGGCTGTACCCTTCAATTCAACACCAGAAACAAGGCATTGACTGAGTTTGGCCTCGAAGCAGCGAAAGATCGTGGAATGGTCAGCGCTCGGGCTCCCGAGGGCTGACCACTACACCACTGTATCTCCCAAAGCGAAACTCCCAAGTATCCCGCATACGGTTATAATTTACTAAAATTTACTGGAACAATTGTTGTATTCCTGCTTATTGAATGTGAGATTTCTCATATAGTTTTTTTAAATTGTAAATCATGTTTTAAGATACCCCATGTACAGGTGCTTTTCACGTTACGTCATCGCCGCCATGTTGGTGGCGAAAATAAAATATCCGTCCACCAGGTATTGTACATTGCAGCATTGTTATGTGTCTCTAGAGATTTGTTGCAACCACCTGTACATCATAAAATTACATAAATATAACCCAATCAACCGAAAAAACAAACATACATACCAACAAAACTGAAATTTCTCTTTAAGTCAATAGAGACTGTAACAGGTCATTTTACAGTTGTTTGCTCAGCGACCTAGCCTATGAATGGCTGCCAGGCTGCCGGTGACCTTGTCTTGATACAGCCCCCACTGCTTTTATCATGCAAATTGTGTTGTAATTCTAATTTAATAGTCCTCATTAACATTACAAAAGCACGGAGGTTTGTATCAAAACAGGGTCACCGGCAGCCTCGCTTCCATTCTTAGGCCAGGTAACTTAGCTACAACTGTAAAATGGTCTATTGATGTAGACTTGAGTGCAATCTCTTACATCATATTCGTATGTTCTTAAAACCTGTATATGGGGGATTGGAAGTTGTTTATGGAATCTCTTTCAACGCCAGCTCTCTAAAAAGTCTCGATTGAACGATTCCTCTTTGCCAGG
Source organism: Montipora capitata (assembly GCA_949126865.1). Classification (NCBI taxonomy): domain Eukaryota; kingdom Metazoa; phylum Cnidaria; class Anthozoa; order Scleractinia; family Acroporidae; genus Montipora; species Montipora capitata. The sequence goes on from OX421446.1 coordinate 21,575,160, forward strand.
TCCTCATAATTCGATATCCTGGTCAATACAGGCCGTTATATACTTACTAGAGACGCATCATTCGTCTGGTACGAACTTGGTCAAATCTTTTTTTGCGCCCGTGAAGTTCGTCACGTAAAGACGGGCACAAGACGCTTAATGCGTCTCGACACAAACAATCCACTTTAGTATACGTCTTCGAAGACGCGTTAAACTGCATAGCTCATCCGGTTTCATTATGCAGCGTCTTGTGCCCGTCTTTATACTCGACGAATTTAACAGACACAGAAAAAATGTTAGTCCCTGACGGATTTTATGCGTCTTATACAGTTCGTCCCGTTTTTACATGAGACGGATAACATGAGAGACCCATAATAGGCAACTTTCACGATAGCGTCACTTTGACTACAACTACCAGAATAGACCTAATCGGCTAACTCAATGTTGTACCCAATTCAAAGCCTTAGGGAATAAAACCTTTTGTTCCAGGTATTTCCATATCATTGAAATATGAATGCTACATTATCATGCAAATACAACACACAAAGATTCTTAATCCCGGGAATTGGTTACAACATTGAGTTATCCGATTAGGTCTATTTAGTTTCAATTGTTTTTCTTTTCTTATTTAAATTTTGTATTCCCAGCGGGGTAAAAATGGCAATGATGTCGGTTAACACTTAAGGGGACTTAATGAGAAGCCCTTTGTGCCTGTAGTAATGAAAGCGACATGAAAGCGACACCAAGAGCCAAGAAAATGAAACTATTGAAGAAACCTCATGCTTGGTACGAAACTACCGAAAGAGGCGGAAATGACTAATAGAGAGTTACGAAAAGCCAAAAATCGACTGTCAATCAATGGCTGCGTGCGGATACCATCGATAGGAATGACCTCTGGTATCCTTCCCTCTCATTGAAGTGGATGAATAAAGTTTAACAAAGTCTAAGAAGCGGGTCACCTCGCAGCTCTTACAAGGTCTCACCTGATTGGAGACCACCCTAACCCTTAACAAAAGAACAAATAACAGAAACAATGGACCCTAGGCCTAAAACAAAAGGGTTAGGTTTTAGGCCTAGGGTCCATTGTTTCTGTTATTTGTTCTTTTGTTAAGGGTTAGGGTGGTCTCCAATCAGGTGAGACCTTGTAAGAGCTGCGAGGCTACCGTAAGAAGCCACGGCAACGACAAAACAACACAGGGAGCAGTGGTGGCGCAGTGGTGAGAGCACTCACCACCCACTTATAATTTTGTGGCCCGGGTTCGATTCTTGGTCCCGGCGTCATATGTGGGTTGAATTTGTTGTTGGTTTTCTCCTACTCCGGTTTTCCCAGAATAATATCATTGGTTAAAAGAGGAAAAATACTCGTGCTGCGCTTCGGGCACGGCATTTTAACACATATTTTCAGGTAGCTCTGCATAACGACGAGAAATCACCAAATTTCAGGTTTCAACAGATGAGAACTATAATCCCTTGGCTTCGTCTCCTAACCCTAGTTACTTTAATACAAATTTTAAAATCTAAACCTAAATAATCAAGGATGCAAGCGATGTACCTGCGTGGCATCTCTCAGTCTCTTTTCTACCGAAGCAATTTATTCTTTATACATCGGAATATTGCTCGTTATTCATTATCACATTCATAATTTTATTTTTCCGATTAGTCCTTGTTCCTTTTTTACACCGTTAAGACTTGAAATTTATCAAATGCTCAGCCCATGCGGTTGACAACAAAGCACTAAAAGTTTCCAAATTATCCATCTCGGACTCGATTGAAGCGACCTCTCTCGCGGGTAGTTTCCTTGGAAACTCTCCCGGTTTTTGTTCATAGTGGTATACTTTGAATGAATCGAAGAGCTGATCTAATTCCCTAGGAAACCTTAAGCTCGTAGCGGGTATTGTTTTCGCTGTGCCAAGTAAGAGTTCTATTCATTAATACCGAAACCATTAACAGGTTAATTGCAGTTCCAAACACTGTACGTTGAAATCGAAGTTGTCAGTCTTATTTTTTCAGACGAAACGAAAAAGAGTGACAATGGCTTTTCGCGACCGAACCAAGAAATTTGTTCTAGTTTTAATTATATTTGCGACGGTTGGTTGTATAATCTGGAAGTATCCGCAAGCCCCAAAAGGTAAGGAAGTCAGTGTTTTACAAAACTGGGCTTTTTCCCCACGATGATCTCATTTTAACTCAAAATTCGCCAAAAGTAAACTCGTTCGGTGGATCCAATGAATTTAAGGCAAAACGGAAACACTTCATGATTTTCGTTGGAAGTACACGGCAAGTCAAATTTAAAAGGATATTTGAAAATAAAATTTTGGACAAAACCGCGATGCTGGGTTCTCTATTGTATACCGGAAAATGTCATCGAAATTTTCCGAGAGGAGAGAGTAAAGAATAAATAGTTTTTATTCCGGAAAGTAACAACCATTCGTAAGCTGCCTATGTTCAGTGTCGACGAAAAGCCAAAACGGCAAACTTTACATCTGTAACAATTAATTAGACTGATCCTTTTTTTTTTTTTCCGTTCCCCTAGGCTGTTAGTATTTAGGGTGAATATTTTTCTCTCTTTTTTTTCGAAGTCATGATGATCGTGTAGCTGTAAAAGTTTGGGGTACGCACAATTTGATGATCTTGATGTGAAAGTTGTAAACCGTTTAAAAATACTGTTTACAAGTAATAAAAACCTAAAACTAAATATGCAATGAAGAGTATCAAATCATAAACAAACCAATTAAACACTAAGCTTTAAAGTTTGAAGAAGCGTTGACGGCTTTAAATTTCAATAATTTGGAATATATATTGTGAATTAGTAGACCAGCTAGAGCCACAAGCCACTCAGGTTTTGTTGCAGGTTTTGGACACTTAGCACGCAGAAGAGAAACAACTCAGGGTTTTAATTTATGCGAATATATATTCTCATACCCAGTAAAATAATTTGAACAGACTGGTTGAGCAGGACAAATGACTGACGGATAAATGATATATAACAAAGAACTTTTTAAACCTCACGCAAATAGGTTTTTCCAATAGTAAAAATGGTCATAGTTTTTTTTCTTTCTTAGCGGTCACGTCATTTGCCATTTTTTGGCTTGAATTCAGGATTAAATAGGCATAAGTTTTTCCATTATGCCTATTTCTTTCTTCTGAATTTATAGTCTTCGTCATCAAAGGAACCGCTCCCTTTTGGTTGAATTGTTCTAAAATAATTTTAAGACTTCGTTCACTATCTTTTAATCATCTATGTCAATATCTTTAGAACCTTTAGTTATTTTCATTTGCTGGTAATTGGGATATTTCCATTTGGCGGGCGTGTATGGTGTTTGGAATAGAGATCCTCTTAGATCAACGCATTCAAATTGTTCGATTGTGGTCACATACTAAAAGTTTTAAATTCTATGCTCGGCTCAACTTGCATAACACTAGATTTTCATACGGAACCTTCTGGTTTGAATCTCGCTGTGACTACCAACCGATTTGTTTTTGATGACCGGTCTAACAACTTCACCATGTAAAACGCCAACCTGGCTGTCTGGCTCCTTGTATTTGGACTTTTTACACTGTAGAATATTATTTTGTAGAGGTTGCCTCACATACATACATTCATGTATACGTGCATATTAATTGCTTCTCCCCGTAGAGGCTTTTCGGGGCCAATGAAAAGAAATCAACGAAACAACAACAATTAACGAATGAAATAAAAGGAATCATATTTTTGAACTGCGGATATGAAATCAAGTGAAGCTATGATCATCATAGCTTCATTTGATTTCTGATCATAGATTCACTTGATTTCATATGCGCAGTTCAATATATGACTCCTTCCATATATCATTTCATTCGTTGATTCATTCATTCAAACCCCGTTAAAATCCTGAAATTTTCAGGCTTTTCTACGCAATTGCTAAAATTGCGTTCATAACTGCCGGGATCATAGCTTCACTTGACCGTGACAACAATTGTGAAGAGTTCCAACTGGCTGGACTGGTTGACTCAGTTTTTACAAGTGTTTCCGACGAAGAAGTTGAACAATGGGCTATCGCCTATCCAGCAGGGTCAAATTCAACGAGTGGTCAGAACGAGGCTTGAACGCTGGGCTCTACCAATGACCCAATGTAATTCAAGCCTGCTATAACAACGCGCACGAATGAAAGTCGTCTACTTTTGCTTTACTTCTGTTAAATTTTCAACTTAGTCTCGCGCATAATTAACAATAGGGAGCTTAAGATCTACGACGACGATGTCGACGAAAACGCTAGAAAACAATGATATCATTGGTTAAAAGAGCATAAATAATCGTGCTGCACGTGCGGCACGGATTTTAGCTCACATTTTTGCGGTTCTCTGCGTGACGACGACGAGAAATCACTAAATTTTAGGTTTTGACGACAACGTTAGCATGCAACAGAGAATCTTTCATTCTCTATTTTCAGTCTGAAACCGCTCGTACCAATTTATTTTTAGGATACTTCGCCCACATTGTACAACGTGAACAAGATGGAATAATCGCGAAAAACTTTTACTAGAGCAAAGTTCTATTTTGAGGTGACGTTTTCATCCACGTCGCCGTCGTAGATCTTAAGCTCCCTAATTACTCTTCGAGGGCGCGCTGGATATGAAGTGATAGATAACCAAGGAAACGCGGCGTAGCGTCGTGTTGGTTATAATCATTTCATATCCAGCAGGTTATGGACATTGAAGGGTTGGGAGACGGGGCCTTGATTATCCCAGAAGACATCTTAAAATTCTTCTCGCACCAACCTGTATAACTTTTTCTCACCGAATTCGAGGGTCGAACTGAACATTTTACCGCCTCGTGTTTATTACAGCTCAATCAATTGATGGCCTCCTGCTTTTACGCTTGGGCCATAAATTAATAAACTGAAAAAAAAAAAAAAAACGGCCTGTTTACGTTCAGTAAAACCTTTGTAAGTTGGTACTGTGAAAACGTAGGAACCACATGGCATATAATTTGCACCATTTCTCCTCACTATTTTTTGCTCTTCCAGTTGATCTCTGACACTAACGTAACGTCACTCCTTGAAACCTTCCATCATCGAACGATCAACTGAATGACTAAACGACTGACTGACTGGTTTACTGACTGACTGACTGACTGACTGACTGACTGACTGACTGGTTTACTGACTGACTGACAGATTAACTGGTTGACTGACTGACTGGTTGACTGACTGTCTGACCGACTGACTGACTGACTGGTTTACTGACTGACTGACTGACTGACTGACAGATTGACTGGTTGACTGATTGACTGACTGACTGATTCACTGGTTGACTGACTGACTGACAGATTGACTGGTTGACTGGTTGACTGACTGGCTGGTTGACAGACTGACGACTGACTGACAGACAGATTGACTGGTGGACTGACTGACTGACTGACTTACTTAAGAGTCAACTGAGTTACTGACTGCTCGATTGGCCGGTTGACTGATAATTTGAATGACTGGGTGGCAAAGTCATTAACTGAAAGATCTGACTTGCTTTATACATCAACAGACTGAATGACTGACCAAGTGACGAACTGAGTGTTCGATTGACTGACGAACATTGATTGAACATCTCATTGCCTAAATCAATATAAATAATTACTCCTGATGCTTTTATCATTACCAGGAGACTGGAGCCCTGCATGGTTAAGCTCCCAAATGAGGCAAAGACAGCGTCTTTTGAGAGAGAATTGCTCAAAGAAACCGCCAAACCCGTCTTTCATCGAGGAAGCTGATTTCACACGTTTTATTGTAATTGAGAAGTTGAAGTTCGTCTTTTGTTTTATTCCAAAAGTCTCGTGTACAACTTGGAAGAACGTCCTATACAGAGCAGAGAATGATGGAAAAGGGATCGACACTTACGCACACGATAAGAAAATTTTCAAGTGGCTAAAAGATTACACTCCTGAGAAGAGAAAGGAAATCCTGGAGACTTACTACAAAGCCATGTTTGTTCGTGAACCTATTGAAAGACTGGCATCCGCCTACAAGGACCAGAAGAAACAAGGTTGGTTTAAGCAAAAGTTTCACCCAGGCGTCAGTCATGATGAAGTAAAACGCACCGACACCTCATTCTCCGAGTTCATGAGAAAGGATCTTCTACGAAACGACAAAACGTCACTTAAAACTAACCAGCACTGGCGTGCATACGAACTTATTTGTCCGTGTGAAGTGAATTATGATTTTATAGGACACTTTGAAAATTTGCCCGCGGAAGCACCTCAGCTCTTAAAGATCATAGGCGTTGATAAATTTGTTACTTTTCCAGATTACCGTCCGTCAAAATCACAACCTTACATTCTGGAATACTATTCCCAGCTTACAAAAGATGAACTGTTGAAAGTAGGTAAAATTTTTGAGTTAGATTTCAAACTATATGGCTACGATTTTCCTGGTCCTGTAGAAGGACTGTTGAGGAATAAGACCATCACAGAAGAAGCGCTTCGGCAAAAATATTGAATAGATAGATAGATACTTTTATAGATATTGCAGGCAATTAGGGCTGAATTGTGCATTACAGTATAAATATATGTATTAAAAGAGTATGTAATAACAATTGGTTTAGGATAAATAAACTATCAAAACTTAATAGGAAAATATAGAGGTATAGAGCAGTTTTCAATTGAGGGTAGAAAGTAATTAGCGAATTGCTTTGGTTTTGCATTACTTCACCAGGAGCCCATCCGGAGCGTGCAACTTCCATACAGAGTCTGTGAAACGGCGTTTTCACAAGTAGGTTTATTTTTAGACTAGCCCTTCCCGCGAATTAGGTCAAAAAACAAAGGCAGTTCCGGTTCGGTGACCTTATGACGTCAGCTTTATTTCTTGTAATTGGTCATCGGGCTCCTGTGGGAGTCTCATTCGAGGGAAATTCAATCTTAAAATAAATCGGTCTGTGAAAACGCCGTTACACGAAAACAGTAGAGTTGTAGGCTCCGGGTCATGGGTTCCTGACTTCACTCAGTGATTGGTTCAAAGGTCTCGCGCCATTTTTTCAACCAATCAGAAGCAACCAAAAGCAATCGTGGCTAGCGTGTACACATTTTCCGGCGCTTTGTGTCGGCTTCGTGTAATTACTTCGAGTTTTGATTGGTTTACTGGATTGTCTCCGTCCTTTTTGATTGGCCAAAATAATTACTTTGGTTTTGGTTTTACGACACTCAATTGAAACTCGCTCTAAAGCTAATTCCACTAAGTTAGATTATTTATGCGATTACAATAATGCGTAATGAAATTATTTTTAGCCCTGTTGGTATTAAAGCTGAAGATATCATGAGTGCGCGTTTGCCTAAAAGCATATCTCGGGCGATGCAAGGGCGGCAAAAGCTTTGTAAGCGATGCGCGTCATTCTCCGTTATAGTCACGAACAAAGACTAGCACAATTTTTTATGGTGGTCTACTAATGAATTTAGATTAAGTAGATTAGTTCCCATAAGTAATATCGAAATTAATGACTGAAAGTGCCCCCTTTTGAATGCGTTCTAAGTCATTTAGCAAGTAATTTGGAAGTGAAGTCATAATTAGAAGTATCAGAGATAAATTTGCTCATCGCGGGCAACAGCACCGACAAGCCCAGTACCTTGTTTTCAAGCAAATCCCTTCTTAGTTACATTTACTGCAACCCTTGCTCATCGGCCAGAAGTGTCGATCTCTCTTATTTGGCTTTGACCTATCAGATTACGATATTATTGGCAAAATTCAGAATACAGGTCCCGCCAAATGATGGCCAATCAGACTTCGAGTAATGACCGCAACGCTCCTGATTGGTCTAGAACCAGGGATTACTGGTGTCGTCAAAACCTAAAATTTGGTGATTTCACGTTGTTGTTTTGTGGAGTACGGCAGAGAAATGCACGGAAATTCGTGCTGCTTGTGCAGCACGAGCATTTTTCCTTTTTTGACCAATAATATTCTTGCTTTGTGGTGTTTCCGTAACTGTACCCGTCAGTCTTTGCTTAAACTCCCTAATAGAATGATAATACAGTACTGATCGACACTTCTGGGTTATGGACTTCTGTCATTAGACATTAAAAAAATGATAAATAAATAAAATTTCCAATCGGCTGCCCTTTAAATGACTTTGAATTTCGACATATGTGTTGATTATGCGCTTTTGTCATTCATGTTGCTTTTCTTTCCTTTAGCTCCTCGGCGATGCACGTATTCTCCCTTGTTTTATCACTGTCAGTATAATTATACCTCTTACTAACCAAGTTCGAGGTCCACAATATAACTTTTCTCGTTGATTTATGGCCCGCGTGCTTGGCGCTTGGGCCATAAATCAACAGGAAAAAAACGAGGATCTGTAACTTGCAGTACGGACCGAGAAAACGAGGTTAGTAAGATACTTATTATATCTCTGAGTTTAATCCGGCGCGCGGGCAAGGAAACTCGTCGAAGCTACAAAGATTGCCGTGTCAAAATCTGAAAAACTAAAGCTTGGCTGTTTGAAATAGTTGCTTGCAAGATTCAAACAGCTTTACAAGTTTATGTAACAGAAACGAGCTAGATAATGTTTTATCGAAAATTTAAATTTAGCTGGCTGCACAGCGGGCCGTACTGTAGAATACGGCCAGCTAATTTAGTCAATCACAGCGCGCGTACTATCTGAGAGATATATTAAAAGTATAGGAAATCGTATGAACGCGAGTGCATTTCGTCATTTATGGGCACGAGCCGTAGGCGAGTGCTATTTGAATTTTTTTCAAAACATCACAATTGACCATAAATCTCGAAATGCACGAGAAAGTTCATGAGATTTTTAGTTATTATACTCAACAAAATCGCTCCATCGCTTTGTTTCCATATCAACGTCTGTATTGCACTCCTTAACCTCTTTTGCACTCTGTAACCTGTTTATGCATTCGCCATTGACCAATCAGAAACACGATATTTTTTTTAGTATATAATAAATTTTCATAACTATATATCGCAGGTTAATTTCGTTCGTACTTAAGATATTTGACCTGCTTTCACGTCCTGGAAATCTAACAACGGCTGTAATTAATTAAGGTCTTATTTTGTATCTAATCGTTGCTAATTTCTTGGTCTATTCTAGCCTGGATATGTGCATTTGTAACATGGAATCATTTTAGTTGTTTTAGTTTCGTAGCAACAGTGTTAGCAAGCTACTTAAATTAAATTGTATGTGTTGGAAATAGATTTGGCCTCAATAATATAATTTTCTGAAAAACAGCACTAACCTTTGACTGTTATGTATATTTCGCCAATAAAAGTAAAATATATAAATTTAAGGTAAAGGCTGTTAAAAGTATGAGTCTAAACGTTTTCGATCAGTTTGATCATCATCAGAGTGAAATAATTATAATCTGCATATGCTCAGTGTTCTTATAGTTCAGGCAATGCCAGTTATGTAATACCTGTTCCCATGGGGAACAAGGTGAGGTCCAGTGATTGCACTTGTTTGTTTGGTTCTGGACAGAAGCGTGTGATGTAGAACGCTTCTTTTATTCTCCTTTTTAACCATGAATGGGCGGTGGTTCTAATGTGCTTGGCTGGCTCTGACTGCTTATTAACATCTAAACCTTCTCATCTTGTTCGAACCTCAAACAACTCTGAACAGAGCGCCGAAACTTACTGGAAAGCAAAAAAAAAAAACAAAAAAAAAAAAAAGATGACACACCTACTCGCCGAAAGAAATCGTGCGAGACAGGTTGACGATTACTGTGTACCCATCATCAACTTGACGGACCACGATCGAGTTGTCCAACACGGAAAAATCTCACCTAAAATTTGGCCTCCATTATATTGTCAAAGCCAATCTCACCACGGGATTTAAATCCCTGGTCTACCGTGTGGGAAACACTGTTGAATCAGAAAACTTAGAGGATTTCCATTACTCTCTCTGCATATCAACAAACACTTTCACAAAAAACATATACAAAACCCCTGGACAACAAGTGGAATTGGTTCGGGGTCTATCGGAGAATCCAAACAGCGCGGTATTGCGTGTTGACAAAGACTCGACAGTGGTCATTATTCCCAGAGAAGTCTACATTGGAAAACTTGAATCTATGATCGAAGAAGGTATCACGCAAGGAAAATATGAGACCACAACTGACGGTACACTGTTAGACCTTAGTTCCTTACAAGATTTCCTCTACCGAAACTTCAGCAAAAAGTCTTCCCCAACCTTGGACTACACCCACATCCGCCCCGTTTCCTATCAAACAGCCCGACTCTACGCTACAGCAAAAACCCGCAAGTTTGAGGACCATAACCAAATTACAACGGACAACCTGTGGCACATATTTCTATGAAACAGCCAACGCCCTTTCCAAATACTTAGCACCATCGGCTGAAAACCAACATCTATTAAGAATATGCGTACACATTGGATTTCGCCGAAAAATTGAAAGACCGAACGATCGATGAGGACGAGATTGTTGTCGCATATGATGTTACCTCTCTGTTTACCGAAATACCTTTAGACGAAACCATAAGCCACATCTTAGATCAAATATACAAACAACACAAACTGCCCCAGATTGCTTCACGAGCAATCTTCAAGCGTCTACTGGAAAGAGTCACCAAAGGAACTTTGTTCAGTTTTAAGAAAACACACAAGTTTACATGGGAGGTTTTAACCACCACCCATTCATGGTTAAAAAGGACAATAAGAGAAGCGTTCTACATCGCACGTTTCGTCCAGAACCAAACAAACAAGTGCAATCACTAGACTTCACCTATTTCCCCATGGGAACAGGTATTACATAACTGGCATTGCCGGAACTATAAGAACACTGAGCGTATGCAGATTATTTAACATTTAGACTCATAATTTTAACAGCCTTTACCTTAAAGTTTTATACTTTGACTGTTGTTTCTTTGGCTGAGCTTTAAACTGCTTTCTTGCTTTGATTACTCGAGAGCTTTATATAAGTCTAAGCACGCAAAAAATCAAAATACTGACATAACAATCATTGGAAATGCGCGCGCTTTTTTCAGCCAATCAAAGATTTCTGACGTAGCGCGGGCAGGTAGCGTACTCAGCAAGGGACCCGTTTCCGAAAGTCCCGAAAACTTTTCGGGCCCCAAAAACCATTCTTGAAACTGCCAACCGCTCGCTTTGGAAAGCCAATCTTTCAACATATTTTCAAGGTAACAAAAAGCAAAATGACTGTGAAGTTTGACGACTTAAATCCTCTCCGTTCTTGATGGGAATTGCCCTTTTCTACCGACTGAGCTATAAGGTCAGACGAGGGTAGAGCGTGGTGGAGCAACATGGATCTTAATTCACGACAACAGAACATGTAGTCAGGAGGCAGATAGCAGAAAATGTGCAAATACGTTCAGAAAGAAGTTGAATGGTCCCGTAGTACCGACTAACAAAATAATTTCCGTGGGACCGCGAAAATCCTGAACACCTGAAACATGTCAGAAATGTCATTTCTGTCCAATCACGCGTCCGAAATCCTCTCGCTAGACTGCAGAGTGTTTATGTTTGCGGGGCAAAAATGGTGTCGGCTTTAGATTTTCCGGGTAATTGATTTAATTTGAGCTAATTATGGTCGTTTTGCGAATAAAATAGATAACTTGAAACAAACTACGGAAAAACCATTTTTCTTGACAAAGAAATGTCCTTCAACTAATAACGGTTATTCAGTTTGCGCTTTTCGCGTGTGAAGTCCTCAAACATTATTGGCTGTAAAACAATTAGCACTCCTGACATATTTTAGGTGTTCAAGGTTTTCCAGGACGCACGGTAACTATGAAAGGGAAGTTAGCCAGTTGCAAGAACAGAGCAACGC
>OX421446.1:21591917-21601917 GCA_949126865.1 Montipora capitata
TATTCTTTGTATCTCTAAGCACAAGTATTTTTTTCAAAGTTAATGAGAAAGGGAAAAGGACACTTCGCGCAACACTTACATGTATCAAAATCGGTGTGAATCTCATTACATGCCATCCTGAACATATTCAACACGTAGGAAGTTGAAAATGCAAACAATGAAGATGTTTCAGCATTCTACAATGGTTTTCAATGATAACCATACCCAAAGTTATGTTGGCAAATCATAACAGAATCACGACTACAAGATGATCCAACTATTGAGGGCCGAAAGTGCTCCAGCCCTACACCCTGAGGGGCGCAGGGATGGGTCAGTGGTGAGAGCACTCGCTTCTCAAATGTGGCTCGGGTTCAATTTCCGAACCCGGCGTCATACGTGGGTCGAGGCTCTGCTCAGAGAGGGTTTTCTCCGGGTATTCCGGTTTTCCTCTCTCCTCACAGACCAACACTTGATTTGATTTGCGTTAATTTGTTGATTTCAGTTTACAGTATCCCCAATAGGCCACTTCGGAAAACACCATAATAGTCTTTGTTTGTTCCCCCAAATTTTGCATAAACATTGTTTTTATTTTCTCTTGGGACCATCGTAAGTCCCAAGAGAAACTGGAAACAATGCTTATGCAAAACTTGGGGCGACAGACAAAGAATATTATGGTATTTTCTGAAGTGGCCTATTAGTGCTCCACGGCCCTAGAGGACTAGACACTTAACTAAAGTTCCTTTCCTTTCCTTTTTAGTGATTAAGGGTTAAATTTCGAACCAAATTTTACAAACAATGAGAAGCAAAAGTAAAACCAATGGGCACTTAAAAGCGCAGAATTTGTCGCGGTTGAGCAAGTTACATGTAATTGCTTCAATTCTGATTGGTTGACGTGAAAAAAAAAAAAAATCACAACTGACGTCCCTTTGACCAATCCTTCAACCTCAGAATGTGACGTAAGTTTTGTCAGCCAATCGCCAAGCTTATCGCAGTAACGTATTCTTGTTTCAGACCAGCTAGGGGGAGGGAGCAAGAGGCGGGGGTTGGGGCTGATACTAACCTATACTTAGACTGTTCGGTACAAATGAAGTCGGCCTCCGCTTCTTGGTTTGACCTCGAGCAACCTGGCGAGCACGTGACCCAAAGCCTAAACACTGAAGAGTTTCTGTGATGAACCGCTGCGCAGGAGAAACGCAAAGCATGACAAGCAGTTTGGCATCACCACCTAAGATAGGATGAAAGTTCGTCAGTAATGGTGTGCAAAAAAATGATATTTATAATTTAAAAAATTCTTCAAAGTATAAAGTGTAACTATTTACAGTTGAGATGATTCTACAGGGTCTACGGATTTCAAGCTTTAACGTCCCTCACGGTTTCCCTGCAGCAGTTTAATAGTAATGTATTTTTGTACCCGCATAGTCCCGCAACACTTTACGGAATAAAATTACATTGTTTGATAACATGTTTTTCAATTCTAATGTTAAGTCTATCTTGCTCTATGGGTCTGAAACATGGAGAATGACTGAGAAGACCGTGTCAAAATTACAGACTTTCGTAAATAGATGCCTGCGCAGAATCCTTGGTATTTATCGGCTTGCCACTATCAGCAATTTTAATCTATGGGAAGCCACAGGTCAAGCACCTGAGGCAACAGATGATGAGCAGAAAATGGGCCTGGACTGGCCATACACTTAAGAGATCGAAGGACTGCATTGGTCGACAAGCCCTTGGTTGGAAGCCACAGGGAAGTAGACGGAGAGGGAGACCGTGTAACAGCTGGAGGAGAGACAGACCACACCATCCAGACGAGAGGTCTCTCTTGGCACCAGCTCGAACACCTGTCCAAGGACAGAGGGGACTGGAGGGACTTTATCAGTGGCCTATGTTCCGAGATGGAATGATAAAGGCTTCAGATTCAGATCAGATCAGATGTTTGCCTGGGACAAAACGTGGTAAGCGTCTCACCAATGGTATCCTGCAGCATGTGGGTGAGTCGGGTGTTACGGTATGGTATGTGCGAGCGCTGCTCTGATAATGCCCCCAACACATCAGCCAATGCACTCAGACTGAAACGTACAAAGTTACATACACTCAATTACTATACGATTCATCCAAACATGAAATAACATATTACCGGCTTGAAGAAACAAATAAAAAAGGAAGATTTACAGTAATGAATGCTCTTAGCTAAAAAATGGTGAAATAGCGTGAATCGGCCTTGAGCCTACATGCTGACTCAAGCAGTTGACCCTGCTAAAGTATCGCAGACAACATGAGTTTGATTCCCTTTCAAGTCTGATTATAAACATGATTCTTTCCTCTATAGCTATAGATTTCATAACTGCAAAAGTTCATCTTTAACAAGCGTTCACGAGGGATCCTGACATTTTGCGTGTCTTTCGTTACAAAAAAGCGATGCCATTGGAATGACCAAAACGAAGCAAAAATGGTAAACTACAACAATAATGCATGTGGAAAAAAAGTACAAGGAAAAAAAAGTAGTAACTCCGGCCAACAGGGTTCAACTTTTATGACAAGCACAGAAACGTGACTAGAAAATCCATGTGACTCAGATTAAAACGAAACTGTACTAAATTTTTGACGTGGTCTGGCTGTGGCATCCCGCGTGAAAAAAAGTCCCAATATAACTGAGTCACTGACCAACAGACTCACCCACCAATCCACCGACCGACCAATCAAGTGACCCACACACCGACCCACCGCACCCAACAGCTGACACACAGACTTCCTGTGTCAGACCATTAATCCAAATATGGGATATTTTCCGTACTTTGGGGAAATGGGCTTTGCACGCGATCAATCTCAGTTGAAAATGGCTTTTAATAGAATTTCATCGCGATCGTAGTTCGATCTTTTACGTTTTATGTTACAACAACAACAACAACAACAGAAAAGAGTTGTTACCTTTTGTTGATGTGAGACGTTTCTCTTAAAGCTGCACCGGTTACTCCAGACATTCCTTTCAAAAATAACATAAAGAATTGTTTTTTGTAAGGTCAGGGCCGGAGTCCATAACTGGAAACATAAATCTTCACAACTAAGTTTGTCACTGAATGGATTTTTTCCTGACGTCTGGAGCACACAGCAATCATAAAACGAGGAATACGCAAGTTCCCGAATATTCTGAAACAGGAGTAGCTCTGTGCACACTGTGCGGGCCTACTTTCACCATAAACTAAAACTCTATCACTCTTACAACTAACGATAATGCGGGCATTGTGCAATAATATTGCGCAAAAACCTACAAAAATAAAACAAAAAAAATTACTTCGTTTACTCCTGTATCGATAACATGGAAGTTCTTGGTAAGCTCTCCTAATAGGGTTTAGTACCTCATCAGCGTAGGAGTGCGACAAAAACTAATTAATAAATTTTCTCTAAATGAGTAACTGGGATTGCGGGTAAGTTTCCAACTCCCACGACTTTAGTCCATGCGGTTTGAATAGAACTGGGCTAACGAGCCTTAAAAACAGGAACGGCTTATGCTTCTTGCTTGAATCCTTCGTGGTTTAAACGTTCGCTTAGACTTTCCTCTGATCCGCGCGGCTGTGGCTTGGAAAACAACTAAAATGAGAAAAAAGGGCTAGCCGAGGGAAGCGGTAATGTGCAAACCGTCTGCTCTCATTTCAAGCATAACAGTTGACGGAACTCGCGACAGTAAATAACTCGATTGAATTTATCGTTACCTTCACAAGACAAAATAATATAAACACTGGACAGAAACCGGCCAGAACTGAACCTTTCCTTTTTCCGCTAGGGAGGTGTTTGGCAGAGCTTACGTGTGTAATTTCACGCTGTTTAAGTTAAACTTCAATCACTAATCGTCTTTGTAGTGATAGGGGCCAGAAACAATGCAGCTGTATTTTTATTTCTAAGAACCATATAACACTACCCTGCGTAGCCGGTGCAAAGGGAGGGAAATTGCATAGATCAGTAAGGACGGCGAAATTGCTTAAAGAATAAAGCTTGACGTGTCCCTTAAAATACTGTAAATTCACTATAAGAGAGCAAAAGTGATTTCCCCTGCAATGTGATAACGCCAACACGCAAGTAAAGCCTTTTAGAAAATACCACGGGCCACATCATTTCCGCTTTCCGTCGGCCCCTTTAAAATGATTATACAATTCATGTAAGTTCCCTCGTTCTTACCGACACATTCACTTCCGGCTAAATCCACAAGTTGTAGTTTAGTCTTAACACTCAGTTTGTTCGCCGAGGAACCATTGGTACGGGTCGGTGAAGGAGATCTGGACCGAGCAGCAGCAGCAGTACCGGGAGCTGGAGACCTGAGGAGATATACTGCGGCCAATTATTACAGTATAACCAACGCTTGATGCGTAGATATTCAAACCTTCAAGACATCGCACGCAGTTCATTCGAGTGGATTAAAAACAACAACAACAACAACAACAACAACAATGACCAATGTAAAAAGTATTCGAAATGTCATAGCATTTTTACTATCATTATGAATGCCAGCTACAATCCGGGTTAAAAGAGTTCGGGACACTTGTCAAATTTTGGGCGAAAAGTAGAGAATTTACTGTACATGCTTCCATCGTTATATGAGCAAAGCGTGTTCTTCTGTCGCTACCTTTATCGCGCCCCCCTTCCCCCCAAACAATGTTGAAACATGCGAGCGATGGATGAACGGATCTTGATTTCGGAGACCGTGAAAAATCAACATTGTAATGGGGGAGGGGGGAGAGCGGGAATTTTCCCAACACTTTTGACCAGGATTGTAGATCAAAAATTTATGTTTCTCCCGCACACACTAATTTGGGAAACTCGAGACGGGGAGAGGTCTAAGTCGTTATAAAACATCTGCTTCAAGGTGTGTCGCGTCACGACACTGAGCCTTCATAAACCATGCCATCTATGACCTTAAAAACAATAGTGCAAGTGATAACAATCGAGATAACGCAACCGTCTCTACCTTGAACGCCTTCCGGCCGCTGCTTTGCTCTTTGGCGCCGGAGATTGGGACCTACTACTGTGCCCAACTGAAGGCGTGGGAAGTGTTCGCCTTGATCTGGTTGGAGTGTTTGGAGGTGAAGGTGCGGCATCACTTGATGCAGAAGAGGTGCTTTGTCTTGCAGAAGTGATGGTATAAATCGTTAATTGCACGATGAGATGGGACCGACTCGAGTGCGCATGCACCATTGTCGCGTCTTCGTGACGTCGTTGCATGCCGTAATAAACCAGCGCCATGACTTCTTGTACTGTGGTTACAGTTCTGAATACAATTATATCAAATCAGAGAAAGACAAACCATACTTTTGTTCTAGGTTAGCTCCTACGAGACCATAGGTCATAATTTTTTTCCCAGGTATATTATGACCCGCGTCACTTTCTAGAAGGTGGAAAAGTTCACATGATCAGAAGACGTTTCATACGATTTATGTTCAAGTTCTGAATATTAGATCAAAATCAGTCATTTTGAAGGCTACCAGCATTCTAGTTTTCAGTCGTGAGTCTCTGTAGTTGTAGTTTCTTGTAATTTACTATAACAAGGTAACTTGCTTTCATTAATTTTAATCCGACAGTCTCGCCCAGCAGAGATTAGATTCGTGGCTATTTGTGGCACAAACTAATCTGGAAATAATTATGTGGTTACTAAGTTGTTAAAACATACTTGGTGACAAGGGACGGAATCTCGGTAGCTCCTTCACTGCTAGTGACAATATCCAGCTGTTAAGATGAACAAAAGAACAATCTGTTGAGAGATGTACCCTTCTTTCATACGGAAACTTATCCTTCAAATAAAATCAAACAGAGAGACAGTTTAAAAACGAGATTTACTGTGATAAGACCCTCCCTTTCCTGATAAGGGTTCGAACCAGAATCATGCATACACTCACTCGGTAATCAAAACCTCCACAACTAACCTGAAAATTTGGTTTTATCAAACGAGTTGATAAAGGTCGAATTACCACCGTGAAAAAATTGGAAAACTGACGTTTCGGGCGGCAACCCTTCGTGATTCACTCTGACAATGGGCTAACGATCGCAACGCCAGCTTTCCAAATTTTTCACAGTGGTAATTTGACCTTTATCAACTTGATGAAACCAAATTTCCTTGTTTCACTCTCCCACCGACGAAGCACCACAGTTTCATTAGAATCTATAAATTTCTTAACGACTAACCCACTGGACTCACGATGCGCACCCCATTCAGCACATTTATCGTCTACTGTACCGTCACTTTGGTCGTACCTGATCGAGCCCTTGCGCGCACTGGATTTCAGACGAATCATCAGATCTACTATAATCACCGACTAAACCTTATTGCCTCTGTGGTGATATCCTTCACCTTCTACTAATCTGTCCCGGGTTTGATTACCCGATTCGGAGTCATGTGTGGGTTGAGCTTGTACTTTCTTTACTCTGCTTAGAAAGGTTTTCCTCCGGCTAATCCGGTTTAGCTCCTTTATCAAAATCGACTCAGCTAATGACATCTGACTGTGATACTGTGCTCCGAAATCAAACGAGTAACGTAAAGCGGATGCCAGAGGAGCTTTATGTATAATTTCGGCCCGATATCGTGAGCTGGGCCCTTCGCAATTTAGTCCCCAAGACTGCAAGAGAAGGTGGGCTAAGAAAGGGCAGGTAATCTGCTTTTCGCCTCGCACCAAAACCAAGAATTGATGTGATTTGATAACTTTTATTTTATTGACCCATGCCCCATTCCACTCGTTTTCGCGGCTTCGGCGCTCGCCGTCCTCGTGCGCTCCGCAAAACAACGGAGCAAAGCCGCTAGTTACGAGTTACATTGACTATGACGCAGAGAACTTACTCTTGATGCGTTCTTTCCAGCAAGCAAGTCACGAACTTCATTGTTGTAAATCTCGCAGACGGACATTTCCAACGAATAGCTTTCCTCGGGATTTTCCCGCTCGCTGATAAGTCTGGAAACAATAAACAAGAAGACAAATCTTTCTCTAATCGTTAAAGCAACGAGACACTTCTTATTTGAATAAATCTCACTATGTACCAAAACAGAGAGACTGCCTGTATGATAATAACGTGCTCACTTCACAGGCCACACCTTAACACACGAAATTCCGTTCTCCTTACGAATAGTGTTAAGAAATCTTTGACGACTATCGAAGGTAATCACTGAACAAATAGGACGGGGGCTATGGTTTGTCGTCCTTATCCAATAAGGTCTAGAAGTTCTAACCATTTGCATGAGTCGTTGCCATTCCTAAGGCAGAAATGTGGGACGCGTCTTTTCGGTTTTAGCCCAAAATGGAACCGCTGAATGGGAGGAACTGGCAATGCTATCATCCCATTATACTGTCGTTTAATGGCTGCTGTATTTGACTTCATATGAGATGGCAATGAATGATAAAATCGGGACAATGACTCCCAATCCTTGTTTGTCTTGGCCAGACTCTTTTGGGTCTACCACTTGAAAGTGGAATGGGTACTTTCGATCGTGCGCCTCAGTCATGAATTACCTGAACATCTCTTTAGCTGATCGTGGTATGATGCCCTCATCTTTATTCAGCGATTCGGAGTCGATCTCCATGTCCAAATCATGACTCCCCAGCATGGTATGAGTCTTGCCAGATCCTGTCTGTCCATACGCCATGATGCATACATTATACCTGGTGGCAAAAACAAAACAAAAAAACATATAATCGTCATTCATGATGTAGTCCAATCAAACAACGTTTTTTTTTTCAGGTCTTGGTTTTTCTAGCCAGTTCCAGGCTCTCAGATAGTCGAGAAAACGAAAAGAACTGCGTGTGCACTCGCCTGGAAAAGGCTAGGGTTTTTCGCGCCTTGATACTGAGAATTGAGGCCTCAAAGCGCTCGAAAATAATCCAGACTTCAGGGTAATTCTTCAAACGTTCATCGAAATCTTGTACAAGCCTCCATGGTTTACTAAAATCATTGGTTATCCCTGAATTCATTACAGACCTCACAGTAAAAAAACAAAACAAAACAAAAAAAAAAAAAAACTCGGAATAAAACGAAGTGACCAACTCTCACCCATCTAAAAGAGAAGTCAGTAGAGGAGCCACATCGTCAAAGAGCGAGTGTTGATCAGTTTCCGGACCATACACTCTCTCAAATTCAAAGTCTTTCTTTTGCATCTGACCGCCGATGGGCTTGGAGGGTTTCACCTGAATCTTCTCCTCGTCAAGAACTTCCACGACTTTTTCTGATGGCGTGCCTGACATCCCGAGGGAATCCTCATCCAATCCAGGAGCATCCAGGCGGCCTATGGATGGCCGCAGTCGACAGTGAACTCGGATATTCCCACGAATTTCCTACCACAACGCAACGGTAGAAAATCAAATTTTTTATAACATTAAAAGCATTGTCAAGTGTAACTTGTGGGCCTGTAAATGGCATTGGGGATGAGATTCAGAATTGAACAGGGTTTGAGCCAATGATCTCGCAGAGGCCGGTGCAGACTGCTCTACCAATTCAACCGCTATGAAGACTAACTGGGACCTGTGGCCTGTTTCTCAAAAGTCCCGAAACTTTTCGGGCCTATTTCAGGTGCCACAATTCCCTTTATAACTTCGCAACGCCGGGGTTCTAAGCCATCACACTTCGCAATCCTCTTTGGTTTTTCTTACAACAAAAACATGTTAAAGGATCAGCTTTTCAAAGTGAAAAGTTCTCGGGACTTTCGAAAAACGGGCCCCTGGCCATTTCGAAAAATCGTCAATAAGCCCGTAGAGGATCCTAAACTGGCATCTTACAGTACTTTAGGCTGTTTCAAAATGGACTCTATCATTAAAGTTTTATACCTCAACTCTCTTTCACGTGAATTTCCTCTTCAAAAGATCTGAATATGCCTTTTCGTAAATCAACCTTTTCTTTAATCTGTTGAACAGCTTGAGTAGGAAATTGCACTACTTTGAGATAAAAATGCTGATACTAACCACTAGAGTGTTGTGAAGTGTCATTCTTCTGGCCTTTTCAATATTATATCTTTTCTGGAACTCCACCATTTCCATTTCTGTCTTAAGAAGCTTTGATTGGAGCCCTGCAAAAAAGTTTTGCAATGAGTCGTGACATCACACACATGTTGGACAAGGTACAAAATCGATAATTAAAACGATGCAACAGCATACAACTTGTCCTGTTTGTACCATTTTAGCCAGATATTCTGCACACAAAACAGTACTTAAAAATAGGGATTACTTATCCCAAAAGTTAGAACAAGAACTGGTTGCTAAAGGATAAAAATGAGAAAAAAATTGGCTTCCTTTTTTTTCCACTGCTCTTGTTTTGGCTTGCAAAATGGTGAATGTGGAGGTCTTATGCCCTACCAGGTTTTTGCCTTTTAGTGCTCCAGATGAAATGCTGTTGTAGTAATGCTTGATGATTATGGTGGAATTAGGTGATCCGTACATGTATTATTTTGTTTGCAAAATATTACCCAGATTTTTCATCCATACCACAGTGACTAATTAGTCTAAAGTTGTAGTTGCCAACACCTCAACAAAAGTTTCCACTTTAATTTTTATCTGCAAATGCCTTTTAAAAACATATTTTGTTTTGTCTCACTGAAAACCAGTTTTCCTATTTACCAGCAGACACGAGAAAACCAAATAGCCATGGTGTGATCCATAACCAAGCGAGACACCTTGTTGATGTCACAAAGTACTCTGCAATGCTGTCCAAATGCAAAGTAGTTTGCGATGTCAACTCAGTGTAAAAAAATTCCAATTCCTGAGTTTCTCTGTTGTACATGTAAGTTAAACTACAGCTGAATTTTCCACTTTTTGGGAACCTCCACACCTTCAAAGTTGAAGGAGAAAGTTCAGCAAACAAAAGAATTAGTTTTCAGTACGTCCAGCAAATTTACATAGCTGCAAACTTTAAGTTAGGTCGATGGGCCCTTTGTTGTTCACTACAGCTATATATTCTTTTTTGTGTCTAATTAAGGACGGTGCCTACTATTGTTATTGCGCATACGTTCTGCGCATCTCCAGATACTCGGACTTCCTATCGCCGATGCACACTAATGCAG
>OX421446.1:21606917-21609417 GCA_949126865.1 Montipora capitata
CCAGCGGCGTATACCATGAATGGATAACTTTATATGGTTATTATAACCAAATTAGTCACTTAACTTGTATCCAGATTCCTTGTTCCAATTACGATAGCGCCGGAAACTGGGAATAAAACAGCACTGACAAAACACTTCAAAACTCGAAAATGTTTAGAAGGCGTTCGAGATATTTTGTAAACAAGTACAAAGATTATTCTGGTTCTCTTGGAAATGTCGAGTATCTGAGAGATCTTGTACAGAGAGTTTTGCGGTTGATCGAGGGGCGGAGCCCTCCAGAGAGAGCCAGTTGCGATGGGGGACTTTACGTTGGGGGAGCTGGAATTGGCTACGCTTTTTACGCCGTGGCTCAAAGCCCCGAATTTACCAACATCCGAGAGCAGTGTCTCAGGAAGTCTCTTGAGTACATGGAGGTGATGACAAAGTGTCAAGTATCTGTCAAGTCCAAGCTTCATTATACCCCCACCATGTAATGCCCTCTCCAAGTACCCCTCAATGCACAACCTCCAAGGGTGTTGAACAAAACACTGACCCCCAGTCCATGGACTACCCAAATAGACTACCCTATAAATACTATTTCAAATGAGTACTGTTTGTCTATATGTAACCCGCGTCTCAAACTCTGCTTACCTAAGGCTAAACACCCATTTTAAACAGTGTTCATCAACAGTATTTAAGTCTTTAGAAGCAGCCAGTTTAAAAAGGTTAGCTTTCGATAACGTTATTGTTGTGAGGGCTGATTACATCATGTAAGTGAAGTGAAACCAGGGCAATTCTTGGATTTAGCTGCATGTCACCATGCGCACGAAAATAAACAAGGTAATGTGTGCAGTGAAAGTATAATTTTATAATCAATTCAGTTCTTTCAATAGTACTCATTCAAAATAGTATTTTTAGGAGTTAGTGCATTTTAGGGTGGTCCATTTGGGTAGTCCATGGACTGGAGGTCAGTGTTTTGTCCACCACCACCACCAAGCATAGCCCCGGCCGTTCGCTTCGGCATAATTTCTGAGGATTTGTCATTGGACGATCTAAAACATCATAGGGGTATTTGAGCTCAACAATAATAATATTAAAGACCCATGGGGTTTAATTTGCATGGCTCACGGTCGTATGTAGCAAAATATAAGTGACAGAATGATTGGACGCTGTATGTTGAAATATGTTTTATAGGCCACAAGTCAACAGGGAGTCTACTGATATCAAGAAGGAATCAATACTAGTGTGTCTTTTGTAGGTATAATCCTAGGTATTTTAAACTTTGTCAGGTTGTTTGCCTGACACCAGACTCTTATCTTGAAAACAGCACTTGCAATTGACTAGACTTGAGTCTTTCTAGTACCTCATTCCCCAATATATAGGCATGGTTTTTGCAAAGAAAATGCACTGATTTCTAAAAATGTCTTGTCCAAGATTATGTTCCCTTTAATATTCTCCAATCTCCAATGGAAGGAAGATATCAAAGGTGAAAGAATATTTCTCTTTAATTCAGGTTAGCCTTAATGAGGTTTCCAGGACAAACGCACACGACAATGGCATCGGAGCTTCATTCTTGTTGGGGCATTCAGGCGTTTATGCAGTGTCAGCGCTTGTGTTTACTGCTTTAGGTTGGTATTTTCTTACTTAGACAATCACTATCTCACTCAAGTAATATGTGATTCAGCTAGCCAATGCAGTGGGCTGCATAATTGTACAGCATTAATTACCTGCTTTTGTTGCTTGATTCAAAGATTAAGTGATATCTAGAGCTTGCTAAGCTCATTTTTGCATGCCGCAATTTGATTTGATGAAAATGTAGTCTGCAACTTACAGTACTGCCCTTAAGCTTGGTTCAGGTAAAGGTACAATTATACATGTACATGAAATTTTCCTCAAGTAGTCAGAAAATTCAGCTCAGATCCAATGCCATTTAAGTACCTGGTACATGAACCTTGAAATGTGCTGGATATTAAAAATGCCTGTTTGATCACTCAGACATGCATTTGCAGTCAAATGTGTAATTCTCTTAGTAACAGTGTGTAGCAAGGTTTCCCAAGTGTTTTTATTTCAACAAAAGTCTCAACTTTCCCCTTAGTTAAGGCACTTGTGTCCAGAATGGCAAATAACGATACACATTAAGCTAATTTTTGATAAACACCGAGGCCTATAGTTTCTTATTAAGTTTAACAGGCGACTTATAATATACCTGCATGTATAATTTACAATGGAGTTAATTAATTAACAGTTGTCAATATGTATGCACGCGATCATGCACATTATTTTTAAGTAAAAGGTTAATGTGCAACTTAGCTGATGATTTTTACTGGTGCTTTTATATCAAACCATGTGCGTATCTTGCTTCCAAAATTATTGGGCCTTGAACATATAATCTGCAGACTACTTTATACATTACCAAGTACTTTTAATCAAGGGAACATCAGCAGGATGAACTACACACATTTCCATATGGAAACATACATGTATGATCCATAACAAATTAGCTGGGAAATTAGTTACCTTT
>OX421446.1:21614417-21616917 GCA_949126865.1 Montipora capitata
CAAAAATTCTCCGACTTCATGCAGACAGAGGAGTTTCAGAAGGAAGCGAGAACACCGGATTCTCCTTTCAGCTTGTATGAAGGACTCAGTGGCACCGTTTGTTTCTATTCTGACCTCATGAATCCTTTGTTGGCTGCATTCCCTTTCTTTGATGTTTTCACTTGATTTCGAGTTGAAAATACCTGACTCGGAGCATCAAATTAACGACAAAGGAGGGGTCTGAAAAGCGCGGAAGTTTTGGTTAGAGGCCAGAGTTCACTTAGAAAGAGTTTATTTATTATTATTACGCTCTTGGATGATACAACGCTGTAATAAGCCAGTCCCTAGCTGCTTAATCTCAGAAATTTCTAGATATAAAGAACTGAATTAATCAAGCTACAATCATAGACAAAAGTAGTTGGGAAGGTTATGTAAATGAACCGCACCAGAGCTGTACTTCAACCCGCTTCTGTTAAAGCGCAAAAGAAATAGTTCCACCTTCTCTTATATAGCCCCCTTTTCCCCAATTCAATGTTGGAAGGTAATGCAACAATTTCCCACTAAAACCATTCAACATTGAGTAGGGGGGAGGGATGGGAGAGAAGCAATAAAGACGTCAAAAGTGCATGCTGACCTTCCCAACGGTTTTGTCTATGATTGTAGATTTCCGGCATATGATTAAAAAGCTGACCTTTTGAGCATTAGTATAGTTTTTACTGTTTTAGGAGCACCTCTATTAAATATTAAAGATCAAAGGCGTTTATATTTCCTTGCCTCGAAAACCCACCCCCTCAATCAGTCTCTTTAGAAAGTAATTAACAAGAGCGCGCGTTGGATATGAGATGATCGATAGCCAACGAGGCGCGTAGCGCCTCGTTGGCTATAATCATCTCATATCCAACAAGCGCGAGTGGAATAGTTGTTTTATTAAAAACGCCGCCAAAATATAGAAAACTAGACTACAATAAAAATAAAAACGGCCCAAAAAATCACGCGTATGCTTGCCGTGTTTGTAGTTCATGGTATAATGGCTCATAACCCATGATGGCTTAGACAATCAAAACTCTCGAATTGCATTATACAATGATCCAGTTTTTAATAATTCCCTTTACTCTCTTAATCCGCGTGTGTATTGAAACGCGCATGAATGAGTTTTTTGGTGAGAATAGAGAGATTTAGCATCACGTCGGCTTGCCGTTTCACAATTCACGTAAAATAGAGAGAAGGTTGTGACTTTAGCTCCGCGTGACCCACGGCAACTCGAGTATTTAATTGCTAAAAAGCCAAAACAAAACTGTGAGTGTTTTTAAACATTGTTAGTAGAAAAAGAGGCTATATAAAATAAAAATCCTTACCCGTCAAATTTCGATGATTAGAAGCTGTTGTGTGGGTCAACAGAGAGTCAACGTGAGTTCATGAAGAAAATTGCGGCAGTTATGAACTATCTATAACTATGAACCTAATTTCTCCTCCTTTGGCGTACCGGGAAATATTTTTGGGCTACTTTTTATCTGCAAACAACTTCTTATGTAGAAGAAAATTTCACGTACACGGCAAACGCGAAAATGCCAACTTTCACGTAGAAGCGGCAAGCGGTAGGTGGCAAACGTAGGAAAAGGCGGGAAAATCATGGTCACGTGGTCACTTGCCGTTCGCGGTTCACGTAAACGTGACGTTAAATCTCTGTAAAAAATGCAGCTATTAATCTTTCATTGAAAACCTGAGTTTAGGTGACACTTTGTGATGTAATTGTCCGCATTGATAGGTGCAATACAATACGATACATACCAGATATTCAACGCTTTCGAGTGATATACCGTGGAATATCCCACTTGTCCCTTGTATTTTCTTGGTATGGCTCGTGTGTATACCAAGAAAGTACAAGTGACGAGTGGGATATTCTACGGTATACCACGAGAAAGGGTTGCATAAATATTTTATACCATGCCATGGAAAATGCAGTGGCCAGCAAGGCACGATGGGGATGTGGGTGTGATGCCGTTGAATTGCAGTGGTCGATGGGAATGTTCGGTGGAAAACTGACGAATATACCACCGCTTTTCTGCGCGTATTACATGTTAATGTGGTCATCACGCCGTCTGAAAAACAACAAAAGATGCCAGCAAAAGCTCGAGAACGAGCAAGAGTATAATCTTCTCTCAATGCAGCAAAGTACAAGGAATAAATCTGGAAACAAACTAAAACAAGACACGAGAATGCTTTGATCGAGCGGTGTCTCCAAAGCTGCGATTGCTAATTCTGCTGTCGTACTTAGCATCATCAGCAGAATAGCGCACGATTGCAAATTTGTTTGGTGTATCTCCAGCTTTTGTTTGCACTTGTGTTAAAGAAGTGTCTGCTGCAATTGTCAACAAACTTAAGTAGCGGTTTATCACGTTACCTAAGGGAGAAGATTTTAAAGAAGTAATGCGCATTTACAAAGACAGATGGGGATTTCCAATGTGTGCTGGTGCGATAGACGGCATACTATTCTCTGTTCTCCAAAATTCGACCATGCATT
>OX421446.1:21624417-21626917 GCA_949126865.1 Montipora capitata
TGTCAAACTTTATAACACTTGACAGAAAAAGAAACTTACAAAAACCCGGTATCTTGCCATCATTTAACACAGATGCTTCAATGTTTGGCGACTAAACATGCCGTGGTAACTTAATCACGGTGTCCGCTGAATTCCGGCAATGTCACTTTTGCAATTTACTTGAACGTAGCAAAAATCTCCCAAAATGTTTGTCGCTGATCGTAACTTTTTTGTTTTCATGTCGTAAATATTTCATTCTCGATCGACCGTCCCGGAAACTTCCTTCTGCTCTTTCTACTGGCCCCCCTGGAACTGTGTATCAATAGTTATTTGCTTTTTCATCAATATTTGTTTTGCATAAAGCAAGCTAACAAAATCTGTACCTTGCTGAGTTCGCATTTGTTAGCGTTAATAGTATTTTCGGTCAGATGCTTCTGCTTTTACGAGGGGTTTATTGTTTTGGTCTCCCATCCTAACACTAACCCCGCTCAACAGGGCTTGACTTCAGTGAAGTTTAGTATTACAAAGCTGTCAGATGCTCAGAGGGCACACTTGTGGTGCAAAGAAGTTGTGAGGGAACTTGAAAATTATCAACATGTCAGCCCAGAAGCCAATGTTTCTCGCTTCTCTTTTATTTGTTATTCTTCAGAGACTGGAATGCTGTATTTCAATACCACACAATTCAGTGCCTTCTGATTTTCTGTAGCACGTACCACAGGCAACCCAGTGTATGCTTCACGGAAGCATCTCGTTAATTTTTTTTCCGTGTCGGTAAAAGTCTTGCCTGTCACTCCCCTGCTAAGTGGTGTCTTTATGCATAGAGCCTTCTACGCGTATTGTCTTAGGATCGAGAGGGTAGTGGGAAATGGGTAGATTTCTCTGGTGGACACAGTGGAGTGATTAACGTAACCGGCAATGGCGTCGAAAGTCATGTAACGCGAATGGCCTTTTTGGATTTTTAAGCAAAATATACCCTTATGGAGCTTAATAATGGAAAGTCAATTGGATACTGAACAAGAAAGGCGCTGAAAAAAAATCTGGAATCTTAAAAGCGACGAGTAATGGACTTCGACAACAATCTGTCGCCTGTCGAGCCGTAATCAAAGTGAGATGTAGTTCTAATATATATTGTACGAGTGTGGTGTTTTGTACAACGCTGAAATCAAATGGAAAATTATCGAGTAACTTATGGGTTTAACAAAACAGAGACTTGGATCTGTACTCAATTCTGCACAGTCTTCTGCTGACAATTGGAAATTTCACAAATTCCTGTTAGTCAAAAATTATTTGAAAGAAAGCTTGTTGCCCATTTTTTGCTTGATAATTGAAGTAAAGTGTTTTTCAGGGAAAGGTTTGATGCTGAACACTCGTGGGAAATTTATTTACCGTGTTGCGTTTTTGACACGGAGTGTAATTTGACACGATTAAGTTTCTTGTCTTCACGCACGTATTAAATGAAATAGGAAGGGTTTTTTGCCTCTTATAGCACATAAAAATTATGTTGTTTGTTTCAAAAAGCATTTCGCTGGAAAATGGTGGCTTTTATGATATCATCATGTGTAATATGCGAGCTTAACTGGATAGTTTTTATGGCAATAGCTAGTAAAGCATTTTCGTGTCAAAATAAGGTAAGCGACTCTTTCTGTTGTGTTAACTTAATTAAATAGACCATGGCTCGTAAGTTTGTATTTGTCGTCTGCTGTAAACTTGCTTTCCACACTCAAAATTACCTCCAGAACCTACTTTTTGCGTAAAATAAGCTTTTAGAATGATGTTCTTTTTTTATGTGGTGATACTTGACGATTCGGGAACATTTTGTGAAAAAAATATTTAAACGGGTCACACGCGCAACTTGCCCGATTATGCATATAACATCCACTTGGCCTTTTGACATCCCATTGAAAAAAACTCGTAAAATATTCGCAGATCGGTCGCTTTCTCTGAAATTTGAAAGGATGATTGCTAACAAATATAGAAAGATTTTCACAATAACTAAAAATTCCTGTGTTAAGCATTAGAATTCGACGAAGAGGTAATGCGACAAAATTTGTTGCGTGCGTTGCTATTTTTATGATTTGACTGTTGTGCAAATTTTGACAGATAATATTAAATTATGAAAAAAATATCTAGGTAGGATAGGTCGTTAAAAAATCTTTATTTTTAGCTCTTATTTGAACATAAAAGATGCAACGCTTGACGAGAAATAATATTTTTGCCAATACTATGTATTTGAAAGAAGAAAAATTTCCCTGGAATCGGGTTGAAAATGAGTTAACAAATTTGCTTACGTGCGTTGAAATGTGATACACGAGGAGAAAGGAATTTCATTTCTCTGACAAAGGATTTTGTCATTGTAGTGTAAGATGAAATTTATTTGGGAAGCTAACAATATTCCTTTAACTTCCTGGCTAATCCAATTTTATTGCTGCAACTTGCTAGGGCGAAGATTGTGTACATGAAACTCGCGCTTCTTGCGAATTTTGAGTGTCATGAAATTACATAATTTGCGTGACAATATATT
>OX421446.1:21631917-21644417 GCA_949126865.1 Montipora capitata
GGAGACCGAGCGGAGTTTAACCACCTGAGAAACCTTGTTAACCGAGAACGCAAAAGATGCCGCGCGAAGTACTACGAATGTAAAGTGCAACACCTAAAGGGGTGTTCCCCAGCTAAGTGGTGGGGCGAAATCAAGAGACTCAGTGGAATGGAAGGGCCCTCTGGGTCACGTGATAATATTTTTAAGTCCGTTCATCACTTAGAAGGTGCTCGTGGTCTATCAGCAGATGATCTTGCAAACCACATTAACACAACTTTCCTAGCCCCAATGGAGGTCTTTGTACCGCTTACCCACAATCCATTTAGAGGGGACGCCTTTGTGTCTTCGAGCAGAACTATGAATGATGATTTTCCACCGCTATCAGAGTTTTCTATCTTTAGAAAGTTATGCTCTATTAATCCAGCCAAGGCACAAGGACCGGACGGTATTCCCGGATGGCTTCTTAAGGAGAATGCAGATCTTTTGGCGCCACCCATCATGGATATCATGAATTCTTCCTTTCGCGAAGGCCGGTTGCCTTTATCTTGGAAAGAGGCAGATATTGTCCCTGTCCCCAAACAAAGACCTATCCAAGACGTCAACAAGCACCTTCGCCCTATCTCCCTCACGCCTATTCTTTCAAAGTTTGCAGAAGATTATGTTGTTCATGACTTTGTGATGCCCGCCGTGCTTAAAAAAATCGACAAAAGGCAATATGGGACAATACCTAAATCATGCTCTACGCACGCCCTTGTCAGCATGATTAATAACTGGCACGTCAGCTCTGATGGGAACTCGGCCGCGATTAGAGCGGTTTTATTTGATTTCCGTAAGGCGTTCGATCTTATTGATCATAATATCTTAGTGCGTAAACTTTCAGATTACGATATTCCGAACCCCATATTATGCTGGATTGTTGACTTTTTATCGGATAGGAGACAGAGAGTGAAACTTGCCCAAGACTGCCTCTCCGAATGGCGTTACATTCCGGCCGGTGTTCCACAGGGGACAAAGCTTGGGCCGTGGTTATTCTTAATAATGATTAATGATTTGAAAGCAGGAGAGGCAGAGATGTGGAAATATGTGGATGATACCACAATCTCTGAGGTAATAACTAAAGGGCAAAAGAGCTGTATTCAGCAAATGGTAGACGATCTTGCTATCCAAGCAAGGAATGACGGTTTTCAGTTAAACGAAAGAAAATGCAAAGAGCTTAGGATTAGCTTTGCAAAAAACGAACCAGAGTTTGACCCTATTTGGGTGAACCGTCAGACCCTAGAGACTGTGAACAGTGTGAAATTATTAGGACTCAATATAAGCAGTGATTTAAAATGGAATGTCCATGTGTCAGAACTAGTTAGGAAAGTTTCAACAAGATTATATTTTCTTAGACAGCTTAAGAAATCGCATGTAGTCACAAGAGAGCTTCTTCTATTTTACATTACATGCATTCGCTCTATACTGGAGTACGGCAGCCCAGTTTTTCATCGCGCTCTACCAAGTTATCTAAGCGAAGACCTAGAAAGACTTCAAAAACGCGCTATGAAGATTATTTACCCCGAACTATCGTATGCTAAGGCTCTAGAGCTGTCTGGACTTCCAACACTGTATGATAGAAGAGAGTCAATTGCAGCAAAGTTGTTCGATGAAATATGTGCAAATCAATCTCACAGTCTTCACAAACTACTTCCAAGTAGATACCAACCAAGCTACTATCTGAGAGAAAAAAGAACATTTATTCGTCCGAAATGTAAAACTGAAAGATGCAAGAATAGTTTTCTTTTAAGTTTTGTTCATAGTAGCTGAGAACTGGATATAAATGTCTTTCTTATTGTATATAGGAATTTGACGCATGCTTTTAATGTGTGATTCTTAACAATTTTTATGTAGTATAAGTCCTATAATTAGTTTGTAGTTAAGCGCAGTTGTAAATTTTGTATTTGTAAGCCTTATCGCAATTCAGCTTTTGGCTGCAAGTTTTTAAGGTGAATAAACTATCTATCTATCTATCTATCTATCCACACGTAAGCAATGCGTGTCAACTTTTTTTAAAGAGGACAGGAATTTCTTCTTTCTGACAAATGATTAATTAATAGGCCGGTAGCCAGGTTTTTAACCTCAGAAAAGGATCTGTTTCGTCTTACGGACGTGTGAGGACCTGTGAGCCAAAGGGCCTCTGCTGGTATGACTTCTGGGTGACCCCTTAAATGGTCTTAATGACCCCTCCAACTTGAAAAAAATTGCCTGGAACGCTTCACGTACCACAGGCAACCCAGTGTACCCTCACGGAGGGTCTAGTTCTTATGAAAATTAGTTTTCATTCATATGTAAAGTAGAACTAATTACCACCACAAAAACTTCAGACTTAGACTCGCTTTGAAGAGGAGGCAGACATGAACTCCGAAATGGCCCGTTGGTAGAGCATCGCACCGGAATCGCGAGGTCATGGGTTCAAGCCCCATTGAAGTCCTGAATTTTTTTTTTAGGCTTCTTTACGCAATTGTAAAAATTGCAATCACAACTGCGACGATCATTCTTCATTTGAAGTTTTGGAAAATTACGTCATTTCCATCTCTGCTTTATCCTAACGCGCATGCTCTCGGAGCAACCACCACTGAGAAAGCTAAGCCACATTCTTCACAGGGGTATTTGTAGCTAAGCATTCAATCAAAATATAATTGTATAATAATACCTGAGGATGTGCAAGCATGACAGAGTAATTAATTACTGACTAACTGAAACCTAATTACCTAACTACTGAGAGCAGAAACAAAAATAAGGATGAGATATTTAACAGGGCCGGGTTTCAACTTTTTTGTTTCGTAGGAGAGAAAACTCAAAGGCAATGCAGATCCCTCCCAAGATCGTCTTGTTGTCTTTAGTCACGGTGATGATTGTAGAGCCCCCTGGATCGACCGTAGCCAAAACCACTTCAAAACACGGTAAAAAAATGTCGCCAGCCCCAAAATCCCGTTTTCCAACAATCTTGATACAACCTTGATAGGGACAAAGACTTGTCACACGATCAATCTTATACTAGGTGCTGGCTGACTTTTTAAAAACGTTTTTGCTCCCAACAAACGTAACAAGGTTGTTCGAAAAAGGCAATAGTTAGAAGAGTATTCTTCTAAAATGTTAATTAAAATATGTTCCATTGTGTCGAGATTTCATCGCGTAGAGTGACTCATCATTGCCGGCGCTTATCTTCGGTTTCTAAGTGTTTCAATACTTAAACTGAAGAGACTAAGATTTCATGCATCATGGGGAAGTGAAACTCTGTGAAAGGAGAGTGTCATCTCGCCCAAGAACTCAACGCGAGGACCAAGATTAACCCCAAATTCTCGTCGTTTAGACCCTCACGTACTATCACATATTCCTCAATTTTCTAACAAGGAGTTTGTTCCTTTGAAGGCGCCTCTTCTGAGACAAACCCTGAGCCTCGTTCTTCCAAGACTGAAGCCCCATTTCACCCGAGAACCTGCTCAGGATCCAGCTCGCCTTTATTGACATGGCTTTGCCATGCTGCACAGGCTACTCTGCCAGAGTTCCCCGGGGGAAATACTGCCTTGTACATCATCAACAAGTTCCTTGAAAGAAGTCAAGACCAGAACAGTCCAATAGCAAACAGTCAATGGGATCGATTAAGAGACGACGTTACTCAGTACTTAGATGATTCGTTAAGTCCAAGTTCATTCCGCAACATAAGGGGTAAATTAGAAGGGTTTCGCGTAGCTTATCAGCACTGTAGTGCGAGTACTACGGGGTCTGCGAAAACAAGTTGTTTGCATAATTTATTGCTAATTATGCTTGCGGCCGAAGGTACATTCAAAGGACACACAACAAGAGAAAAAAGTTTGCTTTTGAAATACTTCGATAGATTCACCATTCTTTTCAACGCCATCACCCATTTGTTTAAAACGTCCTATGATACTGATCCCCCAGTAAATGGTACTATAGATATTGATAGGACTATTAGGAGTCGCCAGTGTAGTTTTTACAGGTATATTGGCGAGGCAATACCTGCAGCTAGAGAATATGCCTGTCGACACATATACCTGAAATTTTTTGACACCACTCCCGTGTTTTGGGACAGAGACCTAGACTACGCAGTTCCCCCTGATACGTGTAATCAGATTAATAGATCGCGGAAAAGGCGCGAGGCGTTCAAAGATTATCACAGCGTAGAAATCACCACTGTAGGGAGCGCCAAGAAGCATAAGGGTTGTGGTCCATTCCGAAGATCGCGCACTTACGCTGCTTACGTTTACAACAGCAAGACAGAGGAGTACCCGTGGGAGTCGCGTTCGATTGTAGCCTGCTCGTGGGAAGCGGTGGGGAAACTTCGGTCCTTATGCGTTCGTTCGTACCCAGTGAGAGAACGGCACGTGAGGGGCTGTAAAACCAACGTGAGGCAAAACTTTGAGGAGGGTATGAGTGAACGTAGAAACGAGATGATGAGGCTGGCTGGAAGAAATTGCGCTTGACAAAGCTTAATGAAAAATACAATAAAAAGTTTGAGGTTCGTATGGTACGAGTTGTGACGTAATGCTTTAATTAATGCACCTATCAATATTAAACCGCAGGGTGGGGGTAGGGGAAGGAAGGGGGGAGGGGGCTGGCATAGGCGGGGTATTTGACGTAAGAAGTCTGCCCGTGGCAAGGGCTTTTGATCATTGAGTCCTGTGAGTCGGGACAAAAAAGGGAAAAAACTTCAAACTGATCTGAGACAAAAACTTAAAAAGTTCCCCACATTTTCAGAGCATATCTCTGGTTCAAGTTGTACCTACCATATTTCTGGTTCTTCTTTGGGGACCGATGGATTTAAAATTCAAAATTGCTGCTTTATGGTTTAGGTCCCAAGAGATCTTAACGATGGCACATATGCCCATGGGAACTCCATTTTTTTTGTTGACAGAATTCTTGTCAATAAACTATTGTTGAGTGTAAAGATTCCAAAAAAAAATCCTGTGCTTGTAACTACATTTACTGTAGTTTCATTCCATTCTGGAATTTTGCCATAGTGTGGCATGGGTGGATGTCATGCGCTTTTTTTTCCAGCGTGTTTCAAGGAAACAAGGAAACAAGTAAGAGTGTACGAGTGTTTTGAGGAAAATCTTATTTGTCAACTTGGTTTACTTTCCCTCAATCTATCTAAGACTAATTTTATAATATTCAAACCTCAGGAAAAAAAAAACCAGTTGTTTGAATTTCACGTTTCCATAAACGAGCAGCCTATCCCTCGTGCTTCTGAAACCATATTTTTGGGTGTCTTTGTAGACGACAATCTGAGCTGGAAATCCCCCATATCTCTATTAGCTAGTAAATTATCTAAATCCATAGGTTTTCTATACATAAATCTAGGTTTCTTTCTCTCAACTCATTCTCTTCGAACTTTGTACAATTCAATGATACTTCCATACTTATGCTATTCAGGGGCACCCAACGACAAATTTGTTGTAAAATGTATTATTATACCCCAGTTATTGAAAATAAATGTTATTAAGGCATTTTCAGGTGTTTTTCAGTGTTGCCGGGAAAGCATTATCTGTTCCTTTTTCCCAGCAAGACACACAGGAAATTTCCCAGCCAGCTAGATAAAATTGGTTGGTTTCCCAGCCAGCTGATCAAATTTATTTCCCAGCCAGGAATTTAATTAATTAATTAATTAATATAAAAATAAAAGGAATAATAATAATAATGATGATGATGATGTTGATGATGATAACAATAACAATACTTATATTGATAATGATAATGGAACGATAATGTGAAACACAGCGGTAGTTCTTGTGTTAGTATGATACTCTACATGTACTGCTGTCTCGGGCAGTTTGAATTTTAGGAGACTTTTGTCACCCTGGAAAGCGAGCACAGAATTCATAATACCAAGCAACATTGTACACAAAAGCAACAAAATGCTTGCTAGGATAAACCTGTATTCTCTACAATAAGGCAGAACAACTGGAACCTTGAACTAGCTCTTCATTTTACATTTTTATTGATCTCTTAACTTACACAAATGTTTACTTTATTACTTACCATGACTAAACAACTCTTGCGCATCTTCCTCCAAATGACACGGATGTGCACCCATTCACATTAAAGGAGAATTGAAACTTAATAGACAACTGAATAGAGGGCCACAAAGGAAACAAAGTTCTCAGTGCAAACCATGAATGACCTAACTTAAACTGAAGGAAGAGAGGAGGTCGTAAGAATGAGCAAACAGTGAAAGCCCATCGTCGCAAGCTTAACTCAACCTGATGGGAGAGAGAGGGTCGTAAGAATGAACAAACAAAGAATGCCCATCGTCGCAAGCCTAACTCAACCTGATGGAGGAGAAAGGGTCGTAAGAAAGAACAAACAAACAATGCCCATCGTCACAAGCCTAACTCAACCTCATGGAAGAGAGAGGGTCGTTAGAATGAACAAACAATGAATGCCCATCGTCACAAGCCTAACTCAACCTGATGCAAGAGAGAAGGTTGTAAGAATGAACAAACAATGAATGGCCATCGTCACAAGCCTAACCCAACCTGATGGAAGAGACAGAGTCGTAAGAAAGAACAAACAAACAATGCCCATCGTCACAAGCCTAACTCAACCTCATGGAAGAGAGAGGGTCGTTAGAATGAACAAACAATGAATGCCCATCGTCACAAGCCTAACTCAACCTGATGGAAGAAAGAGGGTTATAAGAATGAATAAACAATGAATGGCCATCGTCACAAGCCTAACTCAACCTGATGGAAGATAGAGGGTTGTAAGAATGAACAAACAAAGAATCCCCATCGTCACAAGCCTAACTCAACCTGATGGAGGAGAGAGGGTCGTAAGAATGAACAAACAAAGAATGTTCATCGTCACAAGCCTAACTCAACCTGATGGAAGAAAGAGGGTTATAAGAATGAATAAACAATGAATGGCCATCGTCACAAGCCTAACTCAACCTGATGGAAGATAGAGGGTTGTAAGAATGAACAAACAAAGAATCCCCATCGTCACAAGCCTAACTCAACCTGATGGAGGAGAGTGGGTCGTAAGAATGAACAAACAAAGAATGTTCATCGTCACAAGCCTAACTCCACCTGATGGAAGAGAAAGAGCCGTAAGAATGAACAAACAAAGAATGCCTATAGTCACAAGCCTAACTCAACCTGATGGAATATAGAGGGTTGTAAGAATGAACAAACAATGAATGGCCATCGTCACAAGCCTAACTCTACCTGGTGGAAGAGACAGATTCGTAAGAATGAACAAACAAAGAATGCCCATCGTCACAAGCCTAACTCAACCTGATAGAGAAGAGAGGGTCGTAAGAATGAACAAACAAAGAATGCCCATCGTCACAAGCCAACTCAACCTGATGGAAGAGACAGAGTCGTAGGAATGAACAAACAATGAATGGCCATAGTCACAAGCCTAACTCAACCTAATAGAGAAGAGAGGGTAGTAAGAATGAGCAAACAAAGAATGCCCATCGCCACAAGCCTAACTCAACCTGATGGAAAAGAGAGGGTTGTCACATGACATTGACCGTGCACAGTGAAATTCAACATTGCGGACATGAATGATTTGTATTTATTTGGAGACGATTTTGACACGATTTTGGATATTCTGGAAGACGAAGAAGAGCTAGATGAATAGTTTAGAAAATCTGCAATTGCAGTAAGTGTTAGCAACTTCTATATCAACTTAAAATATCACGAAAAGCTTCGTTTGATGACGCTCGAAAGTCAATCGCTCGGTGCTGTTGCTGTTATTAACGTCATGTGTTATTCGAAACTAACCGCAAAATTTCCTCAAAAGTAGTTCCACGTGGAGATATGTTATATTTGATGCTTTCTCCGAACAAATCCGTGTAATTTGTCGTTTCCCAACTGACTGTTGGGCCATCATTAGATGTATCTTTCTTTACATCGGGTTCAACTCGAAAACACTGTATGTGAACTGTGCCAAAAGAAATGCAAGAGCAAGAGCGGACTAAAAAGGCACATGACAGTGAAACACAAGGATACAAGTAATCCTGGGAAGCAAGACGAAGTAGAACAGCACAGAGATTTAAGTTTGGTAGCGTATCCAACCACAACGCAGTTATCACCAGGCATCTTGTACTTAACTTATATCTACTCTTTAAACGACTTAACACTATTTTAACAATAAAAAAACGCTTCGAAATTCACCATATATTGCAACTTCATGTACCAGACGACGCCATCTTGGATTTGTGTGTGCACGGTCATCGTCACGTGACGTCGAAAAACTAGAACAATAACCTTATCCTTTGAAGTTGCCGGGTTTCCTAACCATTCCCCTCTACTAACTATGTTGTGGGAGGGTTGCGCTTGGTCGTTTCCCTTTGAGTTTTTTGACTGACGCGCTGTCACTTACAACTCCACTTGTCTGAAAGTCTTTAAAAAGAATGAGCGGCCGTGTTTGAACTCAGTTGAGGTGGAAACGTTCATGTATTAAAACCATGCAGGAAACCGAAATGGGAAAAAAATAGTCTTCTTCTTCTCATCGGAAGCCAAAGTACTCCATTAATGTTTGTATTTATCAATGTGCCAGGAATTCGCTATAAGTCTATCAGTAAAACTTCAATCCTGGCCTAGCGAAAACAACCACACCACGCTTGGCCAGTTAGGTCCCGCGGTTTAGCATTCATCCAGTTTCGATTCTATTACTATAAGCTGCTATAGTTAGGTACAAAAAGCCTAGGCCGCATTGGATGAATTGAGAACAGAGAACAATTAAAACTTATTAAAACGGTTCCAGATGACCATCGAACAAATTACGTTTATGAGTGATGGAAATATCTTATTCAATTGTCCATGTACGAGGCACTGTTAGGTCATGTTAAGTGAGTAGTAGTAACTTGTTTATTTTACTAGGAATACTTGTGCTTTTACACAGTTCCACAGGGGGCAACAGATAAGTTCTCCGAATTCGTAGGTTTCATCATGAACTATCGTGGATTGTATGGGTTTCTTGATTCCCCTTTTAGCTTTTTGGCCAGCCTTTGTGTACTACCTGTAACTGGAAATTCGACTATAACACTACGTTATGATATCCTAGAACAAAATAATTGTCTTTTTTTCTGGCGCCAAAATGACGTTGCGGTAAGTTTTCTAACTTACAGATGAAGAAAAGCAGTTCATAGAACTGGCATATCGTGTGCCTGGCTATGTTTTAATTCTCACAGCCCTCTATAGTTACGCTCTAACTATGTATTGAGCACTTTAGCTGGCCCGATCGCCACATCTTCTTGATTATATATATGTTTATTTTGGTGTCCACCTTGGTTTGAATGCTGTTAACTATTTCTGTAAACTTCGAACTCTTGGTTTTAATGAAGAAAAGCAGTTCATAGAACTGGCATATCGTGCGGCTATGTTTTAATTCTCACAGCCCTCTATAGAACTATGATAGTATAAAATCGTAATGGACCTAAAACGGAAAATTGTTGTATTGCAACGTCTTCACCTCCTTGTGCAGTTGATCCATGCCTTTTCTGTACGGCTGCCACTTATGCAAAGTGGCGATTCTGATTGATTGTTAACAAAACTGGATGTGACTTGTTTTGCTCTAAAAGACCAATGAATATTTTTTCAAGTATCAATTTAATTGTTTGTCTTAAAGCAATTTGATTAAATCGATCCTTGACAAGGCACATTGCCCAGAAAATGTAGTAAACTCTCTAAAATCTCTCTACCCTGTTAATATGGATGTATCCATGTGCACTCATTTTAGGAGCTGGCCATGGACTGTCTTCCATTCTCCAGATGTTACTCAGCTTTCCAGGGCATTTTTCAAACAGAAAAGACGTTGAAACTGTGATCCATCAAGCTGTGGACTATGTCCTGTCCTGTGAGATGCCGAACGGTAACTTCCCCCCTGTCCCTGGGGAAGTTCGGGACCAGGAAGATGAGTTATTGCATTGGTGCCATGGTGCCCCGGGTGTGGTGTACTTATTGGCAAAGGCATATTTGACCTGGAAGGATAATAAATACCTACAGGCTGCAAAGAGATGCGCTGAGGTCATTTGGCAAAGAGGATTGTTGCGCAAGGGGCCTGGGATATGCCACGGAGTGGCAGGTAAAGTGTCAGTTGGCCTTACTCACACGGTTTGACTTGAACGAGGGGCACGCGATGGCGGCTAAACTGAGGAAGGGGGATTATTTTCCCATGAGAGGGGATTCCACCATGAGCCTTCATCTATGATCGTTTCAGTGCTCAAAGTAGTAGAATACGAATATGGATTACATGGGAGTAAAGAAAGCGAGTGAAATTACACTCTCATTGCTGCTGCACTGAGTGAGCCTGAAGCGAACAAACAAGGTAGCCCTCTAATCGGGAGAACACATTTTCTTCGAAACGCAAGGGATTGTGATCAAACGCGCAAGGAATCGTGGATATGCGCGGTGTAATCTTGGCACACAGAAGATTAGAGCCTGGTCTGTTTTTCATGTGGCCAGCTATAGATAGTTTCACTGTCACACAACGAAAAAGTAAATTCCAAATCGTTCAATGAAAAAGGCCATGAAGTTGGAATGTTGTAGGAAACAAATCTTCTAACGACCTCTTCAATTATCACGCATAGAGTTAGAATGGAGACGCCATGTGGTCCTTCAATATGGCGGCAGGTAATCAAAGAAAACATCTGGAATTGACTTTGCGATGAAAGCGGTTACTTTTCGCTCATGAGATAAAATACGTGTGTATGAACACATTTCCTAATGTACTTGGAAGGCTCAAACTGCTGAGATTCATAGGGATAGATAATTTTTTTCAACCAAACAACTTTGTATCATGGTTTCACGCAGGATGACAATTCGGAAATTCAAAATGCTGTATTTTCCAAACGAAAGACGTCACGGAACTGGAAACTTGAGAAAAATTGCAGGGGCAACGTTTGAAAAAAATAATACCCTATCTAGTTAAGTAGACAGAATATGGCCTATAGGTTGATGGATATATTCTTTTAAAAGAACCCTGCGCAGACTCCATGTCTACTGATATTTCGTTAACCCGACACGACTCGAAGCATATCACGGCATTCGATTTGGCTTAATTTTACTAAATCGTTGGTTGATTTCGCAGTGCGTTTTATTGCCACACACTGGTTGTCCACTCATATTTTTTTCTCTTTCATCAGGAAGTGGTTACGTATTTCTGTTGCTGTATCGGCTCACGAAAGAAGACTTGTACCTTTACCGTGCCCAAAAATTCTCCGACTTCATGCAGACAGAGGAGTTTCAGAAGGAAGCGAGAACACCGGATTCTCCTTTCAGCTTGTATGAAGGACTCAGTGGCACCGTTTGTTTCTATTCTGACCTCATGAATCCTTTGTTGGCTGCATTCCCTTTCTTTGATGTTTTCACTTGATTTCGAGTTGAAAATACCTGACTCGGAGCATCAAATTAACGACAAAGGAGGGGTCTGAAAAGCGCGGAAGTTTTGGTTAGAGGCCAGAGTTCACTTAGAAAGAGTTTATTTATTATTATTACGCTCTTGGATGATACAACGCTGTAATAAGCCAGTCCCTAGCTGCTTAATCTCAGAAATTTCTAGATATAAAGAACTGAATTAATCAAGCTACAATCATAGACAAAAGTAGTTGGGAAGGTTATGTAAATGAACCGCACCAGAGCTGTACTTCAACCCGCTTCTGTTAAAGCGCAAAAGAAATAGTTCCACCTTCTCTTATATAGCCCCCTTTTCCCCAATTCAATGTTGGAAGGTAATGCAACAATTTCCCACTAAAACCATTCAACATTGAGTAGGGGGGAGGGATGGGAGAGAAGCAATAAAGACGTCAAAAGTGCATGCTGACCTTCCCAACGGTTTTGTCTATGATTGTAGATTTCCGGCATATGATTAAAAAGCTGACCTTTTGAGCATTAGTATAGTTTTTACTGTTTTAGGAGCACCTCTATTAAATATTAAAGATCAAAGGCGTTTATATTTCCTTGCCTCGAAAACCCACCCCCTCAATCAGTCTCTTTAGAAAGTAATTAACAAGAGCGCGCGTTGGATATGAGATGATCGATAGCCAACGAGGCGCGTAGCGCCTCGTTGGCTATAATCATCTCATATCCAACAAGCGCGAGTGGAATAGTTGTTTTATTAAAAACGCCGCCAAAATATAGAAAACTAGACTACAATAAAAATAAAAACGGCCCAAAAAATCACGCGTATGCTTGCCGTGTTTGTAGTTCATGGTATAATGGCTCATAACCCATGATGGCTTAGACAATCAAAACTCTCGAATTGCATTATACAATGATCCAGTTTTTAATAATTCCCTTTACTCTCTTAATCCGCGTGTGTATTGAAACGCGCATGAATGAGTTTTTTGGTGAGAATAGAGAGATTTAGCATCACGTCGGCTTGCCGTTTCACAATTCACGTAAAATAGAGAGAAGGTTGTGACTTTAGCTCCGCGTGACCCACGGCAACTCGAGTATTTAATTGCTAAAAAGCCAAAACAAAACTGTGAGTGTTTTTAAACATTGTTAGTA
>OX421446.1:21659417-21679417 GCA_949126865.1 Montipora capitata
AATTTTCTCTACTACCGCCTGAAATCACTGGGGATTTTTAAATATCGTGGCAGACGCTCTGGTTTTTCTTCAAAGCTTTGTTTACGGACAAATAACCAAGCTATCCCTACTATTTATCCACGACGATGTTGGGAAGATGCGAGTGCTTCAAATAATATTCAACAAACATCGGCCAGGAAGCCTAGTCTTAATCTGATCACTATTCAAAGTCAAACTACGGTTTCTAAAACATCTATTGCAAAACCAGCGGCATCCCCGCACTTTGTTCCTTCGCTTTTTCTTTCGAATGTCATGTCCTTGGCTCCAAAGATCGACGAAGTGAACAGTGTTGTTATTAATGCAAATGTCGATGTAGTTTGCATAACTGAAACCTGGCTTCAAAGCCATATTCCCGACTCTGTAGTGGCAATAAATGGTTTCAACCTCATTAGAAGGGACAGGAAAGAAGCAATACACGGCGGGGTGTGTATGTATATAAAAGCGTCGATCCCTTATACTATTCTGGGGGATCTCGAGGACGAAAATGGTTCTTTTGAGGTTTTGTGGATTAAATTGCGCCCGACTCGTCTCCCAAGGGGCATCTCAAGCATTATTGCTGGAGTTGTTTACCACCCACCACAAGCAATAAATTCTATGATGTTGGACTATTTGACTAAATGTTTAATGGACTTGGAGTCTAAATACCCAAATTGCGGTCTTTTGGTACTCGGCGACTTCAACCATCTGAACGACGCAAGGCTCAAATCAAACTTCAACCTGAAGCAGATTGTACATTTCCCTACTCGTGGGCAAAACACTCTCGATAAAATTCTCACCAACCTTCAGGATTACTACGACACTCCGGTTGAACGTCCCGCTTTTGGTCTTTCAGATCATAGCTCAGTTGAAGTACAGCCAAAGCAAAGGGCTAAGACATCGCAATCAATGCATACTGTTATTTCAAGGGACCTACGACCTAGTAACCGTCTTGCAATGCGAACGTATCTCAATGAAGTCGATGTTACTGCGCTGATCAGAGCTATGACAACTTGCGAAGAAAAGGTGTCGATGTTACAAAAGATCATCAAAACTGGCCTTGATTTCGTTTTGCCGATGAAGCCTAAAATTGTTCATCGAACGGAACCACCTTGGATAAATTCCACTCTTAAGAACTTGATTCGAAAGCGACAAAAGGCCCTAGGCCGAGGAGACCGAGCGGAGTTTAACCACCTGAGAAACCTTGTTAACCGAGAACGCAAAAGATGCCGCGCGAAGTACTACGAATGTAAAGTGCAACACCTAAAGGGGTGTTCCCCAGCTAAGTGGTGGGGCGAAATCAAGAGACTCAGTGGAATGGAAGGGCCCTCTGGGTCACGTGATAATATTTTTAAGTCCGTTCATCACTTAGAAGGTGCTCGTGGTCTATCAGCAGATGATCTTGCAAACCACATTAACACAACTTTCCTAGCCCCAATGGAGGTCTTTGTACCGCTTACCCACAATCCATTTAGAGGGGACGCCTTTGTGTCTTCGAGCAGAACTATGAATGATGATTTTCCACCGCTATCAGAGTTTTCTATCTTTAGAAAGTTATGCTCTATTAATCCAGCCAAGGCACAAGGACCGGACGGTATTCCCGGATGGCTTCT
This sequence comes from Montipora capitata, assembly GCA_949126865.1. Lineage (NCBI taxonomy): Eukaryota > Metazoa > Cnidaria > Anthozoa > Scleractinia > Acroporidae > Montipora > Montipora capitata. Next base: position 21,661,046 of record OX421446.1, read on the forward strand.
TAAGGAGAATGCAGATCTTTTGGCGCCACCCATCATGGATATCATGAATTCTTCCTTTCGCGAAGGCCGGTTGCCTTTATCTTGGAAAGAGGCAGATATTGTCCCTGTCCCCAAACAAAGACCTATCCAAGACGTCAACAAGCACCTTCGCCCTATCTCCCTCACGCCTATTCTTTCAAAGTTTGCAGAAGATTATGTTGTTCATGACTTTGTGATGCCCGCCGTGCTTAAAAAAATCGACAAAAGGCAATATGGGACAATACCTAAATCATGCTCTACGCACGCCCTTGTCAGCATGATTCATAACTGGCACGTCAGCTCTGATGGGAACTCGGCCGCGATTAGAGCGGTTTTATTTGATTTCCGTAAGGCGTTCGATCTTATTGATCATAATATCTTAGTGCGTAAACTTTCAGATTACGATATTCCGAACCCCATATTATGCTGGATTGTTGACTTTTTATCGGATAGGAGACAGAGAGTGAAACTTGCCCAAGACTGCCTCTCCGAATGGCGTTACATTCCGGCCGGTGTTCCACAGGGGACAAAGCTTGGGCCGTGGTTATTCTTAATAATGATTAATGATTTGAAAGCAGGAGAGGCAGAGATGTGGAAATATGTGGATGATGCCACAATCTCTGAGGTAATAACTAAAGGGCAAAAGAGCTGTATTCAGCAAATGGTAGACGATCTTGCTATCCAAGCAAGGAATGACGGTTTTCAGTTAAACGAAAGAAAATGCAAAGAGCTTAGGATTAGCTTTGCAAAAAACGAACCAGAGTTTGACCCTATTTGGGTGAACCGTCAGACCCTAGAGACTGTGAACAGTGTGAAATTATTAGGACTCAATATAAGCAGTGATTTAAAATGGAATGTCCATGTGTCAGAACTAGTTAGGAAAGTTTCAACAAGATTATATTTTCTTAGACAGCTTAAGAAATCGCATGTAGTCACAAGAGAGCTTCTTCTATTTTACATTACATGCATTCGCTCTATACTGGAGTACGGCAGCCCAGTTTTTCATCGCGCTCTACCAAGTTATCTAAGCGAAGACCTAGAAAGACTTCAAAAACGCGCTATGAAGATTATTTACCCCGAACTATCGTATGCTAAGGCTCTAGAGCTGTCTGGACTTCCAACACTGTATGATAGAAGAGAGTCAATTGCAGCAAAGTTGTTCGATGAAATATGTGCAAATCAATCTCACAGTCTTCACAAACTACTTCCAAGTAGATACCAACCAAGCTACTATCTGAGAGAAAAAAGAACATTTATTCGTCCGAAATGTAAAACTGAAAGATGCAAGAATAGTTTTCTTTTAAGTTTTGTTCATAGTAGCTGAGAACTGGATATAAATGTCTTTCTTATTGTATATAGGAATTTGACGCATGCTTTTAATGTGTGATTCTTAACAATTTTTATGTAGTATAAGTCCTATAATTAGTTTGTAGTTAAGCGCAGTTGTAAATTTTGTATTTGTAAGCCTTATCGCAATTCAGCTTTTGGCTGCAAGTTTTTAAGGTGAATAAACTATCTATCTATCTATCTATCCACACGTAAGCAATGCGTGTCAACTTTTTTTAAAGAGGACAGGAATTTCTTCTTTCTGACAAATGATTAATTAATAGGCCGGTAGCCAGGTTTTTAACCTCAGAAAAGGATCTGTTTCGTCTTACGGACGTGTGAGGACCTGTGAGCCAAAGGGCCTCTGCTGGTATGACTTCTGGGTGACCCCTTAAATGGTCTTAATGACCCCTCCAACTTGAAAAAAATTGCCTGGAACGCTTCACGTACCACAGGCAACCCAGTGTACCCTCACGGAGGGTCTAGTTCTTATGAAAATTAGTTTTCATTCATATGTAAAGTAGAACTAATTACCACCACAAAAACTTCAGACTTAGACTCGCTTTGAAGAGGAGGCAGACATGAACTCCGAAATGGCCCGTTGGTAGAGCATCGCACCGGAATCGCGAGGTCATGGGTTCAAGCCCCATTGAAGTCCTGAATTTTTTTTTTAGGCTTCTTTACGCAATTGTAAAAATTGCAATCACAACTGCGACGATCATTCTTCATTTGAAGTTTTGGAAAATTACGTCATTTCCATCTCTGCTTTATCCTAACGCGCATGCTCTCGGAGCAACCACCACTGAGAAAGCTAAGCCACATTCTTCACAGGGGTATTTGTAGCTAAGCATTCAATCAAAATATAATTGTATAATAATACCTGAGGATGTGCAAGCATGACAGAGTAATTAATTACTGACTAACTGAAACCTAATTACCTAACTACTGAGAGCAGAAACAAAAATAAGGATGAGATATTTAACAGGGCCGGGTTTCAACTTTTTTGTTTCGTAGGAGAGAAAAGTCAAAGGCAATGCAGATCCCTCCCAAGATCGTCTTGTTGTCTTTAGTCACGGTGATGATTGTAGAGCCCCCTGGATCGACCGTAGCCAAAACCACTTCAAAACACGGTAAAAAAATGTCGCCAGCCCCAAAATCCCGTTTTCCAACAATCTTGATACAACCTTGATAGGGACAAAGACTTGTCACACGATCAATCTTATACTAGGTGCTGGCTGACTTTTTAAAAACGTTTTTGCTCCCAACAAACGTAACAAGGTTGTTCGAAAAAGGCAATAGTTAGAAGAGTATTCTTCTAAAATGTTAATTAAAATATGTTCCATTGTGTCGAGATTTCATCGCGTAGAGTGACTCATCATTGCCGGCGCTTATCTTCGGTTTCTAAGTGTTTCAATACTTAAACTGAAGAGACTAAGATTTCATGCATCATGGGGAAGTGAAACTCTGTGAAAGGAGAGTGTCATCTCGCCCAAGAACTCAACGCGAGGACCAAGATTAACCCCAAATTCTCGTCGTTTAGACCCTCACGTACTATCACATATTCCTCAATTTTCTAACAAGGAGTTTGTTCCTTTGAAGGCGCCTCTTCTGAGACAAACCCTGAGCCTCGTTCTTCCAAGACTGAAGCCCCATTTCACCCGAGAACCTGCTCAGGATCCAGCTCGCCTTTATTGACATGGCTTTGCCATGCTGCACAGGCTACTCTGCCAGAGTTCCCCGGGGGAAATACTGCCTTGTACATCATCAACAAGTTCCTTGAAAGAAGTCAAGACCAGAACAGTCCAATAGCAAACAGTCAATGGGATCGATTAAGAGACGACGTTACTCAGTACTTAGATGATTCGTTAAGTCCAAGTTCATTCCGCAACATAAGGGGTAAATTAGAAGGGTTTCGCGTAGCTTATCAGCACTGTAGTGCGAGTACTACGGGGTCTGCGAAAACAAGTTGTTTGCATAATTTATTGCTAATTATGCTTGCGGCCGAAGGTACATTCAAAGGACACACAACAAGAGAAAAAAGTTTGCTTTTGAAATACTTCGATAGATTCACCATTCTTTTCAACGCCATCACCCATTTGTTTAAAACGTCCTATGATACTGATCCCCCAGTAAATGGTACTATAGATATTGATAGGACTATTAGGAGTCGCCAGTGTAGTTTTTACAGGTATATTGGCGAGGCAATACCTGCAGCTAGAGAATATGCCTGTCGACACATATACCTGAAATTTTTTGACACCACTCCCGTGTTTTGGGACAGAGACCTAGACTACGCAGTTCCCCCTGATACGTGTAATCAGATTAATAGATCGCGGAAAAGGCGCGAGGCGTTCAAAGATTATCACAGCGTAGAAATCACCACTGTAGGGAGCGCCAAGAAGCATAAGGGTTGTGGTCCATTCCGAAGATCGCGCACTTACGCTGCTTACGTTTACAACAGCAAGACAGAGGAGTACCCGTGGGAGTCGCGTTCGATTGTAGCCTGCTCGTGGGAAGCGGTGGGGAAACTTCGGTCCTTATGCGTTCGTTCGTACCCAGTGAGAGAACGGCACGTGAGGGGCTGTAAAACCAACGTGAGGCAAAACTTTGAGGAGGGTATGAGTGAACGTAGAAACGAGATGATGAGGCTGGCTGGAAGAAATTGCGCTTGACAAAGCTTAATGAAAAATACAATAAAAAGTTTGAGGTTCGTATGGTACGAGTTGTGACGTAATGCTTTAATTAATGCACCTATCAATATTAAACCGCAGGGTGGGGGTAGGGGAAGGAAGGGGGGAGGGGGCTGGCATAGGCGGGGTATTTGACGTAAGAAGTCTGCCCGTGGCAAGGGCTTTTGATCATTGAGTCCTGTGAGTCGGGACAAAAAAGGGAAAAAACTTCAAACTGATCTGAGACAAAAACTTAAAAAGTTCCCCACATTTTCAGAGCATATCTCTGGTTCAAGTTGTACCTACCATATTTCTGGTTCTTCTTTGGGGACCGATGGATTTAAAATTCAAAATTGCTGCTTTATGGTTTAGGTCCCAAGAGATCTTAACGATGGCACATATGCCCATGGGAACTCCATTTTTTTTGTTGACAGAATTCTTGTCAATAAACTATTGTTGAGTGTAAAGATTCCAAAAAAAAATCCTGTGCTTGTAACTACATTTACTGTAGTTTCATTCCATTCTGGAATTTTGCCATAGTGTGGCATGGGTGGATGTCATGCGCTTTTTTTTCCAGCGTGTTTCAAGGAAACAAGGAAACAAGTAAGAGTGTACGAGTGTTTTGAGGAAAATCTTATTTGTCAACTTGGTTTACTTTCCCTCAATCTATCTAAGACTAATTTTATAATATTCAAACCTCAGGAAAAAAAAAACCAGTTGTTTGAATTTCACGTTTCCATAAACGAGCAGCCTATCCCTCGTGCTTCTGAAACCATATTTTTGGGTGTCTTTGTAGACGACAATCTGAGCTGGAAATCCCCCATATCTCTATTAGCTAGTAAATTATCTAAATCCATAGGTTTTCTATACATAAATCTAGGTTTCTTTCTCTCAACTCATTCTCTTCGAACTTTGTACAATTCAATGATACTTCCATACTTATGCTATTCAGGGGCACCCAACGACAAATTTGTTGTAAAATGTATTATTATACCCCAGTTATTGAAAATAAATGTTATTAAGGCATTTTCAGGTGTTTTTCAGTGTTGCCGGGAAAGCATTATCTGTTCCTTTTTCCCAGCAAGACACACAGGAAATTTCCCAGCCAGCTAGATAAAATTGGTTGGTTTCCCAGCCAGCTGATCAAATTTATTTCCCAGCCAGGAATTTAATTAATTAATTAATTAATATAAAAATAAAAGGAATAATAATAATAATGATGATGATGATGTTGATGATGATAACAATAACAATACTTATATTGATAATGATAATGGAACGATAATGTGAAACACAGCGGTAGTTCTTGTGTTAGTATGATACTCTACATGTACTGCTGTCTCGGGCAGTTTGAATTTTAGGAGACTTTTGTCACCCTGGAAAGCGAGCACAGAATTCATAATACCAAGCAACATTGTACACAAAAGCAACAAAATGCTTGCTAGGATAAACCTGTATTCTCTACAATAAGGCAGAACAACTGGAACCTTGAACTAGCTCTTCATTTTACATTTTTATTGATCTCTTAACTTACACAAATGTTTACTTTATTACTTACCATGACTAAACAACTCTTGCGCATCTTCCTCCAAATGACACGGATGTGCACCCATTCACATTAAAGGAGAATTGAAACTTAATAGACAACTGAATAGAGGGCCACAAAGGAAACAAAGTTCTCAGTGCAAACCATGAATGACCTAACTTAAACTGAAGGAAGAGAGGAGGTCGTAAGAATGAGCAAACAGTGAAAGCCCATCGTCGCAAGCTTAACTCAACCTGATGGGAGAGAGAGGGTCGTAAGAATGAACAAACAAAGAATGCCCATCGTCGCAAGCCTAACTCAACCTGATGGAGGAGAAAGGGTCGTAAGAAAGAACAAACAAACAATGCCCATCGTCACAAGCCTAACTCAACCTCATGGAAGAGAGAGGGTCGTTAGAATGAACAAACAATGAATGCCCATCGTCACAAGCCTAACTCAACCTGATGCAAGAGAGAAGGTTGTAAGAATGAACAAACAATGAATGGCCATCGTCACAAGCCTAACCCAACCTGATGGAAGAGACAGAGTCGTAAGAAAGAACAAACAAACAATGCCCATCGTCACAAGCCTAACTCAACCTCATGGAAGAGAGAGGGTCGTTAGAATGAACAAACAATGAATGCCCATCGTCACAAGCCTAACTCAACCTGATGGAAGAAAGAGGGTTATAAGAATGAATAAACAATGAATGGCCATCGTCACAAGCCTAACTCAACCTGATGGAAGATAGAGGGTTGTAAGAATGAACAAACAAAGAATCCCCATCGTCACAAGCCTAACTCAACCTGATGGAGGAGAGAGGGTCGTAAGAATGAACAAACAAAGAATGTTCATCGTCACAAGCCTAACTCAACCTGATGGAAGAAAGAGGGTTATAAGAATGAATAAACAATGAATGGCCATCGTCACAAGCCTAACTCAACCTGATGGAAGATAGAGGGTTGTAAGAATGAACAAACAAAGAATCCCCATCGTCACAAGCCTAACTCAACCTGATGGAGGAGAGTGGGTCGTAAGAATGAACAAACAAAGAATGTTCATCGTCACAAGCCTAACTCCACCTGATGGAAGAGAAAGAGCCGTAAGAATGAACAAACAAAGAATGCCTATAGTCACAAGCCTAACTCAACCTGATGGAATATAGAGGGTTGTAAGAATGAACAAACAATGAATGGCCATCGTCACAAGCCTAACTCTACCTGGTGGAAGAGACAGATTCGTAAGAATGAACAAACAAAGAATGCCCATCGTCACAAGCCTAACTCAACCTGATAGAGAAGAGAGGGTCGTAAGAATGAACAAACAAAGAATGCCCATCGTCACAAGCCAACTCAACCTGATGGAAGAGACAGAGTCGTAGGAATGAACAAACAATGAATGGCCATAGTCACAAGCCTAACTCAACCTAATAGAGAAGAGAGGGTAGTAAGAATGAGCAAACAAAGAATGCCCATCGCCACAAGCCTAACTCAACCTGATGGAAAAGAGAGGGTTGTCACATGACATTGACCGTGCACAGTGAAATTCAACATTGCGGACATGAATGATTTGTATTTATTTGGAGACGATTTTGACACGATTTTGGATATTCTGGAAGACGAAGAAGAGCTAGATGAATAGTTTAGAAAATCTGCAATTGCAGTAAGTGTTAGCAACTTCTATATCAACTTAAAATATCACGAAAAGCTTCGTTTGATGACGCTCGAAAGTCAATCGCTCGGTGCTGTTGCTGTTATTAACGTCATGTGTTATTCGAAACTAACCGCAAAATTTCCTCAAAAGTAGTTCCACGTGGAGATATGTTATATTTGATGCTTTCTCCGAACAAATCCGTGTAATTTGTCGTTTCCCAACTGACTGTTGGGCCATCATTAGATGTATCTTTCTTTACATCGGGTTCAACTCGAAAACACTGTATGTGAACTGTGCCAAAAGAAATGCAAGAGCAAGAGCGGACTAAAAAGGCACATGACAGTGAAACACAAGGATACAAGTAATCCTGGGAAGCAAGACGAAGTAGAACAGCACAGAGATTTAAGTTTGGTAGCGTATCCAACCACAACGCAGTTATCACCAGGCATCTTGTACTTAACTTATATCTACTCTTTAAACGACTTAACACTATTTTAACAATAAAAAAACGCTTCGAAATTCACCATATATTGCAACTTCATGTACCAGACGACGCCATCTTGGATTTGTGTGTGCACGGTCATCGTCACGTGACGTCGAAAAACTAGAACAATAACCTTATCCTTTGAAGTTGCCGGGTTTCCTAACCATTCCCCTCTACTAACTATGTTGTGGGAGGGTTGCGCTTGGTCGTTTCCCTTTGAGTTTTTTGACTGACGCGCTGTCACTTACAACTCCACTTGTCTGAAAGTCTTTAAAAAGAATGAGCGGCCGTGTTTGAACTCAGTTGAGGTGGAAACGTTCATGTATTAAAACCATGCAGGAAACCGAAATGGGAAAAAAATAGTCTTCTTCTTCTCATCGGAAGCCAAAGTACTCCATTAATGTTTGTATTTATCAATGTGCCAGGAATTCGCTATAAGTCTATCAGTAAAACTTCAATCCTGGCCTAGCGAAAACAACCACACCACGCTTGGCCAGTTAGGTCCCGCGGTTTAGCATTCATCCAGTTTCGATTCTATTACTATAAGCTGCTATAGCTAGGTACAAAAAGCCTAGGCCGCATTGGATGAATTGAGAACAGAGAACAATTAAAACTTATTAAAACGGTTCCAGATGACCATCGAACAAATTACGTTTATGAGTGATGGAAATATCTTATTCAATTGTCCATGTACGAGGCACTGTTAGGTCATGTTAAGTGAGTAGTAGTAACTTGTTTATTTTACTAGGAATACTTGTGCTTTTACACAGTTCCACAGGGGGCAACAGATAAGTTCTCCGAATTCGTAGGTTTCATCATGAACTATCGTGGATTGTATGGGTTTCTTGATTCCCCTTTTAGCTTTTTGGCCAGCCTTTGTGTACTACCTGTAACTGGAAATTCGACTATAACACTACGTTATGATATCCTAGAACAAAATAATTGTCTTTTTTTCTGGCGCCAAAATGACGTTGCGGTAAGTTTTCTAACTTACAGATGAAGAAAAGCAGTTCATAGAACTGGCATATCGTGTGCCTGGCTATGTTTTAATTCTCACAGCCCTCTATAGTTACGCTCTAACTATGTATTGAGCACTTTAGCTGGCCCGATCGCCACATCTTCTTGATTATATATATGTTTATTTTGGTGTCCACCTTGGTTTGAATGCTGTTAACTATTTCTGTAAACTTCGAACTCTTGGTTTTAATGAAGAAAAGCAGTTCATAGAACTGGCATATCGTGCGGCTATGTTTTAATTCTCACAGCCCTCTATAGAACTATGATAGTATAAAATCGTAATGGACCTAAAACGGAAAATTGTTGTATTGCAACGTCTTCACCTCCTTGTGCAGTTGATCCATGCCTTTTCTGTACGGCTGCCACTTATGCAAAGTGGCGATTCTGATTGATTGTTAACAAAACTGGATGTGACTTGTTTTGCTCTAAAAGACCAATGAATATTTTTTCAAGTATCAATTTAATTGTTTGTCTTAAAGCAATTTGATTAAATCGATCCTTGACAAGGCACATTGCCCAGAAAATGTAGTAAACTCTCTAAAATCTCTCTACCCTGTTAATATGGATGTATCCATGTGCACTCATTTTAGGAGCTGGCCATGGACTGTCTTCCATTCTCCAGATGTTACTCAGCTTTCCAGGGCATTTTTCAAACAGAAAAGACGTTGAAACTGTGATCCATCAAGCTGTGGACTATGTCCTGTCCTGTGAGATGCCGAACGGTAACTTCCCCCCTGTCCCTGGGGAAGTTCGGGACCAGGAAGATGAGTTATTGCATTGGTGCCATGGTGCCCCGGGTGTGGTGTACTTATTGGCAAAGGCATATTTGACCTGGAAGGATAATAAATACCTACAGGCTGCAAAGAGATGCGCTGAGGTCATTTGGCAAAGAGGATTGTTGCGCAAGGGGCCTGGGATATGCCACGGAGTGGCAGGTAAAGTGTCAGTTGGCCTTACTCACACGGTTTGACTTGAACGAGGGGCACGCGATGGCGGCTAAACTGAGGAAGGGGGATTATTTTCCCATGAGAGGGGATTCCACCATGAGCCTTCATCTATGATCGTTTCAGTGCTCAAAGTGGTAGAATACAAATATGGATTACATGGGAGTAAAGAAAGCGAGTGAAATTACACTCTCATTGCTGCTGCACTGAGTGAGCCTGAAGCGAACAAACAAGGTAGCCCTCTAATCGGGAGAACACATTTTCTTCGAAACGCAAGGGATTGTGATCAAACGCGCAAGGAATCGTGGATATGCGCGGTGTAATCTTGGCACACAGAAGATTAGAGCCTGGTCTGTTTTTCATGTCGCCAGCTATAGATAGTTTCACTGTCACACAACGAAAAAGTAAATTCCAAATCGTTCAATGAAAAAGGCCATGAAGTTGGAATGTTGTAGGAAACAAATCTTCTAACGACCTCTTCAATTATCACGCTTAGAGTTAGAATGGAGACGCCATGTGGTCCTTCAATATGGCGGCAGGTAATCAAAGAAAACATCTGGAATTGACTTTGCGATGAAAGCGGTTACTTTTCGCTCATGAGATAAAATACGTGTGTATGAACACATTTCCTAATGTACTTGGAAGGCTCAAACTGCTGAGATTCATAGGGATAGATAAATTTTTTCAACCAAACAACTTTGTATCATGGTTTCACGCAGGATGACAATTCGGAAATTCAAAATGCTGTATTTTCCAAACGAAAGACGTCACGGAACTGGAAACTTGAGAAAAATTGCAGGGGCAACGTTTGAAAAAAATAATACCCTATCTAGTTAAGTAGACAGAATATGGCCTATAGGTTGATGGATATATTCTTTTAAAAGAACCCTGCGCAGACTCCATGTCTACTGATATTTCGTTAACCCGACACGACTCGAAGCATATCACGGCATTCGATTTGGCTTAGTTTTAGTCACCTTATTTTACTAAATGGTTGGTTGATTTCGCAGTGCGTTTTATGGCCACACACTGGTTGTCCACTCATATTTTTTTCTCTTTCATCAGGAAGTGGTTACGTATTTCTGTTGCTGTATCGGTTCACGAAAGAAGACTTGTAACTTTACCGTGCCCAAAAATTCTCCGACTTCATGCAGACAGAGGAGTTTCAGAAGAAAGCGAGAACACCGGATTCTCCTTACAGCTTATATGAAGGACTCAGTGGCACCGTTTATTTCTATTCTGACCTCATGAATCCTTTGTTGGCTGCATTCCCTTTCTTTGATGTTTTCACTTGATTTCGAGTTGAAAATACCTGACTCGGAGCATCAAATTAACGACAAAGGAGGGGTCTGAAAAGCGCGGAAGTTTTAGTTAGAGGCCAGAGTTCACTTAGAAAGAGTTTATTTATTATTATTACGCTCTTGGATGATACAACGCTGTAATAAGCCAGTCCCTAGCTGCTTAATCTCAGAAATTTCTAGGTATAAAGAACTGAATTAATCAAGCTACAATCATAGACAAAAGTAGTTGGGAAGGTTATGTAAATGAACCGCACCAGAGCTGTACTTCAACCCGCTTCTGTTAAAGCGCAAAAGAAATAGTTCCACCTTCTCTTATATAGCCCCCTTTTCCCCAATTCAATGTTGGAAGGTAATGTAACAATTTCCCACTAAAACCATTCAGTTTTGCACAACATTGAGTAGGGGAAGGGGTGGGAGAGAAGCAATAAAGACATCAAAAGTGCTGACCTTCCCCACGGTTTTGTCTATGATTGTAGATTTCTGGCATATGATTAAAAAGCTGACCTTTTGAGCATTAGTATAGTTTTTACTGTTTTAGGAGCACCTCTATTAAATATTAAAGACCAAAGGCGTTTATATTTCCTTGCTTCGAAAACCCACCCCCTCAATTAGTCTCTTTAGAAACTAATTAACAAGAGCGCGCGTTGGATATGAGATGATAGATAGCCAACGAGGCGCTACGCGCCTCGTTGGCTATAATCATCTCATATCCAACAAGCGCGAGTGGAATAATTGTTTTATTAAAAACGCCGCCAAAATATAGAAAACTAGACTACAATAAAAATAAAAAAGGCCCAAAAAATCACGCGCATGCTTTCCGTGTTTGTAGTTCATGGTATAATGGCTCATAACCCATGATGGCTTAGAAAAATCAAAACTCTCGAATTGCATTATCCAATGATCCAATTTTTAATAATTCCCTTTACCCTCTTAATCCGCGTGTGTATTGAAACGCGCATGAACGAGTTTTTTGGTGAGAATAGAGCTTGCCGTTTCACAATTCACGTAAAATAGAAAGAAGGTTGTGACTTTAGCTCCGCGTGACCCACGGCAACTCGAGTATTTAATTGCTAAAAAGCCAAAACAAAACTGTGAGTGTTTTTAAACATTGTTAGTAGAAAAACAGGCTATATAAAATGAAAATCCTTACCCGTCAAATTTCGACAGTTTCGATGATTCGAAGCTGTTGTGTGGGTCAACAGAGAGTCAACGTGAGTTCATGAAGAAAATTGCGGCAGTTATGAACTATCTATAACCATGAACCTAATTTCTCCTCCTTTGGCGTACCGGGAAATAGTTTTGGGCTACTTTTTATCCGCAAACAACTTCTTCTGTAGAAGAAAATTTCACGTGCACAGCAAACGCGAAAATGCCAACTTTCACGTAGAAGCGGCAAGCGGTAGGTGGCAAACGTAGGAAAAGGCGGGAAAATCATGGTCACGTGGTCACTTGCCGTTCGCGGTTCACGTAAACGTGACGTTAAATCTCTGTAAAAAATGCAGCTGTTAATCTTTAATTGAAAACCTGAGTTTAGGTGACACTTTGTAATGTAATTGTCCGCATTGATAGGTGCAATACAATACGATACATACCAGATATTCAACGCTTTCGAGTGATATACCGTGGAATATCCCACTTGTCCCTTGTATTTTCTTGGTATGGCTCGTGTGTATACCAAGAAAGTACAAGTGACGAGTGGGATATTCTACGGTATACCACGAGAAAGGGTTGCATAAATATTTTATACCATGCCATGGAAAATGCAGTGGCCAGCAAGGCACGATGGGGATGTGGGTGTGATGCCGTTGAATTGCAGTGGTCGATGGGAATGTTCGGTGGAAAACTGACGAATATACCACCGTTTTTCTGCATTATGATTGGCTGTATTTTCTATGGCATGATATAAAATTCAGTACAATACATACTTAATTGACCACTCCCCATAGGGGCTTTTCGGGGCCAATGAAAGACAATCACGACAGAACAGAACGTTGAACAACAACTGTTAAGAATCCCATCTTGCCGGAGGCAAGCAAGCTGGCTATTTTACAAATGCACGCGTAGCTGAGAGGTTGAACCAGGGGTCAGGAACAAATTCAACCAGTGGTCAGAACTTGTCTTAAAACCGGAATTATACCCGGATCTCAAGACAAGCGCCCTAATCACAGGGCCGCACTGCCTTCCTCGATTGATGTTGACTGAGTTGCATGAGAAGAAGAGGTAGGGGACACTTAGTGACGCTTTTTAATCGAGAATGGTTTGTGGCATTTGTTGAGATTGCGGTCTTTGCTGCCAGCAGTATCATGATTAACACTTAAATTAAAGTCAAGATTCCTTAATTAAAGGTGGGCAGACACGAGGGGTCATTTTGCAGGGACATGTTGCAGCGACATGTTGCATTGACAAAAAACTTGTGTAGTGCACGCTGAGGCGACATGTAGCAGGGACATGTAGCAACTTCATGGGACACGTCGCAGGGACAAAATCACCCCCAAACTGGTGTTGTGCAGTTATAAAAGTATCAGTTCGCAAGAGGGGACATGTTGCTGCAACATATCCCTGAAATATGGACCCACAACATATCATGTGTGTGCACATGTTGTGATTTTGTCCCAGCTGCTACATGTCCCCGCTATACGACCCTAATGAATTTCGCCTCAGTGTACTACACACCTATTTGTCGCTGCACCATGCCCCTGCAACATGACCCCTGGTGTGTGCCCACCTTAATTACGTGATAGTTTATTCTTAACAATACACTAAATCATTACAGACGTCAGTTGCATTTGACCCAAACAACGGACTGCAGTGAATTAAAAGCGTCTGAGCATGCACAAATTCTTAGCTTTTATTTTCTTCATGGCTTGAGCTATATCACAGCTAAATGATGAACCTTAAAAGGTTCCGGCACTTCAGTCGTACTCCGAATCTCGCCTAGTTGATGAAGAGTCGGACATTTAAGAGCCATTGTCAGAGAAAACAGGGCAGACCTCACGGATCGGGGTCGGCCGATTCCTTCCATATTTTGGTAGTGTAATACATTCCATCAACGATGTGGACAGGCAATATTCTTAGATTTCTAGAGCTTTTCGTTTTCGAGATCAGACCACCCCCCCTAAAAACCAGCCGATAATTTGAATAAATGACGTTAATTTAGACACTTAACATCGTAAACGCGTAAAAATTATAATTGCCTCAAGAAAGCAGCCATCTTCAAGATTCTATTACTTGGACCTATAAAGACTTATGATATGCCATTATTGGCCGTTTTGAAACATTTGTTAGCTTACCACACAGAAAACAAGTTGTAGCAGTCAAGATTCTCGATATTCCAACGCTCTTTTAACTACAGTCAACTCTCCGCTAACGGACACTCTCGTAAGCGGACAGCTCTACTTACGGACGGCTTTTTAAATCCCCGTTTTTACCTCCCAGTCAAACTTTCTATTTACACATTCCCGTAAACGGACACTCTCTCGTATGCGGACGCGGACACTTTTGAAAATGAAAATTGGATTTTTCTTTTGTTTACGCTCTCTCGTAAGCGGACACACCATGTACGTAATTGACTCTTGGCAATGAAATTTGTCTTTAATTTGCAATAAATCAACAAAAATATGACCTTTAACAGAGCAACAGAACAGCGGGGATCGCTTTTTACAAATTTCAATTTGTCCGCGGCAAAGCAAGCTGTCCGTTCGTTTGACATTAACAAGAGTCCGACGAAACATTTGTAGTGTCACTTTAATTATGGCCTAGCCTGTTCACGGACGTTTTCTTTTTCGTAAGATATTGGCGCTCGCCAATATCTTACGAAAAAAATAAACGTCTGTGAAGGGGCTAGTTATGGCCACGTTCGTCATGGTCTACTTTACTTCTTGTTTCTGTTTTCAATCACTGATTGTACCAAACACTGTATCCCAGATAATCAAGCTTGGACTTGAGCCACGGTAAAGATGTTTCAACATCACCATAAAAAAACGTATTTACAAGGAATTTCCATGCCGTACCCAGCTCCTCTGTTGACAGGTTTACCCGTTATGATGGCTTTCCCTTTGTTTGTTCCGCGCTTTAAAAACTTGGTGACAAATTCAGCCATCCTCAAAGGAATGTGACCAAGTATCTCATCGAATCCAGACACCGCGTTAGCGTGTTCCTTGGCTGTGGTTTCAAGACTGCAATCTTCTAAATTAGGCCTTACTACAGCAACCGCATTCACGTCCTTGATGTTCTTTGGCTCGCGTTTAAGGGCCCTTTCCTCATTTAGTTGTGGATCCCAGCCAGCCGCATCTTTGTATACATGATAACCGCGAATGTAGGACTCAACCATTACGTACGATTCTGTCATCCTGCTTGCCATCGCTTTATACAGCTACAGTCAAGAGATCACAGCAAAATGGGGTCCGTAATGCGAGGTCTTACGTTTGAATACAGTACAGTAAAAGCTCTTTTCACAGCGTGTGTTTACTGTTGTTGCTTGTCATCGGGTTCTTTTTCAATGAAAGTAAATTTAGTGTTTGTACGTGTGTGGGCAGCTCATTTTAATTTCCTAAAATCTTGACGTCGGTACTTTTAGCCTGTTAAACTGTCGGTAAGAGGTGTGAAAATTTTCCAGAACTCTTACAGAAAGCTAACATCATTTAAAAATACGAGTGCAGTATCAATTCTACCATAAAAATTCGTTTGCTTTATCGTGTTGATTGAAATACAGTATCTCTATTACTGTAGTTTGTAGTCGTGGATACTAACTGTATACAGTACACTGCTTCGTGTCATTTTGACAGATTACAATATAATCCCGTAATTCGCGTGTCAATCAGTGTGATTTTCTGCCATATTCAGTGCATTGGCGAGTTTATACACGTGTAGGTTGCTGTGAATATGTCGTGCTGCAGTAACTGCGCGAACGTTACAAAATATATTTGTTTAACGTGCGAAAGGCCAGTTTGTAATAAGTCAAGTGATTGTTCGGTGTGGGCAGACGAGGAAAATCCAGGTTGGAAGGCAGGTATTGCTGTTGCCTGGTGTTTGCCCTGTTTCGACAAGAGAATTGCTGCTGAAAACCTCATCGGAGATGAAGAATTCAAAGAAGAGGAGCCAGTCAATCGTCCAGAGCAGCAAGTGAATCAAATACAGGGGATTCCTCAAGTGGAAACAGCAAGCAGCTCGAGTAAGGCGAAAAAGAAAGCAAGACAGGCTACAAACGATGGTCAGAGCCGCAAGTGTTTACCCCTAAGTGAGAAAGTACAAGTGATCCGTGCCTCACAAGATGAAAAGCAAAGCATCAGGCAGCTGGCGAAGAGGTTCGCTTGCGGAAAAACTCAAATAGCGAAGATCATTGCTGATAAAGAGAAAATTATGGATGAATGGATGTCCAATGGCAGCTCCACGATCAAACGAAACAACTTCGAAAAGTATGAAGAGATAAACCGCATACTGTGGGATTGGTATGTCAAGGCTAGAGCAGCAAACATCCCAGTGGATGGGCCTTTACTCAAAGAAGAAGCCAGGTTGATTGCCAAACAACTCGGCGTGACAACTTTTAAAGGAACAGAAGGCTGGTTTTCTAAGTGGAAGCAACGGCACAACATTGCGCAATTCAATATCGCTGGCGAGGAAGGGGATGTTAGCAAAGACACGGTAGAAAGTTGGAGTGAACGTGTAAAAGAATTGACCAAGGGATATGCAGCTGCCGATATATGGAACGAAGACGAAACTGGGGCATTTTGGAGAGCGCTTCCAAGCAAGTCTCTCTCAGAGAAGGGAAAGCGATGTCGTGGAGGAAAGAACGCCAAGCAAAGGATCACTGTCGCTTTCTTTGTGAGCGCCGACGGAAGAAAGGATAGTGTTGTTCTTATCGGAAGCAGCAAGAAGCCCCGTTGTTTTGCAAACCTTGTAGATATTTCGCGCCCGTGTGGCGCTCAGTATTTCAGCAACGCAAAGGCATGGATGAAAACTGAGATAATGGAAAATGTGATATCCAAGTTAAACAGCAAGATGAAGCGGGAAAATCGTAACATCATACTCTTTCTCGACAATGCTCCCTGTCATCCTCCCTCCCTAAAAGGCAAGTTTTCCAACATCCGAATTGAGTTCCTGCCGAAAAACACCACGTCACGCACACAGCCTCTTGACGCAGGAATCATCAAAACTTGGAAAACGTACTACAGGCGGAAGCTATTGCGATATGTTGCTGGCCAAATGGATGGAGAGAAAACTGCGAGTGAGATTGTCAAGTCCGTTAATTTGCTGATGGCTGTACGATGGGTGGTCAGCGCCTGGGAAGAGGTTCCAGCTGCTGTCGTCTCCAAATGCTTCAAGAAAGTTGGGATGTATCCTGTTGAAAATCTCAATGCTGAAGAAGATGACGACCCGTTCGAGGGAGAAGAATTGATGGATATTCCTGAATTGCTAAGCCATATTTCCCCAGGACTAGACATGTCTGCGTTCGATGACAAAGCTGAGGCCTTTGAGCCACCAGTGGATACCACACTTCCAAACTGGAGAGATACCGTACGACAAGAAATAATCGCTACGTCTATCAACGAAGAGCAGGTGTATGAGATAATCGACGATGATGAGGAATATGACCAGCCCCTGCAACTTCCGGAAATTACATCTGCGGAACAGGCGCTGGAACTTGTTGGGAAGCTAGCGGCATTTTCTGACTGGCAAGGAAACGAGCCGCTAGTCCAGGCAATTACCAAGGTCAATGATGTCTTAGTAGAAATGCGACTGAAGTCTCTATTGGCAAGGAGGCAGTCAACCATAACGGACTATTTCTCCTAACTGTCATAGGACCAAGCAAACCTTCTCTGGTCACGATATACCTTTTGGACGACAGCAATAAGTCCCGTTGAACGTTTTATAAGAAGAGTTATGTTTTAAAGAAGCACCAAAGTTACATTTATAGACGGCAACAATAAGTCCCGTTGAATGTTTTGTTAGAAGAGTTATGTTTTTAAGAAGCACCAGAGTTACATATATGGACGGCAGCAATAAGTCCCGTTGAACGTTTTGTTAGAAGAGTTATGTTTTTAAGAAGCACCAGAGTTACATATATGGACGGCAGCAATAAGTCCCGTTGAACGGTTTGTTAAATGTAGAAGAAATACTGTATATATATTTTTTCGAGTTTTAACATTTGACATCAATAAAGAGTTTCGCTTTATATCTTCAGTTGCTATTTTTGTCTACGCAATAAAACACAATTAACACCCGCTAATTAACTCTCCCGTAAGCGGACATCCACCCTATCTTTCTTTGGTGTCCGCTTACGGGAATAATTCTCGTAAGCGGACAGCTCTACTAACGGACACGTTTTGCAATTCCCGAGGGTGTCCGCTTACGAGAGAGTTGACTGAGTTTTTCTTAATTATTTTTTTCGAATCGGCGGCGGTTTATTTACTAGAAAGAAACGAGTGCTAAAAACTGC
>OX421446.1:21691917-21704417 GCA_949126865.1 Montipora capitata
TAATTTTCTTTTTTACGAAGGAAATATAACTGAAACTCTCGCTGAAATCGCTTCTGAATTTATAGATCCCAGAATTCTGCTTCTTGATTTGGAAAGATGGATTGATTAGCAGTTTTAAGCACTCGTTTTTTTCGGAATAAAGCGCCGCCGATTCGAGAAAAATGATTAAGAAAAACTAGTTAAAAAAGCGTTGTTTTCAGTGTGGTAACCTAACAAATGTTTCAAAAAGGCCACTAGTGGTTTATCATAAGTCTTTATAAGTCCAAGTAATAGAATCTTGAAGATGACAGCTTTCATGAGGCAATTATAATTTTTACGCGTTTACGACGTTAAGTGTCTAAATTAACGGCGGGTACAAAACGCAGGTCACAGGTCACAGGTCATTGTTTTCCCTATACAGGAAGTATCCTAAACATTCATAAAAGCTAACCTTAGGCCTAAAAACTTTTCTTCAGGCCTAATAGACCGTACCCCTTATGACGTAACGCATCAAAATTCTTTTGTTGAGTGACTACTGAAACATTGCATTCTGGTATTTATAGCAGTCACTGAACAAAAGAATTTTGATGAGTTACGTCATAAGGGGTAAGGCCTATTAGGCCTAAAATTAGCGTTTATGAATGTTTAGGATACTTTTCTTAGCCTAATTAGGCCTAAAAAGGCCTAATTGGGACTAATAAGGCCTAAGGTTAGCTTTTATGAATGTTAAGGATACTTCCTGTGTAGGTTAAATAATGACATGTGACCTGTGCCCTGTGCCCTGTGCCCTGTGCCCTGTGACCTGCGTTTTGTACCTGCCGCTAAATTAACGTCATTTATTCAAAATTAACGGCCGGTTTTTTAGGGAGGTGGTCTGCTCTCGAAAACGAAAAGCTCTAGAAATCTAAGAATATTGCCTTTCAACATCATTGATGGAATGTATTACACAACCAAAATATGGAAGGAATCGGCCGACCCCGATCCGGGAGGTCTGCCCTGTTTTCTCTGGCAATGGCTCTTAACGCGACGAGGAATTAGCGAATCGAAGGAAAGGAAAGGAACTTTATTCAAGTATCTAGTCGTTCTATTGCTGGAGTATTAACAAACATGCCTCAGTTGTATGATAAGAACACTTGCCAAACACTACCACCGTTTGGTCTGTCTGACCATAATGTTGTTGTGTTATGCTCAATGACTCGTGCTTCACGCGATGGTACTAGCTGGGAAACTATTCTCAGAGAGACACGCGCCCCAGTAGGAAACAGGAACTGGGCCGATACCTCTGTTCAATCCACTGGTTGCTTGTCCAGTGCGCGGAGGACTGCAATGAAAAACGGACTACATCAAGATCGGACTGGAAACTATAATGCCTCTGAAGAAGCCTCGCGTCCATGTTAACGATTCCTTATGGGTGACGCCTGAGTTTAAGAAACTTATCATGCAAAGACAACATGCATTTAACACTGGAGACACTGAGCACTTTAAACATTACCGTAATATGGTCAGCCGTCAGCGTATAAAGTGCTCCGTGCCTCATATTACGCTGCTAAAGTCAAGCATCTCAAGGACACGAAGCCCAGCCAGTGGTAGAGTGCATCGCGGGCATGACCCCTGCGTCCAGCGCGGACTCCCTGTTGTCCAGCTTACAGGTTGAGGGCTTCGACGTTCTTTCTGAGCAAGACATTGCCAATAGGATCAACTCTGCATTTCTTGATCCAATGACATCATTCTCGAGGCTCGAGTGTATACCACCCAACATTGAAGATGCAGCACCGCTGATCGTCTCCGAGCCTGGTATCCTATCTGCTCTGTCTAAGCTAAACCCCGGAAGGCCGCAGGGCCTGATGGAATACCTAGCTGGATTTTGAAAGAGTACGCAGATATATCCTCGCTCCATCCATTACTACCATCCTTAACAGCAGTTTCGTAAACCAAAGATGTCCATCGTCCTGGAAGATGGCTGACGTGGTACCCATACCCAAAGACAGACCAATCACTGATGTCAGCAAACTGACCTCCGCCCGATATCGCTCGCCCCAATAATCTCTAAACTTGCAGTGGAGTTTGTTGTCATGTCGCTACGTTGGCCCAGCTGTTTTAGAGGTGATTGATCCTGGCCAGTTCGGCGGCATCCCTAAGTCTTCAACTCCTCTAGCTCTGACGTCTATGGTTCATCAGAGGGCGGAGGCTACTGATGGGTCGGGCGCTGCAGAGAGGGTCGTCCTGTTTGACTACAGGAAGGCCTTTGATCTTATCGATCATAATCTCTTGGTACGCAAGGTCTTCAACTTATCCATCCCTCACAGCGTTGCCTGTTGGGTGGCAGATTTCTTGATGCGGAGAAAACAGCGAGTCAAGTTGTCCGCGGAATGCTACTTGGAATGGGGCCCAGTCACAGCTGGGGTGCCTCAGGGCACCAAATTGGGCCCCTGGCCCCTATCTTGATGATTAATGATTACGTGGATGACACGACCGTGGCTGAAATTGGTTCTCGTGGTCTCCCCCAGAGTGACATTCAGAGTGCAGTCGATATTGTCGAGGGCTGATCACAGATGCAGAGTATGCATCTTAACGCTACCAAGTGCAAGGAACTGATCATTGACTCCAAGAGGAACAAGCATACCTTTAGTTCCGTGGTTGTTGCCGGGAATGAACTCTCAACTGTCGATAGCGCTAAGATCCTAGGAGTCACAATATCGAACGATCTTAAGTGGAATAATCATGTAAACCAAGCGATAAAAAAGGCAAATAAGCATCTGCACTGAGCTGGTGTTAGGCATAGTGACATTGCCAATTTCTATTATATCGCAATAAGGCCTGTGCTTGAATACTGTTCGCCTGTTTTTCACCACTGTCTACCTGAATATTTAAGTGAAGATATTGAGCGAGTGCAGAAAAGGGTGTTGTCAATCTTATCCCCTCACCTATCTTACAGAAAAAGCTTAGCAACCTTTGAAATTAGCACTCTGTGTCAGAGAAGAGAAGACCAATGTACCAGACTTTTTAGAAATATCTTAGATAATCAAGTGAGTAGCCTATTGCCGCCTAGACACAAAGTCATTATAATACAAAGTGTAAGGCCCGTTTTAAACGTCGCATTTTACATGTGCCGAATCTAATGCAAATGAGAAAAATCTATTGTTTTCACTCATTTGCATTAGATTCGACATATGTAAAATGCGACGTTTAAAACAGGCCTAAGGGAGTGTTCGAGCTCCCACGATTTCACACAAATCGTTATAAACAGGCTTTTCCTGCTATGTGCAGTCGTGCTAACAACCACCAATTTTTAGTGTAAACGAGATGCTTCCGTGAAGCATACACTGGGTTGCCTGTGGTACGTGCTACAGAAAATCAGAAGGCACTGAATTGTGTGGTATTGAAATACAGCATTCCAGTCTCTGAAGAATAACAAATAAAAGAGAAGCGAGAAACATTGGCTTCTGGGCTGACATGTTGATAATTTTCAAGTTCCCTCACAACTTCTTTGCACCACAAGTGTGCCCTCTGAGCATCTGACAGCTTTGTAATACTAAACTTCACTGAAGTCAAGCCCTGTTGAGCGGGGTTAGTGTTAGGATGGGAGACCAAAACAATAAACACCTCATAAAAAACAGAAGCATCTGACCGAAAATACTATTAACGCTAACAAATGCGAACTCAGCAAGGTACAGATTTTGTTAGCTTGCTTTATGCAAAACAAATATTGATGAAAAAGCAAATAACTATTGATACACAGTTTCAGGGGGGCCAGTAGAAAGAGCAGAAGGAAGTTTCCGGGACGGTCGATCGAGAATGAAATATTTACGACATGAAAACAACATTAATCTTGAACCGTGAATATAGAATATAAAAAGTTACGATCAGCGACAAACATTTTGGGAGATTTTTGCTACGTTCAAGTAAATTGCAAAAGTGACATGGCCGGAATTCAGCGGGCGCCGTGATTAAGTTACCGCGGCATGTTTACTCGCCAAACATTGAAGCATCTGTGTCAAATGATGGCAAGATACCGGGTTTTTGTAAGTTTCTTTTTCTGTCAAGTGTTATAAAGTTTGACAATGAAATGAGCGAAGTCAAAACAAAGATCCCAATCGCCCAACTCTTGTTTATGCAAAGTCAAAATTTACTCTCCAAGACGCGTACGACGTTATTTATCACCAGGTAATTCCATCATTCTGGAAATAGCAGCTACTTTATTATTCATCTGCGTCACAAGTTTTCACTGATTTTGGGGCTCATTTTGTTGAAACTCAAGCACGCTTCCAACAGGCCTGTGAACCCTTCCTGCTTACAGAGCAATACTAAAAAACTTCTCCCATATCACATTTCAACCTTAAGCTCGAAAATTCAATACACAACATGATATTATAATTCACAAAGGCAGAAAATACCACAGAATCCTTTTCGTCTCGACGGGCGATAGATTGTTGTCGAAGTCCAGTACTCGTCGCTTTTGAGATTCCTGACTAGTTTATCCAACTGACTTTCCATTATTGAAGTCCATAAGGGTATATTTCGTTTAAGGATCCACTAAAACGCCATTCGCGTTACATGACTTTCGACGCCATTGCAGGCTAAGTTAATGATTCTACTGTGTCCACCAGAGAAATCTACGCAGTTCCACTACCCTCTCGATCCTAAGAAAATACGCGCAGAAGGCTCTATGCACAAAGACACCACTTACCAGGGGAGTGACAGGCAAGAATTTTACCGACACGGAAAAAAAAAAAAAAAGAAAAAAAAGAAAACAAACAAACAAAACGCAGACCTCGACTGGGTTTGCCCATAGGCAACCCAGTAAATAGCGAAATAGAATATTTATTACATTATAATTTATTATAATTTATTACATTATCAAGTGTCTTAGTAAGGGCTTCTCGTCATAATTTTTAAATTTATACATATATTCATGTAAATAGTCAGTTACAACAGATTCTTAGTATTTTCCTATATAATTTTTGTAATAATTTCGCAATTCAGCCCAAGGGTTGCCAGGTTATTAGCCGTAAATCAACTATCTATAAAAAAAGAGCACTAATTGGGGACACTGTAAACTGAAATTAACAACCTGATACATGTAACGCAAATTAAGTCAAGCGGTTCATCAGTCGGTCATCAGTGGAGCACTACACCTTTGTTGACTTTTATTTCTGTTATGGCTTCAGAGCAATATTATGGAATGGCAAATGAAGAAAAATAACGGCTCGGGCACTTCATTTGCATTCCTTATCTGACTGGCTCAAGTATGAGTGGGCTAGTCGTCCTGTCTCACCTGACCTCCAAGAAGGCCTGCTTGGTAAAAAAGAAAATGGATTGATAAGAAATATCGCGAGTCAGACTGAGAGGCTTTTAGCTGCGTATGGCTCAAAAACCATAAACACGGTCGTAAACACGATTTTACTTTTTGAGCCATGCGCATCTATTAGGCTTTTCGGTCTCCGATATTTCCTCTCAGCTCTCCTGATCGAGTAGCCCTCCCCTCCCCAGTGATATTGTAATCATTCTCTTGTCTTTATCGAGTCGGGGTGATATTTATTATCAGTACAGGATCCTCTAAATATACACGGGCAAATGGACTCGCTGAAGACTGTAGCTGCTAAGGTTAAACATAGCCCTCAGATTATAAGAAAAACATTTGCCAACCCGCAGAAATCTTACAACAAAGTGACAGAAGGAGAAAAAGTGAAAGGTAGGAGCGATTGTTTATAAAATCGGCCGGTACGTATACGTCTGGCTGTCGACGGTTAGCTGAGTCACGAACATAATAATAGAAATCCAGTTGCGTGGATATGTGTACTTCTACCGACAAAAAGATTTATTGTTCTTTTTATAAAGCGGTAAAATCATTTGGAATCACACGAAGTTGATTTTTAAAATATTTAGAATCAGACCCCTAGACAAGTCCGGGTTGAAAACAACATATGTGTTCCAAGCTTACGTAAGTTTTACATTCAAAGCTACATCGAAGTTTGCTTGAACTGATTCAAAACTGAAACAAGCTGTGTATGCCCGTACCATCTGCAACATGCTAAAATATTTTATTCAAATTCGGAGTATTTTTAATAGTGATCGAAACTTCTGTAGCATTAACACCCGCCGAGAACATGAAAGGATTAGCAAATAAATGTTTTGACAATCGATGCGTTCAAGGTATTCGTGATACACAGTGCAATTATGATTAACCAGATAATCATTTACATGCAATTTAAATGTTGCTTTCTTCGGCCAATTCTTATTCATATAAGCAAGTGACAGAAATGTATATTGCAACATATTAAGGATATACTTTCCGTGAGAGAGCTGAGGCGTACGAAATACTTAAAATTCGTGTTTATTTCTGTCAACTATAAATCAACTTTCATTAATCCATTTCAAATGCAGCCATCGCTGCTGGGAACCTTATACAATAAATTAATAGAGGCAGTGTATGGATATTTGTTCGTAATTTGTATGTCAAACTTCAAGGTGCGACTGCACGTGATGCAACTCGATTACGTACAGAGTAAACACAAACGGATGTAAAGAATCATTCACGGAAACGCGTAATACTTGCTTTACCAAAGTAAATTGGTAACTTCACTTAAAGGTTGAACTACCCCGTGATACTTTAAATGATCTTAAATTACATCCTATACATTTTAATCGTCTTTTCCTCGAATATTGTGGCATAGTTAGCGGGTACCCTCTCCTCCCATTAATTATTTTTTTCTTGAAGGGAGGGGAGAGAGGGGTGCTTCAACGTCCTGCAGGCTTCGGTAATTGGAGAAATAATTAAATGTGTAATTGCCAGGGGCCATTTATTTGCTGTCTTGTCAATATTGTGCACAAAAGAAGCGAAATTTTTGTTTATCTGCTCTGAATGCTAATGAGTCAGTCACGAAACCTTCCAAGTTTGCTTTTTTCCCCGAAGCCTTTTGTCTCCCTTTTTGCGAAGGATATTAGCTCGTGGTCACAGCCTCTTTGAAATGGGCCCAAAATCTCTGTTGATTGTTGTGAATTTCTGAGAGGCGATTTCAGTGCGAAAGAACTTACAATTAGCATGACCTGCAGGACCTACACCAGCTTGAGGAATGGGCGGCTATGTGGCAATTTAAATTCGCCCCTATTAAATGGTATATCATGTCGATCACCATTTCTCGTACACGCTGTATAACAGTCCCCTAGAGGGAGTTACGTTCCAGAAATACTTAGGGGTCTACATCACCAACTCCCTCAATTAAACAAAGCAGGCTGTGGTGGTGAAAAAGAAAGCGAATAAGATCTTAGGCGTACTCCAAAGGAACTTCGCGTTTTGTAGCGCTGTTGTCAAGGAACGGGCATATTTGTCCCTGGTCCACCCTGTATGCGAGTACGGCTCTGTTGCTTGGAGTCCATATACACAAAAAGACAATATCTGTGTTGAGTCCGTCCAGCGTCGTGCGGCGCGCTTTGTTTGTAACGATTACTGTCGCTCCTTGGGTTGTCAAGATCTTGAGACACGTAGGAAGATCACCGATTTGACATTGTATTTGTTTTTGAGATAAAGACTGGAAATGTACGGATATTTATCCCAAACGACCCACGCGAGGTGCACTGTCCCTATTTGACCCGAGGTAGTGCACAGCACCCATTCCAGTTCCAGCGTTACTCATCTACCATTAACGCCGCGCACAAGTATTCTTTTTTCGTAAGAACTGTTCCCGCTTGGAACACTTGGTCTCTTGTTTCCGTATGTGCTGATTCCGTTGCTGTGTTCCATTTAAGTAGTTGTAATAATTTAATGTGTTGACGATTTTTTTTTTCATATGACTTGTAATTTTATTTGTTATTATTTAGTTATTTGTTTTCATTTTGTTTATTTATCTCGCTTTCAATGTCATGAGCTTCCGTGTACTGACCGTCCATTGCCAGATTAGCTTGCTAGAGGCATATATATATATATCAATTAAAGATTAAAGATTAAAGATTGTATTCGAAAATCCTTGGGATTTTTCCCAAGAAGGAAGTGGAGCCAAGTTGCTATATCCTCACCCTCGCTTACAAGTGTTGCTGTCGTGGTAAATCGACATTCGGTCTGGAGAAAGGCGAACCGTTGCTCCGAACGCCGTCGCCGATCCAGATTTTCCCAGGGCGTTTTAAGCCTTTGTTCCACAGTGATGCCGCGCCATATTTTAAAGTTGTTTTTCTTGTTGTTTTGCGTATAATTTTCGTTGGGCTTTCTTGCACGTGCACCCTGCACCATTTTTCTTCTAAGACTTACAGTGCATTCACTGAGACCGGGGCCACCTAGATAATTTACAGTAACCGATCCCATAGTTACCAAAGCATCACCGGTCAACGAACAAGTTGCGATTTCATTGTTTTGTACCGGACATTTATTCGCTGGATCTAAAAATGTCGGTATCTTTTTTTTCTGCCCTCTGATTGCTTTTCATTATCTGGGTGGCCCCGGTTTAAGTGAGCACACTGTAAAAGATAGGAAAAACCGAACTATGCTTAAATTGAAATGAGGGTTGCTTGAAAATGTAGCGTTAAAGGTCCCCCCTTATCATCCTAAATACAAAGTGACATGTAATAAGTGTCGCAACCGTCTTGTAGACTTTCCCCTTTGGCATGCCTTATTAAACCTAAGACTGAGTTTGCGTGAAATCGAAGGAGTGCCTGTAGAACTTACTTGTATCTAAGACTATTGTATAATCAAGGGAGGGATAACAAGTTACACCCTTCCTGAAACACATCGGTTGCATTTCGCTACGATTAAAATCGCCATGATTAGTGCCATGATCTCCTTCTAACAATGGCGAAAATGCCTCCCTTTAACGTTCCAAGCAGTGTAAAAGGCCATAGGTCATCTGACCTAGTTTAATGGTTCTTAAAAGTGGCCTGTGTAGCTGAGTGTTCGTTGGAGCAACCGAACAAGTAATCGGAACATATTAGACTCGACCCTGTTCTATAACACTCGCAGTTTTCCGTGTCAATGACTGTTTTGTGAATTTTAGTAACCATTCCGCTCGATAGATCCCCGGCTCTTAAGAGCGTAGTTTTCCGCATGGATAGGACGCTAAGAAAACGATGGATTAAAGCAGTAATTTCGTTGTGGTCTCCGTCGAAATTGAAATCACACGCTATGTAATCTTTTTCGTTAAGTACCAGAGTCAGCTGTGGCATCTGCACTGTGCCCTCACGAGAGAATTTCCAACATTCCTTAAAAATTTCATAAAAGACATTCCAGGTCGATTTTGCCGCAGGTAAGCATCAGGAGGACTGGCTTCACGCAGAGGACTCATTAAAAGAAGGAATTCATTTTTATGTTAAGGTTAGTGAAGTTTAATTCGATGTTTTAAAGTAGGATACATTGGAAATGGCCGCGCAGAACTGAAAAGGAGCTCTGAATAGAAGTTTTTTGATGGCGTGAGATATTCTTGTGAAATGTTTTGATTATATCGTTCTCAGATGCTTGGTTCTTGCCCAGTAACTCGAGCTCAGGGTTCAGGATGTACAGACGAAGCGGTGCAGACGATTGTTGCAAACACGAAGAAGGTTTGTGACTCGTGCTTCGATTGAATCACGCAGAGAGGAAACGAAAAGAAACCATTAACCTTAACCTTTCTTTGTGGATTTTTTTAACGTTTTCCTCAGGATACTTGTAGGGGAACTCATCTGACATTTAGCTGGCTTACAATTCACAATTAGCAAAATCTCAGATGGCTCTATGAATAAGATCCTGAGAATTTTATAAAACTTTGTAGAGAATTTTCATCGCACTCTGATACTCATTTTCTGGCAATAAAATATGGGGGCCGCCAAATTACTTTTTGAGCTATATTAAGCGTTTAAACTAGACAAAATATAGGGCGTTTATAGATGGCCCTTTTGTTGCCATGGTAACCTTTTTACGTCACATTAATGATTGCATTGCTAAGCAATTATTGGGTTTTACTTGATTCCATAACGTTACCGTTACGTCAAACAGTGTTGTAGATCGTAGAGTTAATCCTCCCAGTAACACATTCCTTCCAAATTGTTTAGACAGGCTCAGTTGAGTCAGCTTAAAGGGGCACTGTCACGCAAAATTTGCTGTTTTGAGGTCAAAAGTGGTTTAGCTCGCACGAACAATATTCCCGACAACCTACTCTTAAACAAGATATGAAACACATTCATGACACAAAGAGATTCGTATTTTTGTTTTTGACGACTTTCTGAAGACACCATCTCCAAACTTGAAAAAACTGGCCAGCTTTTTCAAGTTTCAATCCATTTCCTTCCTCTCCATCCTTGGCTGCAGACAACAAAGAATAGCTTCAGTGCTTTTCAATGGTTATTGGCAACAAACGTACAGCATTATTTTTAGGTCTTCGTTGAGGCAAAGACGTGTTTTAGTCTTCTGAAGTTTGACTAAAATAGCGTGACACTGCTCCTTTAACTAATTAATGAAGGTTTTTTTTTTTAATTTATGCATTATTTGATCACCATGCTTTTGATGTCTGATTATTTTGAGAAAAAAAAAGAGTGGTCTTTAATTCAGCGTTTAAAAATCCGATATAAAGTAATTGCTTTTGACAATAAAAACTTGATTGATTGATTGATTGATTGATTGATTGATTGATTTTAAAGGCGAAAAATAATCCTGGCGGTGGAAGTCTTCAGAAGGTTTTAGTGACTGTTTCAACCCGAAAGCTATTAATTCAAGACATGGTTACAAAGGTACACTACAATAAAACATTTCACCTTTTCTCCTTCTCATTTCTTTTTTAATGGACCGGAAAAGTTACGTTGAGTTGACGTAACTGATGGTAATTCGCATATGACAGATAGTGAGAAACAAGGTTGTGTGTGTGCTTCAGTCTGCGAAGCAAGGGTTCCGGTGCGAACGAATTGTCCGCATTGAGGCGATAATCAGCCTCTAATTACACCAATTTTCGGGCACAAAGAATGGAAGAAACGAACTCTTTCGAGCTCTGCTTTCGCATGCACGGGAACGCTTGCCACGTTGGCCAGCAGTCTTTAAAGGGAATGATAAAATATATGAAGTTGGGCGACTGTAGATTAAATTGGAAAAAGGAAAGGAAAGGAACTTTATTTAAGTGTCCAGTCGTTCTAGCGCTGGAACACTACTTGGGAACACTGTAAACTGAAATTAACAATTAACGCAAAGTCAAATGTTGGTTTTGGAAATAAACTAATAATATTAGAATTTGAAGAACCAGTGTCCGTCTTACGAATTGGCCGGATCGTGAAGCCATGACCTTGGTCCAATACTTCACAAATGTGTCAAACTTCAATCTGGGATCTTTTTCCCAATTACTGTAGTATGCCGATTTTGGAAACGTTAAGCCGGTGATACACGGTTTAATATTTGCTGATCAACAAATGCTGCAGCTGTTGTTCAACTAATGTTGATTAGTATGTTATGCCATGTTGAATGTTGAAATATGCCATTCCAACACGTTGAACGTTGTTGAACGAAAATAGAGATCACCTCTATTCCGTTCAACACGTCTGTGCAACATGGTTCAACATTTGTTGAGCAACAAATGTTGCAGGATGTTGAACCGTGTGTCATCGGCTTTAGAATGCGGTGTTTTTGTTCAAAGCCTGACTGCTTTTCTACTTTGCAGGAAAAGGTAATGGACATTCCTATTTATCGGTAAGTGTTATAGCTGCTTTATTGTGGAAAAAAAATTGGCATCGACCAGTTCAGGTTGTTTATTCATCCTTCTCCGCAGTTCATTAAAGACGCTAAGTATTGGTCACGCGGGCCGGCATTGAACCCGGCCAGTCCAAAGTGCTCTACCAACATTTACCAGCTCATTAGCTAAAAGACAATATTTTGGTGGAGGCACAGTGGTGTAGTAGTCACTACGCCGAACCCCTGACGCCAAGGACGCTGGTTCGAGTCCTGGGTTTGTCGTCGTTCGGTTTCCTTGGAAACCGGGAAAAGCCGTGTGAGCCTCAGCGGCTTGTGTGCGATTTATATACCATGCCTACTTCACCTATTTGCTATGAGCTGGCACACAATAACTTAGCCATTTAGGGTGTAGAAGTAAAGTAAATTATTTACTTGCACCTTTCCAGTGAATTACGTTTTCATGTAAGAGTCAGGATAAAACAAAGCGGTTAAATAAAATTTACTTTTGTTTATCATTGCCATTTCTTCGCTTGAGCGGAAGGACAACTTTGCCGCAATACAACAGCTACGTTCTAGGGTGGGGTATGGTTGATTAAGTCACATGTTCAGTCCATCTTGTCCTTTACTACCTTCCCCCGATTGCTTGCCTAAGCAGCTATAATCTGCATTAACCTATGCGTTTTCTTGTTTACAGCATCTCTTACTGTGTTGCGGATCCCTACTACACCAAAGTGTTTGCTTTTATATCTCGTGAGCAAGGACGAAGAGAGCTGAACTGTTACGCTTTCCTCTGCAGCAAGGATTCAATGGTACTATAAAAAGCCTACGTAATTAACATCACCACTTGAATGCACCTGTTACTATTCTCATATTGGCCATAATGGTGCCCCTAAAGAAGAAAAGGCTGCTC
>OX421446.1:21711917-21749417 GCA_949126865.1 Montipora capitata
TATAATTACTGAACGTTTTATACCTTGTTTAAAAAAATTTAAAACAATAGAAAAAGAGACACCAAGTACCTCAGCCTCTGTGTAACGTAGGTCCGCAAAACACTACAATAGGCCTTTTGCAACTAACGATCACATGATACAAAATCCGCCATGCTGGAGGGCAAGCTCATTATTATTCCCCCACTGGGACATTAAAACAAAGACAAGTCAAGCTTGACTGGTTCAGGTCTCTTTGTTTTAATGTCTTAGTAGGGGAATAATAATGAGCTTGCCCTCCAGCATGGCGGATTTTGTACCATGTGATCGTTAGTTGCAAAAGGCCTATACAGCTATGTAACTGTATAAACTGATCTAGACTTAGATGCAACGAGGCAGAACTTTATTTATCCTTATTTTCCTTTGTCTTGTCTGTAACTTAGGATCTTGCTGTTGACGACGACGATTTTGATGCAGAATTTACAAAGTAGGTTTTGTATAAACCCTTTTTATAAATGGCGACCACTTTTACTTTCTTTCGTATTTATGTTAATTAGACCTACTGCCCTCCTTTTGAAACAAATATTCTTTTGAAATATTCTCGTCGTAGCGAGACTAGAAAGGCTTATTAGCATTAAAACAAAAGAATATTTTATTTCGCCGCCATTATGAAAGAAGGTTTTGACACAAAGTAAGGGGTAGTAACGTGGGATATCTCAATTTTTGGTCAAAATTTAATTTTTTTTTACCTTCAACGTGTTGTGAATTTTAGAATGCTTTACGAGGAATAAAAGACCGGTTGGATGAGCATCGGACTTCTGCGCAGGAGGTCGCGGGATCAAAACTCCGGCCGGACCAACACTCAAAGTCTTTAAATAACTGAGGAGAAAGACAGTGCTGCCTTTGTAATGACATCTGCAAATAGTTAGACTTTCTAGTCTTCTCGGATAAGGACTATAAACCGTAGGCCCCGTCTCACCTTTAATGTTCATAACCACTAGAGACGGAAAAGGACTACCCACACACTATTCGCAAAGAAGAGGGTATATGGAGTTCCCGGTGTTGCAATTGTGATCTTTTCTCTGTGTGGTAGAGCGAGTTTCAATCGAGTGTCCTAAAACCAAAACCAAAGTAATTACTTTGGCCAATCAAAAAGGACGGAGACAATCCAGTAAACCAATCTAAACCTCAAAGTAATTAGACGTAGCCGACACAAAGCGCGGGAAAATGTGCACGCGTGAGCCACGATTGGTTTTGGTTTCACTTCTGATTGGTTGAAAAAGTGGCGGGAGAACTTTGAACCAATCACTAAGTGAAGTAATGATAAACCAAAGCAATTCGCTAATTACTTCGACACTCAATTGAAAACCGCTCTAAACACTAGCTAAATCAATTGAGTTATCCAGAGAATAGCGCTATCCAACCTTCGAACAACTCAGTGGGGCCAGATTAATAACTAGTCATCGTGGCTGATTTTATAATTCTCACTTCAAATCCTATTTATCTTGTTTCATTTAGGCTGGCTGAATCCCGATCAAATCCAAACCTGTTTGAGACGCCTGTAAGAAGACGAGATTTCATGGATGATGTGAATTATCTCATGGCTACTGAGGCAACTGCCAAACAGATGATGATGTCCAAATCAAGTGAAGATCTTAGTTTCATATGATTTACATGTTGTAAAAGTAATTATCACAATAATGTTACAAGAAACGGAGGCTTCGTCTTTACTATGCAAGAGTTACAAATCTGTCATTAAATGAAGCAGTTGTTCGCTTTATCTTTTTTTGTAATTAGCCTAAGGCGTAACATATCATAATCGTGATACATATGTGACCTGATCACAGAAACTTAGTAATACCATACTTGAAATAGTAGTTGATGCATTTGCGTCGAGTTTGTTTTTTTTGTTTACATTTACGTATTGGTTTATTGAATAACAAACTATCTAGAATCGAAAATGAGAATTCACAAGGCTTCTTTTAGATTGTCCCAGAGAAAAAGAGAACATAGTCGACATCCATTATATTATGTTAAAAACAAGGAAAAATTCAATTATTTTATCTCAACCTTAATTTTTTCCTCTTTAACGTGGTGCCGTGACGTCAAATTGAATACACCGTTAAACAATTGTGACCAGAACAGATCTTCGGTTCAATTAAAATTACATAAATTGAGGCTTACGTCTCCTTTCAAACTTATATTAAGAGGAACTTGAGGAGAAAAAACTGCGCTTCAAACAAGCACAAGAAGCATACTTCCTCTATGCCACTTGTTGGATGGAATTAGAGATTTTGAAGGTCTCATGTACAGCTGCATATAACGACTAAGCGTTCACAAAAATGTGCTTAAACACTAATAGAGAGATTTAGCATCACGTGACTCTATAGGAAACTCTGATTGGACTCTGTTAATCTGGAGTATTTAGTTAACAAAAAACATAAACAAAACTCGAAGTCTTTTTAAACATTGTTTGTAGGAAAAGACGCTGTATAAAATGAAAATCCTTACCGGTCAAAAAGATAAAAATCCTTAACTGTCAAATTTTGCGAGAAGCTATGAAGCCTCTTGTGAGTCAAAACAAAGTCAACGTGAGTTCACGAAGAAAATTGTGTTAAGGAGTCAGTTATGAACGATCTATAACCATGAAACCTCATTTTTCCTTGTTTGACTTACTAGTAAAGGTCGGGTTTTTTTTCCTAAAACAACTTGTTGTGTAAAAGAAAAACTAGAAGAAGATTCCACGTATACGGCAAACGCGAAAATGCCAACTTTCAGGTAGAAACGGCAACCGGCAAACGCAAAAAATGGCGGGAAAAGCATGGTCACGTGGTCATTTTTGCCGTTCGCGTTTCACGTAAACGTGATGATAAATCTCTCCAATATCTTGAATTGTGAGAAATGAAGAGAATCCACTCTGGTCTGAACAGTTCTAAAAGTCTCCGTTAAATGAACGAATGCAATAAATTTTTTTTCTGAATTGTAAAATTTCAAATTAGCCGGATCAAGTTATTCTCGCTTATTACTCTAATTTTGTGCTACTTTAAACTGTTGGTATTCGTATTTATGTTCACTATCAACAATATGCTTTTAGTATTGAGCGTATTCGAGGCTTTATTTAAAACGTTTTCTTTAGAATCCTACGTATAATGCACCTTACTAAATTAAGTTGTCCCAAACTTGTAGACGTGCCGTTGTAACAATCGGATTATACCCAGTTTTTGAATTGGAAAATCGGTACAGGGCTAAATGAAACCAAAACAAAGTACATCTTATATCTATATACATTTATATGAGTTTGCAATTGAGCGTACAAAGTAATGTCGGATCACGTACCTCATTCTTAGCCAATCAGGTCATTTCCCTGCGCTAGTTGGCGTTTTACTTTCCTCCTCAACAGTAATTTGCTAAAATACCAAGTATCGGTTTAACGACGTTCAATTGAAAACTTCTCTTTACAATCATAATTACAAAATCAAAGTGGTTAGAATTGGCTAGAAATCTAATAAAGGAAAAACTCAATTTTTGTCTGTATGTTTTGATGCTGCTTTGCTTTCCTCTCTTTTTCTCTCTTCGGACGGTTACTCGTTTATAATGGTGGCATGCGAGCGAGAGAGAAAGGACAGAACACTCATTCATGGTCTGTATACCATGGGTATGGAATGGTATCCCCTCTGAACTTCACCAGCTTGGGACACAGTTATCTATCAAACCAGAGCCAGACCACCCTCTGTCGGTGGTGGTGTTATCGATCTGTCGTAGGATAAATACACTACGGCGGTTGCGTTTTGCACGGCAATAAAGTTTGAAATTCAATTTCAACTCAATTCTTTATTATGCACTATTTACATCCATTACAACATAGTTAATAATATATTAGCACTTACCGGTCATGAAAAATCAATATAATACATAAAAGCAAAAAGATAACCAAAAAGATAGGTGCTAGGTGGCTTTCGAGCTGGTTACCACCATATTAAAGATAAAATAAGCAAATGCTTTAAGGTGATTCTCCCTTCAGTGACATACGGCATCGCTATCTGGGGGAACTGTAACAACCTAGATTATATCAAATCCCTGCAAGCTCTGCACTGTCGTGCCGGAAGGCTAATTTTTAATTTACCGCGAGACACACCAGCAGTACAAGTTATGAAACTCACACAATGGAACTCGATTTATGATGTTTATAAACGAAGTCTTGTCAGACTATTCTATAACATAGCCAGCGATAATATGCCCGCAATGATTTCGTTGTATGGCATAATAGTCCTTATAACTTAAGAGGACATAATAAGGCCGTCGTTCCACGATTTTCCACTTATTTCATGAAAAATCATGTTTATTACAGAGGAGCTGTACTGTGGAACTGTGTTTCAGAATATTTGAATGATTCTTGTATTTTTAAACAATTTTATTCAAAGGCAAAATCTATTCCGATGTTTAGGGAAATCAGATTTGCGATAAAGTAAATTAATTTCCTATATTTCATCATAAAGGATTTCACTTTACTTTAATTATCAAACAAAGTGTCAACCGACTCCTGTGTCATGTTATGTTTTTGGTCGTTCCGAGCACTTTTAGGCGTTATTTTGCGAGATCTTTTCTCGACCGCCAGTTAGAGAGTCAAGAAAATTGACAAGGCAGGCAACACCGATCACCTCATCTTGTTCAAGCTGCAACTGACGCCATACAAGCAAAAGTCTCACCATAAAATCTATTAGGGTTGGCAAGCCAACAGTCGCGTTGCACTTATTGGTAGATTCGAATAGACTCAAGTTGCTTCGAATTCCTTTAGTCGGGTTTCTTGCATCGATCATGTTGAGAAAGCTTTATCGTGGATTTCAGGATCGCCTTTCTCGGTGAATTTTCGAAAGATGAAGCTCAAACGTCCAACTTGTCTGGCCACATTGCTGTGAAACTAGTCGAAAAGCGATGTTACGCGTTTTACATCCCACGCACAACCTGTCCCGCAACAAGAAAATGTGTTGCAAGTTGCGTGATTTCAGGCCTCTCTCTGATTGGCCAGCTACGACGAAGTCGCGTACGCTTAAGTTATCTATGAAAACAATCAAGAGCGCCAGAAAAGTGATTTTGTTGCGAAACAAGTTGCCTTGGAGTGATAAAACGGGCAGCATTGTGGAGATTTTGTTGCAGAAAGTAGAACGGACCTTTAGTTTCTGCAACACGCTGCAGCAACTTGCAACACATTTTTTTTTTGTTACGAGACAGGTTGTGCGTCGGATGTAAAACGTGTAACATCGCTTTCCGACTAGTTTTCGCAGCGAGACAAGTTGGACGTTTTTGTCGCTCGTATTACCGTAGCTTTAAGGACTGAGGAGATGAATGTTGACTTGCTCTATATTGATCATTCAAGTATTTGACCAAATCCTACATTATTTTCTCTAAACCTTTTCCCTCTTGTCTACTAAGTATCATGCTTTTGTTTCTGTCATTTAAACAGTTGATGAAACTAAATTTATTTTTCTTTTCTGAAATTATTTGCATAATAATTGCCGTTTAAGTGTTAGGTATTGTTTATTTTTATTTTTGTAGAAACCCAGAACTGATAATATTTACTGTAGACTTTGTAGCCTGCCTAGAATAGCCATGCTACCTGCGGGCTTCCATGGTTTGTGTATATGTTACAGGTAAATTTGAAATTCAGGTTGTGATAATGTCAATCTAGGTCATTTTATTTTATGCATCAGTCAATTCCAGCAGTGCCCATCCCCCCCTCCCGGGCTAACCCCCGGGCATTAGCATTAAAAAAAAAAAAAATTAACAAATTCCCCGGGGTGGGGACACATAAGCTCTCTAAATGCCCCGGGGTGGGGACGAAGAAAGAGGGCAAATGCCCCGCCCCCGGGATCGTCGCCTTCCAACACTTCTGCAGTTTTTTTTAATCAGTGAATAAAACGGTCAACTGTTCAGTATTTTTATGCAACGGTATTGAAGACTTCAAGGACAACAGTACGTGTTAGTTGCGTAGTGTTTAATATGTGTTTATGCAGTCTCCACGTCAATGATTGTTTTGTGATATTAGTTCACTTTGTCGCTTTTATATATTCATATGCTTACAAGTATAAATGAAGAAATACCTAAAATTGAGTAAACATACCTTTAAAAACGTCCACAAGTTTTTATAATAATAATAATATCTGACCTGCTAATCGCCCTTTCTCGCAGTCCGAGACTGAATTACTAAGGGCGCAGCTCAACGAGGTCGGACCGAAGGAGCTGTGCTGCCGGCTAGGCGCTCGGCCCCTGACCACGACCCATGTATGACCTCGGAGCACAGCACCACAGCCTGATGGAATAGGCCGGGAGTCGATTTTGATGAGGGAGGAAAACCGGAGTACCCTCGGAGTCAGATTGAGATCGACTGAAACTCAGCCCACATACAATCCGAGCCATAGTTGAACCCGGGTCGCAGAGGTGGGAGGCACGGTTGATGACCACTAAACCACCCTGGCTTGTGACGGACAAGCCAGTCTTTAACGAAGGCCTCGTCTTTTCCGATTAACTCTTCGTAATCCATGTTAATTCGAAAACACGTCAAATGCCTGGGGGTCGCCCCGGGGTAGGCTAATGCCCAGCCCCCGGGCCACGATAAAATTGCGAATGCCCCACCCCCGGGACTGACACCTTGGGCAAATGCCCCGTGGTTGCCTGGGAGGGGGGGGGGGGGGATGGGCACCGCTGGAATTGATTGATGCATTAAACTAAGGTTGGAATGGAAAGTAGGAAACATCAACAAAAAGTCCGTCAATTGTTAGCGAGTACGTGTATATTAGTAAGTAAATCGGTACTGGAAGTAAGGGCATGTGGTTAGCATACGTTTTTCATCCAGTTAGTCTATAAAACGACTTTGGTTGTTATTAAGTCTAAGCACTGATTTTCAATGGTTAGCATTAAGGTTGGGGTGAGGCATACTGTTTGCATGATAACCAATTCTGCATTTTTTTTTTTTATCTCAGAGCAGCAGAAAAACAGAACCTTGTTCAATAAGAATTACCTTTACGTGATTTTTCTGGTTTTTGAAAGGAAAAAGGCATCAGAAAATTGACTTTTTTCATAGGGTAGATTATTAAATGATGTGCAGTTGTACAGATGTAGTTCAGTATAAAACCTCTGCGATTACAAATACTTGAACAATCAAATTCAATTTTTTTGGTAGTCCACAAAGTTTGTAACATTTATTTAACAGTACAGAAAGTCATTACCAGTATTTAGTTGAAAAATGATGCAATAAAGTCGTGATTTCCTTGTTTTTGCACCTCTTGTACATGTGTCACTGGTCGAGTGCTTTTTTGAATGCGGTAGGGAAGCTTATTGTTTTTGTTGTGTCTAATGACACATTCATGTCTTGAGTAATTTGCAGTTTGTTTGGTGCAAATTCCAAATTTGGTTACAACTTTCATAAATCCATGTTCTTTTTCTATTACTTTACCAAGAAATGTGTTTGGGTGTAATGGACTTTTGAGCACTTTATTAATTTTTATTTTGACGAAGTTGTTGACTTGGAATGAAACAGTATTGGGTTTGCTTGTTGTCATTTTGTTGTTGTCTTCTCTTTGTGTTTTTCTTGCTTTTTCCTGTTGAGATGTCCTTATCTCCTTTGTTGGCATGATAGGTGAATAACAAACACGTTCAGGTGCAGGTTTTCCAGCAATATTCTGTTCAGCACTCTGTTCACCTTTATCTTGTTGCACTTCAATGTCAACTGAAGGTTGTCAAATGTTTTTGGTTAACCTTTAACTAAAGACTTTTGTGTTGTTTCTCTACATCTTTGTTTGTTTGGGCATCCACATCTTCACATTCTTCTTCTTCTTCTTCTTCTTCTTCTTACGTGGTAGAATGTTGATCGTGTTTTTTTTATCTGGGGTAGTTTTGGTTTCTTTCCACAGTGGTATGCCAAATACCAATTCATAGGGTGCACGTATTTGTTTTGTTGCTTCATGTTCCTTTTTTGTAAGCAGCTTTCCCTAGTACCTGACCCCAATGATTTGGACTTCGTTTCTTTTCTTTTAAGATATTTCTGGTGTTTTGCTTTACTGTTTGATTGTTCCTTTTTACCAAACCTTGAATTGATGGTTTAAAGTTGAATGATGCCGCTTTTAACGTCCTTGCAGAATTGGGACATCAGAGAATTCTTAAATTCCCGCCCATTGTCAGTCGTGTGTATTTTTTCTGAGGGAATCCAAATACACCTTGTGTTCGCTTATTTTTCAATGGATAAAGCACAAATATTTCGTGAAATGATCAGTCATGTGGAGAATCTGGTTGTGTTTGCGATGACATGAACATGGACGTAGATAGTAAGTTTCTAAGGTTCATTACGGCCATTTGCAAATGCATGTGTTCGGAATCCTCCTGCTTGAATAGGGGCTAGAACGAGATGTTTTTGTCTGCTGGTGATCGACTTTTGTTCTTCGTGCTAAGCAGAGTGACACAAAGAGTTGTATTACTTCTTCTTCAAGTGCATGGGCTTGGCAAAGAACTTGGTGTAGTTGACATTTTTGAACAATTTCTTCTCCGTTGTGGGATAAATTTTGCCACCTTGTAGTTTCCATCCATTTCTTTTAATAATTGTTCTGTCCTTTCTGTCTTCATTACGTGTTTCCAACCACTTCACTGCATCATTGTAAAAGTTATCGTCAATAAATATATGCTATTTGCCAGCTGGGAGGTCTGTATAGCGAAAAACTGTGACCTCGGTCTTGAAAAAGACCTCACTATACGGACCGACCCTTAGCTGGTAAATAACTTATTATTGTTTTTCCTCTCCCTCCCTTCCTCTCTGAAATCACTTTTAAGGTAATTCCCATGAAAATGACGTACTATCCAGATTGTTTTCAAACTTGGCACAAATGATATTCATACACAGGACATTAAAAATTAAAAAAAAAATGCAACAAAAAGATGGCGTCACCGAGCTTGTTTCGCACTGTGTGCGCTTTACTCTAAATGTTTTCTCCCGAATTTTGGGAGAAGCGTTCGAAACTAGATCAACCGGAACAATTGTTGTTATGCAGCAAAAGCTACTGAATATTACTGAAAACTTGAACCTGTTTGTTTGTCCGGGCTATAATCTTTAAGTAAAGTGATTTCAAATCGCTCAATCTTAAAAAGAAATGTAAAGAAATTGGACCGCTACAGTCATCACCTTGCACTCAGTTTCAGGCTCCAAATGCAGTTTCACGTCATTTATAGGTAAATACTACAACTTCTACTATCCAACCTTTTTTCTCCTTAAAATATGTTTTCCGTGTTACAATGTCTTCCTATTACGAGTAAATAAAACCATATAAAATGGGGGGGAGGGGGGAGGGCACCGTGCTCGTTTCCTCGCAACACGATGGAAGGCAAATGGGCAATTTCAGCTTCAAAATGGTCATTTTTCGCAAAAGGACGGGAGCAAGTTCCAAAACAACACCATCTTAACGAGAAGAGTTATCATGATTGCACTTAAAAGCTCTTGAACAGCAAAAGCGGCCTTTTTTACCTCTCTTCACATGGCCGGCGTGAAACCACGCCATCTCGGAAGTCCCAATGTTGTGCACAGTATGAGATGCGCGGTGCAAACAAAGATGCAATAGAGGGCTTCAAGAGAAAATGAGAGGGAGGCTCAGGGCGTTGGCCGGGATATGTCATGTCCACGAAAGTTATTTTTAGACTAGCGGAAGTCTTTGTTATAGCGGAGGTCTGTCCGAGATGTCCGCATACAGTCTTGCCTCGCTCACAGGTTCTTGGCGGTGCACGTGGAAGGCTGATGAATATTTATTTTCTTTCAAACATCAGACCGAGGTTGGCCTGTATACGGACGTAACGGAAGACAAACTTCCTCTAGAACAAAGACTTCTGCTCGTCTAAAAATCACTTTCGTGGACATGACATATTCCAAGGGCTGGACCGGGAGCCTCCCTCTCTGTCCCCTCATTTTCTCTTGAGGGCATAAAATACACCACAACAAGTCTTTTAAAGCATTTAATTAAGACAACTTGTAATAAGCCATATATAGATATATCAAATATTCAGCTTGATAGTGAGGCAGTGAGGACAAAAGCAATTAACACGTTGGAATAAATGTGAAAAATACTTGCATGTCATCCACTTCTCTTTGTTTTTGTTCTCTAAACCTCTCTTTTAAGCTGAATTTTAATATATCGAAAAAGGCCCATTGTGTTTCAAGGTGTAGTCAGGCCAAACACGACTCTTATTGGTCAAGATAGGAAATTCAAAGACACTAGAGCTTTGTTCTAACAAGTACATCATTCAAAGATTTCCGTTTTCTATATGAAATTAGGGGAGGGTTTTTAAAGATTTCTCTAAGTAAGGGCTAGTTTTGTATAAGATGCCATTTGTTCATTAGAATATGTTTGCGATTGGGCAACGAAGTTCCTGAAGCGTGTGTTTAACTCAGCAACAGTTCTTATTACGAGAAAGCGGATAACAAGAGGAGCAGGATATGGGATGGAATTGCCTTGCGAGTTTAAATTTCAAGGAGACAAACTTTCGTGCGACTGGTTTGAAGAAAAGTTAGAAAGGGAAAACTTTGATGTACTGTAATAAAAAAAAAAACCCAATTGTAATCAGAATGACTATGCTTTGTGTAGGACATTGCGTGATTAAACCATTAAAATTAAACCCATTTCGTTAGAAATGTTCTTGGTATTGTTTACTACCTGCTTACGAGAGGAAATTTTTTCTTAGACCCTGTGGACCCCAAATAGGTGCCGGTGTCCGCTTACGGGAGGTTAAATATATGGTGAAATTGCCGGGGCCGCGGTTTGGTGTCCGCATTCGGGAGGTGTCCCCTTACAGGAGGTGTCCCTTAGTGGAGGTTTCACTCTATTGAAATTTTGTCAGAATACAGTGAAGAGAAGTGAAGTGAAAAAAATCGTACGACCAAAGAGCTCTAAAGATTCCGTTTCCTCCTTTGAATCGAAAACTTGCACTCTATCCTATTCGCAGAAGTACAAACGTTGTTAACAGTGATTCTGGGTCACACTATAGGTGATAGGAACAGGCTACTTATAAGAAAGGCTGCCTGGCTAAACCAGGGTTGCCCGTCCTACAAATAGTCTGTGCAGCACTGAAGAGTTCCCGTAGGAGAAAAGAGCTTCGAGGAGAGTGAGATTTGGCCGCATTCTATATAACCACGGGGAACTTAGGGCGACAGAAAACTGATGCAAAAAGAATTGTTCGAGTGGCAAAAGGAGAAAAGAGAAATAAATAAATTCATAAGCATAAGCAATCATTTCACGCAGCGTCCACTGCCAAAGTGTGCTAAACTTGCTTCTTGTCATCTCAAATTAATCCATATTGATTCATTGAAACCACTTGTCCCAGAGAAGTGTGGTCTTGTCGAGAAACCTTTTCAAAGTTTCGTAGCGTAAGCACTATCATTTTCTATTCTTTTCTCTTTTTCCATTTGAAGCTGTGTCGAGAAAAGAAAAATATGTTAGTATTACCGGTCTAAAACACCCAGACCTAATGGAACAAAAGGCTCCGGGGAAAAACCTGAGGCTGCAACATTTGCTTCAACAGCGATGTTGAAACTGTTTGCTCCCCCCTTTCAACCGTGTTGAAACATATTTAGTTGAAGTTGAATGAGTTAAAAAATCTTTAAACTTTGCTTCAACAACCATTTAACATCTTTTTTGTTATCGCGAATGTTGAATAAAGTTGAAGTCTTTTCCTCCCCACTTTCAACATTGTTGGGAATGCGCGTGCGCGATAATCGGTCTCTCGATGAGGTATCCATGTCCGTATCCATAGAAACAAGTTCATGTCCATAGTAACAACCGCGGCTGCAGCCTGGGACTGAATGCCAGGCCTCTGGTGAAGCTTTGTTGAATCAACTGTTGAAGATATGTTTTTAAACCGTTTGGCCACCCCAGCAGTCAACAGGCTTAAAGAAAATCAAACGGATGTTGAAGTAAATGTTGAGACCGTTTGCCCGGGCCTTAAGCTGGGAACATTAATGTTGATTTTTTGATCTTTAAGCTTCCCTGTTCTTATATGTAAGAGCTTCAGGCACAACAGCCAAGGAAGTGGAAAACTCTTAATTACTACTCGAACGCTTAGTCAGATAATAATGGGGACCTTTAGGTCGGAGGATCGAGGAGGACTACGAGTACGAGTTTTCTGTT
This sequence comes from Montipora capitata, assembly GCA_949126865.1. Taxonomy (NCBI): domain Eukaryota; kingdom Metazoa; phylum Cnidaria; class Anthozoa; order Scleractinia; family Acroporidae; genus Montipora; species Montipora capitata. The sequence goes on from OX421446.1 coordinate 21,724,049, forward strand.
CTGAGCACGCGCACTGTGAAAAATGTCGGCCTCCAAACCTTATGCGCATGCTCAGTACGAAAAACTCGTCCTCGTAGACGTCTTCCGATCTAAATGTCCCTAATGTTTTCGTTATTGCTTACCACTTTCAACAAGGCTTTCAGCTGTTTCATTTCCTTCTCTTTATCGAAAGTAGATGTGGTATAATTAGCAAGGTCAGCCGCGGAGTAGTGTTCTAACGAAGCAAAGGTGCGAACACCGATTTTGGGGTCCTTACTGTCACACTTCCCAAGAGCTGCAATCTGTAGAAGAACAAGTGTTTCAGTCAGTCAAAATAAAAATAAAAATCATGGTATTTTTTATTCCTGATTTAAATGCAAAGCCAATGACCAGTAGATATACCTGTCACGTGATATTTGCTTGGCAATTCTGGAAAGGAAATTTAAAAGGGATGAGGCAGCAGGTAGAGGTTCAAACCTGCAACATCATCGGCTTCGTTCTTTTCCAAGCCCGCACCCAGTTGGTTGAACATCGGGACTACAGTGCAGGAGGTCACGGGCCAGCCGGACCAGCACTCGGGATCTTTAAATAACGGAGGAGAAAGTGTTGCCTTAGTTTTCTAGCCTGCGAATGCAGACGTACTTCGGGCATCGTTTGCCCTCTCCCTCCTCCCCCCCCCCCCCCCCCACCCTTGAAAAAGAAAAATAGCTGTTTTTTGGGGGAGAGAAAAGACGGCTGGAAATTCGTCTGCGTTCGCAGGTTATAGTCTTCTCAGATAAAGACGATATCGTAGGTCCCCTCTCGCAACCCTTCAATGTTCATAGCGCTGTTGGACGTGAAAGAACCCACACACTTTTCGCACCGGGCAGGGCATCGAGTTCTTTCCTCAGTGGTACATCACGGTTGGGAGGGTGTTAACGCTCGGAGAGCGGCCTGCACGTGAAAGGGAATCCGTGTCCAATCGTTGACTCTTAAACGTATATAATGAATAAATGATTGCCTTTTTACCGCGCACTTGACCTAAGGCTTTTTAGGGTGATTTCTAAAATTAGCCAGTCAAAATGCGTGAGTGAAAGGCGTGTGTTCGCTGCCACACTGTAGATCGATAGAAACCGGAAGTTATGCAACCCCAGACATGCTTAATTTAGCACTCATAGCTCGTAGAGGAGGTGGAAATGGGGGGACTACTTGAAAGCACCGCAGGTAACTGATCATACAAAGGACTTGCTACTCGAGAATGGCTGGGTCCAACATTTTTTCCTTCGAGTGGATATCAAGCCTCTATAACCTCAAACTGTGTTTTACCAGGCGTGAATTACACAAGGGTGCTGGGCTCCCCAGCACAGTCACAAATGAGTTTAATTTTAGAATATCCGTTCCTGCGGAAATCAGATGCCCTGAAGAAACATAGCAGAAGCAGTCACGCGTGTGTGGCATCTAAAATTAAGCCCAAATTGACAGAGAAACATTATTACCTAATTCACTCCTGTTAACGGTTTTACGAATAAACTTTCGAATTCCAGTCTGGCTCAGGGTAAAAAACAATTTATGGGACTAGTGTTTTGAAATTAAGGTACTAAGTACTTTATGTGTTTATTTCTGTTTTTCGGTTGTAAGCCTTTCATTGCCTCGAAATTTACTTTTCACTAAAATTTATTTATTTGCAGGAAAAAACCCTTTTGTTTAAAGGTGTTGTCGGCAACCATAGAAAGTGTGAATTTCTTACACGGCCATGCAGCAGGATAGATTTATGAAATTGAAACGGATCCAAATTTGAATATTCATTGTTACAAATGAAAACTTGTTCCCAATGGGATTACTATTTTGGGTCACTCACGGAGCGACTAACCAGTACTTCATTGATCTTTTGTAATCACAAAAAAAGTTGTCTTCCGGTTTTCTCCTTTTTTGTCTTGACACTTTCTTAATAAAAAGTCGAAATTAAAATTTGTTAATATCCTTATGCATAGACTAAACAAATTGAGTGCTGTAAAGAGCGTAAGCATGAAAAGCAAAACCGAACAAGTGATCGAAACCAAGCGGATACCCCCAAGGGAGCCTCAGCTCGCTGTAGAGCATGAGTCGTCAGTGCTTACTTCTTGCTCTTACCGCCTTGTAAATATAAAAAAATTTGTTAACTGCTTTGTAAACCTGAAATCGGTTAGGGTTAGAACGCAAGCCACTCAGTTGTCAGCACCGCTTAAAAACCGTGTTGTCTAAGTTTTGAGGAGTTATTAGAGCTTGCAATGATGTGGAGAGCCCGCTTATTCGGTGCAAAAACACGGCTGTAAATTAAGTTGGCATTGTTAAATTTTTGACATGACTTTGCGCATCTATAACTTCACACATCTAAGATTTTGATTGACACCGTCTCATTTCCGGCGGAGCGACAGAGCTAGAAACTGTTAACCAATCACAGTCAATCAGTTCTCAACTTGCTAATCTCTGATGCCCGGTCTTGCGAACTTCAGCACTGCAGGTACATGTCCCCAAAGACAATAGCATTGTTGGCGATGTTATTTGTTTATTTATTTAGCTAGCTAGTTGGTTATTTATAGCGGAGCACAATACTCATAAAATCAAAACCGCAAGGTGTTATGAATTTTTATCTTGCGGAAGTTGAAGATGACGTCTTTCGTTTCGAAAATACTGCATTTTGAATTATTTTCCGAATTGTCACCTTGATACAAAGTTATTTGGTCGAAAAAAATGTCTATGCCTATGAATCTCAGCAGTCTGAGCGTTTCAAGTACATAAGAAGATGTGTTCATACACGCGTATTTTATCTCACAAGCGAAAAGTAAGCGCTTTCATCGCTAAAATTCCAGATGTTCGTGTGGATTTTTGCAGCTGGCCGCCATCTTGGTGCACAACGGTGGTGCACCAACATGGCGGCTCCATACAAAACTCATGCGTGGAACTCTTTGACAAATAACTCAGAAAAGATGGACCGCACATACCTGAGAGTTGGTGAGGTGAGTTATAAATGTGTCTCCTTCAAGTTTTTGGCTTACCTCTTTGAACGGTTTCGATTTTATTAATTTGTTGGGTGACAGTGAAAACGATCTATACCTGCGGTACCTAATGTAGTTAAGGAACGCGTCAGCGAACTGAAAACATTTTTGCAGTTCTGAGGAAAAAATGGCTGACAAAATCCGTTATGGAACAGAATTGACCAAGGCAGATAAATAAAATCAACATGGAAGAGTTGTTGATCCTGAAGTTTTTACTAAAACAATTATTCCACTCGGGCATGCTGGATATGAAATGATTATAACGAACTCGGCGCTACGTACGCGCCTCGTTGGTTATCTATCACTTCATATCCAGCACGTCCTCGTAGAATAATTAACAATTATTCCATGAGCGCGCGTTGGATATGAGATGATAGATAGCCAACGAGGCGCGTAGCGCCGAGTTGGCTATAATCATCTCATATCCAACAAGCGCGAGTGGAATAATTGTTTTATTAAAAACGCCCCCAAAATATGGAAAAAGTAGACTACAATAAAAATAAAAAGGCCCAGAAAATCACGCATATGCTTGCCGTGTTTGTAGATCATGGTATAATGGCTCATAACCCATGATGGCTTAGCCAATCAAAACTCTCGAATTGCATTATCCAATGATCCAGTTTTTAATAATAGTCAAATATTACATAAACTAAGAGACGATGCCCATGGAGAGTCAACAATAGGGTACGGTATCCCTTTCACCGGTCGACCTCCGAATGATACGTCATACGTACGTTGACAGAACAAAATTGTAATGAAAAATGCCGAAGCCGTGTTACCTTTGGTATAAAGACGATACACAGTGTGGACGTTGTGCAGAAGAATATACAGATGGCTGTGACCATGAACGCTGCCTCAAATTGGTAGGGTTGAACAAACAAAACCACGGGTGTCCCAACGATGCAAACTATAACAACGTTGTAAACGGCAACGCCTATCAATAAAAATATAGATATGGGTAGACATTATTATTTATCAACATAACTTTCAGACAAATAGGACATTTGCATGATGACGCGACTACAAGTAGCAGAATCCTATAGGTTTTGCTTGTCTCATGCTAATTTGAGCTTTTGTTATTTTTACCCCACTAAGAATACGAACTACGAATAAAAGAAAATCAAACTGAATTCTGGTAGTTGTAAACAAATGACGCTACCGCGAAAATTGTCTATTCCCTGCTAGCACAAGTCCCTTTTTTATTTTGCGTTCACTGGGTTAACGAGTCTGGAGAAAGAGACCTCTGCCATGGGTCAAAACTCACTGTGTTGAGCATGCGCGGCGGTTACATAGCGACAGATTCTTCACCTGATTCTCCGTGTTGTATTCTTGCAGAAAAAACAAACAAACAAAAACAAACGCAATGAAATCCTTGCCGAACTTGCAGTACGATTACCGTTTTCCTCATCCAATCGATTGCAAGGATATTCTTGTAATGGAGCGTTGCCAGCTGGCGTAACCGCCACTGTTTCGCAAACCCCCTTAAGGCAAATACGCTTGCCAAGGTTAAGGCCCACATCTTGTAAACAGACGTTTTTAACAGGCGGCGCAAAGGCGAATTTTTAAGTGACATTTTTGCTTCCGAAATAATCACCATTCTAAAGTTTCTATTATATCTGGGTTTAAGGACTCGACGCAGACAGAATGTTGTAATCTCCATTTTACTTTAAATGGATCCCTAGTACATTGAAAGCATTATGCATGCGCTTTTGCGACGACGCAATCGTTGTCTGAAGAACTTTTTGCGGTAAATAAAACAAATTGTTATTCAATTCCGAGAAAAATCCAAGCAGACATACCGATATGGTGAGAATCATTCAGGGCAGGTATCTTGACATTTCTCGTTTCCCAAGCCAAGAATAGTCCAAACAGTAACAAAATGCCCTTGTATGGATACAAAATGCCCAACCAGATCATCATATTGTTGACCTCGCAAGTGTACACGTACGGCAAATATAGCATGTTGTCATCTTTTTCATCATACTGCAAATATGTGTAACAGACAATTAAAACAAATGATTCATGGTTTAGCGTGCCTATATTGAGTTCTATTACTCGCACGCACATTAGTCCCGAAACTTAACGGGCCATTTTCGGGTGTCACAATTCCCTTTGTATCTCAAGAACAGAGAGGATATAGGTCGTCAAAATTCACAGTTATTTTCTTTTGTTACCTTGAAAACACGTTTACTTAAATGATCGGCTTTCCAAAACAAGCGGTTGGCACTTTCACAAATGGCTTTTCGGGCCCGAAAAGTTTTCGGGACTTTCGAGAAACGGGCCCTTGAACTGGACCTAATTAGATGCACGCTTAATTTTGACATCCAACACAAAGTGTCCCTTTACAATCGATTGTCTGGCGTATTTATAAATTTCCTTGTATAGATGTGCTTGGTATGTTAGTATATACAATTATTAAGCGATTGGTACGTAGGATAAAGCAGTTTTCGATAGCATGTTGTAAAACTTTAACGAAAGTAATTACAGATTTTTATGTCTAACTTACATATCATTTCGATTCCGCAGTTGACATAAATGATGTTATATTACATATCACTCTGAAATGATTTCATTCACCCCTTACAGGACAGAAGCTGAAGTTGAAAAGTTTCGGCTTGGAGCTGATTTGATAGCTCAGCCAGTAGAGCAAATTTACCGCAATCGAATAGTCATGGGTTTGGGTCCCTTTCAAGCCTGGTTACTTCTTATTTAACTGCAATGAATTTCCTAACTTTCACTTCAAAGTAATTACTCTACACAGCTTCAACAGACGCATCTGCATGTCGCGATAAGTCAATCACAATTCGAGGTCGCCCAAAAATAAACACGTGCAAGCCACCATTGCTTATGGAGTTGCATGTTATTGGTTGAAAAAGTAGCGCAAAAGTTATTCCCGGCAATGACTAAACATAGCAATCGAAATCACGATATTAGCTTCCACAGTCTCTGAAGTCAAAATTATGGCGAATAGCCACCAAGATAAAGGTGATTCTTTCAACTTTTAGCTTGAAAACTATAAAAAGGCTGCTCGGTCAAACAAAGCGTAGGATTGAACGAACGAATACTGAACTGTTTGCTAGAAAAAAAATCTGGTAATTTTCCCCAATCTCATGATCGCTGAAACTGGGTGCTTTTAAAGAACACTCTCAAATGATACTTACATAGCTGGCAAGAAAGGTCGTTTTCCTTTTTAGAGGATCCAGAAAATTCCAGGTCAAGAGGATTACCATATCCATGGCGAGTAGGACACCAACAACTCCAAAAAGGTGTACATCTCTGATGGCCTTAATCAAGACAAGACGGGCAGCTTAGAATAATAAATTGCTCATTGAAAAAGCCATTATAACATTTGTCGTTCACAAATTTCCTGTCGTTGCGAATTTTACTCAAGGCTATTTCTATTTTAGTAAGCTGTCAATTTATACGGGGTTTTCACTGTTCTGTATTAAATGCAAAATGAGCTAATATCGATCAAAACTCCGGTCACCTGACCATCTTCCTCTCAGCGCACGCGTTATTAGTATAGGAAATCATATGCATTTCGTGATTTATGGGCAAGAGTGAAGTGTTGAAAGTTCTAAAATTGCACGAGCCGTAGGCGAGTCCAATTTGAGAACTTTCAAAACATGATGAGTAACCATAAATCACGAAATGCACCAGCAAGTTCATACGATTTTTAATTTATTATATCATTCAACAAAATTACTCAATTGCTGTTTCCATAGCAACTTCCGTATTGCACTCTATAACCTATTTATGCATTCGTCATTAACCAATCAGTCATTTTTGAGGAACTACCACACCCTTGTTGAAATAGTCACCAAGAGATTAAAATTACGCGAATACATATTTTAAGATGACTTTCTCGTTGCCGTCGCCGTTGTCGTTGCTTAAGCTCGCTACCGGCCCGAGGTCGTGGCAGTACGTACCGAGCCCAGAGAGGTCCCGGTACAAAAACGACCGAGGGCCAACTTGAATTTCCCGGCAGAGGGAAAAAATACGGAAACGAACTGTTTCTATAGTGATGGTTCGTACTGTAAAATCCCGACCAAAAACCAGCCAGAGTGATCCGTTTAGCCTGAGAATTCCTTGTCATATAAAAAACTGACATCGCTTTATGGCAAACGTCAGGCTGAGATGTCCATTTTGTCAAAAGTCAAAGAAACCTGTATCATCTCCTTAATTATTTCTTAAAAGAGAAAGAAATGTTAGAACTGAGTGAGCAGCGGCATGCCGTTCTAAATCTCTCTATTATGTTATACCTTATTTCTTCGGCGATGAAAAGAACCCAAGATATTAATAATGGCGCACAGTTAGCGTATGTTCGATTAACCCTATTCCGATATATGAGAATACGTGGAATGATGATTTAAAACGGACTATGTCTGGCGTTTAGAAGAAACAAGGAAAGATATGTTTAAAATAGCATTTTAGCAGGTGTTTGACAATTTTAATGTGAATCTCCGTGAAAACCAAGGGTTCTAGCTCCTATATTCCATGCATGTATTCCTATTCCGGAATAACGGTCACTCGAAAGCACCTTTAATTTGCGATCAAACAGGAATAATATCGTGGCCAACGTGTAAGGAAACATAAACCATTGAAAAAGGGAAATGTAAATATAAAAGAAGAGAAGCAGGGAAAAAAGTCTAACCATCTTCTTTGCGCTCATTATTCTTGTGATTTTGTGAACGCGCCATGTTTTTGAAAACAAGGAACCAAAGGCAATCGTAAATCCAAAACAGAGAGTAGAAACCCTGGCCTACAAAGAAAAGAAAGAAAAAAAACTGAAAATGATTTCTTTGAATTAAGGATAAGTGTACACTATTGGTCATATTAACACCTTTGTCAACAAAAGGGCGGTACGGTTTAAAGGCTTTTTCAGAAAATTACTTTGTTTGGCTAAAATCTGAAATAAGAAACCCCACCTTGGACAACTTGATTTACTCGATGAGCAAGCCAAAACCGAATGCCTTAGCAGATGACACAAGCTAGGCTTTTTCGGATGGTCGATAGCACTAATTTACTGGAAAAGCATCGCATCCAAGCCATTATTAAGCTACAATTCTTGAAAAAAAGGTTTGTTAACTTTGTTTGTTGTTTTGCCCTCACCTCAATAAAAGGCTAGGAATACCCCCTTTCCCAACCTTACCCAGGAAGAAACGAACACAAAAACCCATGCAGCGGCCCGGCATATTTCGCCATTTTCAGGAGGGGCCTGAGGAAAGCAGTAATAGTGACTGTCATATTTACGTCACAAAAAGGTTTTCAAAAATGGACAAGGAAAACAATTTGGTTTGGGATGGTAGGTACAGATGCATAACGAACGTCCTGTCATGCTGTAAGCATTGAAATACCACGTGGTACTAATTGTCACTCAATGGCTCGAAACAATCCATTTAGTTCGGTGTAAGCTCTTTCATCCCCCAAAAATGATAGGAAGCTGCATATTAGATCAAATAATCATAAGAGAATTTTAGCTGATTTCATTGTTTCTATTTCGTTTCATTTACATACGAGTTTGCTCACTGGATGCACCACGCTACTTACAAATTGACTTCAAAAGGTAAAAGATGTAGAATTTGTTAAACTTGGTTCATCTCCAATTTTAAGCCTTTCAGCTTTGATAACGAGCCAGTTATTTAGTCATTAAGGACGGTGCCTACTAATTCAAAGGTATACTAGTGATTATGCGGGAAATGTAGATCTTGACAAGTGTTATTCAAATCGAAAAAGAAAATTGGGGGTAACCACGCATTTTTCAAAGATAATTCATGAACAATATTTGTAAAAATCTTAAAACAACAACAACAACAACAGTAGGCACCGTCATTAAGAACTGATAAATTCTTGGGTGGCAAAAGCGGTATTAATTCAATACATTCTTTGCACAATTTCGAATTTTCGAAGCGTCATTGCTCATAGGGGATCTGGTATATCGCGTTCAAATTTTCAGAGAAAGCTCATCATTCAATTGAATGTCAATGGTTCTTTATTCTTGCCTAACTGATTATAAAACGACAGCCTCGCGCTAATAAGACAAAAATGGAAACTAAGATTTCCCTATTCGATCGACTTCTTCTAGAACGAAAGTCAAGACGACTATGTGTATAAGGACACGATGATACAAGTAGCGACCCACCTTGCAAAGCTGATCTGTGACATGATTTCCATCGAATGCATAAAGAATGGCAGAAATGTAAGACAGAATACATCCCACAATGGTGGCATTGTTCAGATTCGGACTTGACATTTTAATAAGCCTTTAGGAGAGAAAAGAATCACCAGTAGTGTTTATAATTAAAAAATAAGAATGACAATAACAATTATAATAGATTCAAGCTACAGTTATTGTGTACATTAACTTCAAGCTGGTTTTAAGTCAGGCATGAAACTCTCTTTGTGAGAAACATAAAGAAAACTACTCTTAAGACTCCTGTATATATTTATGATTGACTTACTCAAAAGGAACCCATGACTAGGAGCGTACAACTTCATTGCAGATGTGGAGATTGATTTTCCCGCGAAACCAGACCTTCCAGCTAATCACAAGTCACCCATGGGATTGAGAATCAGTGGTCACTCATGCAAGCCGAATCTTACATATAGAGCGTTTTCACATGACGTCACGGCGGCCATGTTGGTGTTCCAAAACAAAGGAATGGCGGCCATGATGGTGTAAGAAACTAATCCTCTGCGATTTGAACTCTATTTTTTTGCAAATATTTTCTTTTATTTCAGTAATCCAATATGGCTGCAAGTCACGTGAGTGAAAACGCTCCATACACTGTACCTTAGTACTGGAGTCGTAGGCTCCTGGCTATGGGCTCCAGCTATTATATAAATTAAACAAGATACCTTCTGTTCCTGTTTCTGACATTAAAACATAAGAAAGCAAAAGCCAAGCAAATTCCGAAGCTCCCCGAGACACACATAAAGATAAACATGGTCTTGGGCATCGTGATGAGATCGTTGCGTTTGCCCTGGTGATCCTTTGGTGGATTTCCTCCTATAAAATATACATGAACATGAAATATGGTAAGTACAAAGAGGAAAAAATACAGGAAAAGTAGAGTACAAGGCATGAATATAAACGTTTTTCAAAAGCTGGCTATTTGGAATCGGTAGTAGGTTCCCCTTATCTTGTGTAATTCCATGATGTCATGGGAACTCATCGAAGGACGGCATTGGCGCGTATAATATGATGGAGTCTCAAACGGAAAAGTTCATTTAATTTCAATCCTCAGCTATGCACCTAAGCAGAACCTTCCGTAATGTACACTAGTAAACGAACAAATCGTCTGATGTGAAACGAGAAGAACCCATTTTTAGACGAGCCGGACGTAGTCATCTGAAACTTGTTCGTTTAAGAAGAAGATTTGTCCGTCCAGATGAACAAGTCCGACATTAATTCGCGTCAGACGAACGAATGGACAAATTAATTATATAACCACTCAGGAGAAATGGAACTAGCCAAGGAAGCGATTGAATCGATGGTTTAGGGGAGGTTTTCAATATGGCGGGAGGAAAAAAGGCTAGCGCGAATGGTAAGGTAACCAAGCCATACCCAGTGCCAATCTTCATGCACTCATTGTCCGTCTTTTATGAATTTACGTCGGACAACACTAAAGGAATTGGTCGTCTTGAATTAGGCGACTAAACCCAGGACGATTTGTCCGTCTTCTAGTGTGAAAACGGCCAATCGAAAAATAACTTAACAATGGAAATCCACGCATCCAAAGGGCGCCGGTTTTGGGCAACTCAACTCCCTCTTTATGACCACCCTTTACATTTTCGATTCAGGTGTAAATACAACAAAAAGACTACTCTGTTGCATGAGTAAGAGGACTTTGTTACGTTTTTGAAAATTTAACGTGCATCTATTTAGCTGTACTTCAAGAGTTGGATAATTTATAAAGAATGTTTACTGCACTGATAACTATATCTTTTTCCTTATTTTTTCGATGTTATCTCACCTTGCCACTCAAACTTCATTTCCGGATAAAATTTCAGGGAAGAGTTCGTCACATCATGGCTGCACTTTGCTTCAAACTCAGTCCCTATCAAAGCAGTGAAATTTGTTTGAAAATGTCACGCGTTGCACTTATCTCAAATATTTCTAATTAACGTGAGGAACCTTTGTAACAAACTTACCGCAAAAGGTTGATGATTTTTATACTGATTTTCCTAATTTTCTCAGTCAGTCAACATTATACTAGATCGTTGAATGAACTCACCGTGCGCGCGATGTGAGTAAGTGACTGCTAATTACAGGAATAGAAATTCGGGACAGGACAGTGTTTTCTCAGTATGGCGTTCCATTAAGGTGAAATTGGGTAATGAGAAATGTATGGAACGAGGGAGGGGGTTGAAGGTGTCCTGCAGATCTTCCAGCCAAGGAACTTTATCTTTAGAACTTGGCAAGGAGAATCTATATAAAGTTGTGTTCATTCGGGATACCCCCGCCGAAGGAAAAGGCTACAATTATAGCTCAATTCCTTGTTAATATTCTAGTAATTTAGGCTGTTCTTCTCTCCGTAGCAAAATGTTTGCATTACAGTTGTATCTAGAATTTGGGTTCTGTTGAACTTGTTCATACTTTTTAAAAAATGTTATTTAATACAACACGATAGTTACAAAACTTACGATACTTACTGACTTAAAGACACAAATAGATATTGTATTCCTAAACTGACACTTTATTCTTTTTCACGTGAGAGCAGGTATCCTCAATTACTATTATTTAAGTTTTTGTTTTCAGATACTTTTATAACTAGCCGGTTTACCGTATGACCAGTCCCCGTGCTCGTTCTTGCTCTTTTCGCTGTTTTTCGTTACCATTATTCAGCCTATTTTCTCATACTCGTTCTTGCCCTTTTTGCTATTTTTATTTTTAGCTTGTTTTCTCGTGCTCGAGCTTGCTTTTTCTTGCACTGCTTATCAACGTAATTTCGTCTCTTTATTCTTGCTCTATCGATCTCGTTTGTTGTCACTGATATTTCGCTTGTTTTTTCGTGCTCTCTGTTAGTAGCTCTCTTTCACGTTGACCGTCGCTTGTTCGTCGCCTACCTACTTTTTTTCTCTCTCTCTTTTTCCTTTTCCCTCGTTGCACGACATATTTAAAATAATAATTGGCTTGTTTTCCTGGTTTTCTTCAATTTTTATCTTTATTTTTGCTCTTATCATTAAAACTCAGTGTCAAATGCAGTACGTTGGTCGAGCAACCTCGTGCCAGAAAACGCGGGTTCCACTGATCAAGAAATAGGTTATTCGTGTAGGTGTTAAATTATGTAAGCGTGATTAAAGTGAATGAAGGCGTGCGTGCCATTGAATGAGTTGATTGCCGTTCTTAAAACCACGTTATGACGTTTCAGCAAATGAGAGTTAGCGTCGGTTTTGTGGTTACTGACTGACTATACCGGACAAGTCATGAAAAGAGTTTATATTTGATCCCGCGAGCTTTGGCTGTAAGTGGAAGTTCTTTCGTTTGCTTCGCGAGAATATTTCTAGTGATCTGTGAAAAGAGTGGGTTTCTTTCTCGTGTTGCCCACAGCATGTGACATGAAAAGCTGAATGCACGGCGGAAAGACAGTCGTAGCATGACGTCATAACCAAAACCAAAATTTCTCGGCGACGATGGGTTACCATATTTCCTTAACCATGGTGCTCTTCGCATGCGTCTTACTAGGAGAAGAATAGCCTAAATCAACTTGATTTAGGCTATTCTTCTCCTAGATCTCTGAGAGATCACTAAAGCTGAATGGAATATTTATTATGGAATGAGCTTTTTCTTGAAACTAGTTTTGATGATCTTAACATCGACAACGACAATAATGATGATGATTACACGATAGCATACCTTTTAGTTGAGAAATTTCAAAAATTCCAAGTCGATCACCTTTCTCATTGAGTTTTACCATGCTCTAGGAAGCAAAAAAGAAAATTGTCTAAGTGGCGTATCGGTTTAGTATTTAAGGAGTTGTTGTTTTTAGTAAATTGTTGAGAAGCCAAAGTTCAACCAAGCATTGCAGTACACTAGTATATCTTTTCAAAATCAATTTTTGTATATTTTTAGAAAAGAAAGAGATGCTTGATTGTATTTGAGGTTAGACGTAAAATAATTTTAAGAGCAAAGGGTTGTGCTGTTCCACACTAAGACTATTTTTAAAATACTATTGCAATATTATAATTCAAATCCTTCGAATTCTATAGGAAATCAATCTATCTATCACGCTGAAGAACCACAGGTGCTTTCACTCACCGTCACTCCAATAAACTGTGTTTCCAAAAGGCTTTCTTTCATTAAGTCGGAAAATGTCTTGTCCCCGAAGGGCAAGGTATTTAGGAAAACGTGCGGCCCCATTTTCTGTGCAGTTCGGTTGAGAGCCAGGGCAATTAGCCATGCTGCATCGTAGGCAAATCCGTTGTACGCAGTGGCATTGACATTGGCTTGCTGAGCTCGTTGGATATACCTTGACTGGTATTCATATGGTGTCTGATAAAAAGAAAATGCACTTAGTAACTCACATGCCAGAAGTCCATATTAACTGAGAAGTCTCGATATGCAATGGGATGTAGCTTATAGGTTCACATTATTATCGTTTTTTAGAACGGAAAATGGAGGAAACATGCGGAAAAAAGAAATATACGCGGAAAAAATAAATCACGGCGGTATTTCAAGCCCGATCCACGATCTTCACGTTTAGCACGATAAATCCCTTGTGCTGCCTTTTGTTTGCGGACCAATGAGATACAGGCGTTGAGGTTAACGTGGCCAGGTCCTAATTCGATTGGCCATCATTTGGCCGTACCCGCATTCTAAATTTAGATAATTTCGCTCGTTTTGGTCACAAGGGAAATTTGCGACGTGGTATGGCGTTTCTATTAATGGAATAGGTAACTTAAATCAGAAAACCACCTTGAAAGGTCGGGAAATATGAGGTTTTGGGGCCTCTGTAGCGTTGAGATAACTAAGACTTATCATGATGGCTAAATTAATAATTGAAAATTAAAAGGCTTTTTTTTTTTTTACGTAGTTCCTTTCCCGCCCTCTATCTTAAGCGGGAGATGCAGAACTTACTGTCGCTCTATTTCCAAAACTTGAAATTCGGTGCTCTCGACCCGTGCTCCTTCCGTGCTCCTGTGCTCTTGTGCAAATTCAACATAACCTTCTTTTATACAGCTATTTATCATCATCTTACCATTCCAGCTACGGTGACCCTCTTTGAGCTACTGAGCCACATATAGTTAATGTGAAGAATTCCATTTGCTGCTTTGTTGACCTCCTCCGCCGTGCAGTTCACATTTTTGAATTTCCGATTCCACCAACCGGGGCTATCAGGGGTGTGAATCACCCAAGCGTATTTTGAACCATACATTCTTTGCTTGTAAATCTATCAAAGGGAAATGACAGGTTTTAAATTGAGTGCCGTAAAGCAATCAAACAAAAGTAATACTCTGGCCAATCGCAGCAGATGCTGACGCTTAAATCAACTATGGCCGTCCTCCATTTTTCTGCGTTTATCGTCGTGAGACCGACCCATATTTTTGAAATTTCAAAAACATAAAAATAAGCATATGAGAAAGGTAATAACATAATAAAACCTTTTTCAAAATCTGAAATATAAACATGGTTTTGCCCGTACAGATTTTCAGTTGCAGCTAACTTTAACCCCAAAGTAAACATTGCACTCTTCCACAGGAGAGGCCGCTTTTTTTTCCGCGTGGGAAGGAAAATATGTTAACAGGAACTCTCTACTAGTTCCTTTTTCTTTCCTCTCGACTCTTTTTCCAGCTTGAAACTTATTGAAAGCAAATACAAAATTAATTCTACCCTGAATGCGAAAATGGGCTCTGTGAGTTGCATCGGATTGTGTGTATAAAATATTCAAATGCACCCTGAAATACATTACTTCTAGTATTTTGTAGTACACTGTTTTAGGAGTATCCCTACTAACTTGAAGTATTAATTAAGCTATTAACACAGGGTAAACCAAAAATCTTGTCCAAGGTACAATCGTCTGCTATTGGATCGTGCTACAAACAACCTTGGAAATTGAAACCTTCGCTGTCAACAAAATCTCTTAAGCCACCCAGCCGGGAATGTGCAATATCGATAAAATACCGCCAAGTTGTAAAATGTGCTTTTAGCTGAAAACCAATCACGATTGCAAAGTCGGTCCTCCAAAAGATAGGTTCACTTTCAAGTACTTTTCTTTACGTACTTTACATGTGAATATAAAGCGTCCATAAATAATGTCATTCCAAACTATGGCTAACTTAAGCTTGGTGCAAAGCTGTAATGTGACGAAATTCAAACATGCCAGGCCTACCTCACACATAATTTCAGTGGATTTACTGAAGAAACCAAAGACAATCCTTGCGTCAATAGCCTGTAGAAAAACATAAAAATCATTTCTTAAGAGATTTTTGGATGTCTGTAATTATTTTGGCAAAGACGTAGGCTAGGTAGACAATCGAAAACCAATCATGATACAAGTTGAATTTGTGTATCAGGAGCTAAGCGAAGAGGAACGAGTGATAACCAGTCGTAGCTGGTTTTCCTTTCTCCTCTGATTGATTGAAAATACTGTGCATTTTTGAACGCTAATCAATTACCAAGCGTAACACCGACACCCTACCGGAAACCTTCGTAGCTACGATAGCAAGAAGATACGCGACTCCATCGCTTTCCCATCTCAATTACTGCGGTTATCAGTAACACCCCCTCAACGACAATTTTTCATATTCGAAAATAAATTTAGGTGGACGTCAATCAAATGTTTCCATGACGAATTCAACTGCCGCCAAGAGAACAGGAGTATCGTCATGGAAACATTTGATTGACGTCCACCTAAATTTTGCTTTCGAAATATGAAAAAAATTGGTTAAAGAACGCGTATAACTGATAACCACTGTAATTTTAGTGGTATGTAGTGAAAACTAGGTCTTTCACATACTTACTTCAGTTTGATTCAGATTTATATTTTTATTGCCGGAGTTGAGCTATTTATCATAATTATAACAGTCAGCGATAAAAAAAATTCTCCACACCACAACGCAACAATGGTTAAGAAATGCTCAGAACAAGAAACGTGTGTAATGAACAAAATCACAGAGGCTTTCGAGTTGATCACTCTACGTAAAATTACTTCGTTGTGCAAAGGAAAGAGAGGAAGTAAAAAATAAGCGTGCTCACCGCTAGTTTTTTACCTTTCATAATATATAACCGATACAATAACGAATATATAGAGAATGAGTAACATAATGATCAGAACCATCTTGCTCACGTTAACCAGGGTTAATACTACTCCTACCCACAGGGTTCGATGCCACTTAACCAATCGTTACTTCTAATCACGCCTCGAGCAACCCAGCCTTTATTATCATGGTATGCTCGTTATAAGTGTTTGGCAACACTCTAGCCAGTCTGCAAGTTTAAATTTGTTTTACGCAATTAGGAACATGTAGTCAGCAACGCCACTTCTTCGTTTCTTACCTTGAGAAGTTGGATTTGACTCTTAGGATCCGATAAAAAGCTGCCATACGATATCACATGAATGCCATTTTTCTTGCATTCTGCCAGAAGACTTGCTGCCGCCTGCGTCCAAAAGTAAAAGGTGCCGTCATTTTTCCAATAATTGTAATAATTGCATTTTTTAGATTTTTAATTAGCACCAGAGTGAAAATTTGTGTCGCGCTCAACGAAGGCAGTTTGGGTGAAAATCAGCCGCTACCCTCAGAAAAAAGAAAGAGGTTCATTATTCATTTGCTCAGGTATAAATGTCGCGTAAGTTGAAGTTAAGGTGTATGCCTTCACTTAAAATCGCACATGGTTAGAGACTTTTACTTAATTAACGGTACTTACGGATATAAACAATTCTCGGCTTTGGTAAAGTATTGCCACTCTAGTCCACTTGAAGGTCTTGGCAATTGCTATGAAGGAACGGTTAGCAGCAGATAGCGCTGGTACTGTACGGAAGAAGTATGGAAATACAGACTTGTCAGACAATTGACCCGAAGCAGCTGATGGCGAGACCTGCAAGGACGCAAAACATAAAAAATAAAATAAAATAATCCGGAAGATGTTAGGAATAATAACATCCACGCGTGTAGTAGTAATTCATTGGAGAACTATACCGCAGTAATGCGCCGATCAAATCGAAACTTCAACATCCCCCTCCCCCCCCCCCCCCCCCATCCCTGGCAAACCTCGGGCATTTGACTACCTTCTGTGCCCGGGGAGTGAGGAATTTGACATTTGCCTGCGAGGGGTGGGGAAAATTGAACCGGAAGTGTCAGGTTTCAAATGGTTTTTTTTTTCTGGCGCCGAAGTCGCTAACAGCTATAAAACACGTGTTTGGACGAGATGGAAGAGTTAAAAGGAAGAGATGTAGCATTTGTGAGCGATTGGCTTACAAAAAAAGGTCTTCAAAGGGTCTTTTTTAAAGACGATTGTCCTTTAGTAGGGTATGACATACAAATCCGACGATAGGGTAGGGCATTTGAACACCATTTTGGCCCAATGGGACGGGAATTTGAACGATCCGATCTTTAAAAGTTCAAATGGGGGGTGGGGGGGGGGGGGATGTTGAAGTTTCGAGTTGATCGGCGCATAATACACTTTCCTGATCTTGCCACATGTATTCATTTGAAAATTTTGGCGAGTATCAATTAAATTATTCAAAAGCACTTGAAAAGAAAAATGAAATGGCATACAAATGTAAAATACACCTGGCTGAGAGGCCATACGTAAACCACAAGACACTTTTAAATGCGGTTCCACAGGAACCGATAAATTGAAAAGAAGCTGGACCAATACTAAAAGATTTCTCTTAAGAGGAATGTCTATTAAAAGGTATCTTAATTTTAAAAGTTATGATTTGTCGAAAAGTTATATACCATACATGGAAATTTGAGTTATTTACCTGAATCATAAGAATTAGAAAACTTGTTGTCACTGACTAAAAAACTTATGTAAAAAGGACGTTACGGTCAAAATACTATGACCTTCTTCAGCATAAAATGGCTTACGAATACAAAATGAGTGCTTAAAAAAGCCGTAGAAACGTCACTTGGGATTGCCAAGGGCCTTGTTAATGTCCGGAATGTAAACGTGTTCATTAATGGAATGAGGTTCGCGAATTGAATGCCACGCTTCTAAAAATAATCTTTTTCCCCATTGGGAACAACGGTCAATGACCTTGACGTCGTCAAGGTCAAAATCGTGATTATTCTCTATGCAATGTTGGGTTAATAAAGAATTCTTATCTCCTGTAAAAATCGCTCTTTTGTGATCTCTTGTTCTAGATCTTAAGGCCCTTGACGTTTGACCGATATAAACTTTGTCACAGTTTTTACAATAAATTTTATAGATAACTCCTGTTGATAGCTCTTAACTAAATATGTCTATAGGTTTTCTTAAAATGGAGCCGACGGTCATTACGGGTTTGTGGGCAACATTGATATTGAAAATTAATTTTAAAGATTATTTTTAGAAACGAGGCATTCAATTCGCGAACCTCATTCCATTAATGAACACGTTTACATTCCGGACATTTACAAGGCCCTTGGCAATCCCAAGTGACGTTTCTCATTTTGTATTCGTAAGCCATTTTATGCTGAAGAAGGTCATAGTATTTTGACCGAAACGTCCTTTTTACATAACTTTTTTAGTCAGTGACAACAAGTTTTTTAATTATTTTTATCATGCCTGACTACAACTACGGTATTTTTAAATACCTGAATCATGTTGTAATGTTTTGCAGTCGCACCAGCTGATTCAGCAACATTGGAACGCGATGGACCGAGAATTAAACGGACTTGTTTCTTCTGTAAAAAGTTGTAAAATCTCTTGTTTCCAAGTCCTGTATCCCCCTAGTGAAAATCAAAAGCATTTTATAATTTAGGTATACGTATCATCTCCAATCAATCAATCAATCAATCAATCACTCAATCAATCAATCAGATCTTGTGCACTTGGAACTTTTATGTTTCCCCTTGTTCCCAGGTAACTGTCAGGGGCACCCAACGGGAATATAGTTCAAAACCACTTAAACATAGCATTGTCAAACGTATTTTAGTATTTAAGCGGTAGCTATAGGCATATTTTTATCCCCTAAAAATTTTCTATCTGTTCGGATTTCCTAGCTGAAAGACTAGTGATCCGAAAATTATAGGGATCAAAACTTACCTTTTCGAAAATTTTCGCCAGAAAAAGGCTCCCGAAAATTTTAGGTGACCTTTTTAGGGTAAAAATCTGTTTAAAATGGGCAATTATACCATTTTTAGATGTTCGAAAATCTAGGACAGGAAGGCAAGCAAGATAATTGACAAAAAATGTTCCGAAAATTCTAGATCTCAAAGCGTCTTCCGAACACATATTTTCCGAAAATTGACGTTGGGTGCCCCTGAACTGTAAACCCTATTTAAAGAATGATTCCTTGCCAGAGATCTGTTTACTGGGAAGTAACAAAGAGATATATATTCAAAGTGGACTCGTGCGGTTATCGAAAAGAGACCAAAGTCACGTTTTTGTGGAATATTGCATCAACTTTGCCCAGTACAGGTATCGGTTTTTTTTTCGACGCAGGTTTGGTGGCAAGCTTTGATAAATATCATAGCAAACGAGGAACGGGAGGATATAACCCTAAAACGTACATCCACTCCGTACTGGGTCTGTACACCAATGCAGGAGTAAAAGCCATTTTAAAACGTGCCCCTCGGCAGAAACATTCATCTAATCAAAAGCGGAAGATAACCATTTTGTTACGGTAAGAGTCATAACAAAAAAGAAAAAAAAAACTTTGTTCATTCCTGGACTGGTGGCTGCGACCATAACATATGAAGCTCAAACTTGTGATCCGTTAGGGCTACTTTGAATTAATTGGTGAATAGAGGGTACATTTTTGTCAAATGCGGAAGTCCAATCGCTATTTGTGACGTCAACTCCGCATACCACTGGGGTACTAGAGGACGTTAGCCCTCCAAAATGACTTTTTACTTAAGACCAACTTCAACTTACTCGTAAATAGAAATACGGTAGATAGCTTTTCATTGAAGGAGTGACCCCGATTCGATACCAAAACAACGAGTCATCATAACAGCTTTGCTCTTAAACTGACTGAGTTATTCGAAAGAAATCTGAGTGAAGTCAAGCGACCTCTGACCAACTCACTTGTGTGTCACTGCCAACCAGTTTTAAGCTGTAGGCTCCCAGAAGATCAGTCCGCTTGTTTATATCTTCAAATGCCATCTGGAACGCCAAAGGAATCCCGCCTCCCCACCAAGCTCTTTTGCCACTTACGGGAGCCATCGATCCGATATACAGTTGTCTTTTCTGTATCTGAGAGTCGTGTCTCGAGTTGGCAGCTGACAAGAAGACAATCCCTTGAGCCAAACATACACCAAGAATAATTGCCGTACTTTGAGGATAGCACATTTTTCAAATCACTCATGGGTATCTAAGATCGACTGATTATGATGAATTGAACCGGCAATAGGTTTCTGAAATTTAAAGCAGATCACACTTATCCGAGTGACTAGCTGGCTTATCTGGCTGATAACTTAGCGTAAGCAACTTATAATCAACTCAGTATTCCTTTTTTGGTTGTCTATTTAAGTAGAATGATATTTTCTTTGTTATTAACTTCAGTATATTAGCCCCGAGAATCGATCCTGACCACCACTTAATATTTAACAATTATTCACCGTAGTGGAGGTGAATAAATGTCTTAGTTAATATAGCGCACATTTACAAGTTGAATAATCAGCCGAGTTTATGATAAAACTTGGTCCTCGGTAAACGAACTGAAACGGGAAGCCATTTTGTTTGTGTTGCTCAGAGGGGAAAAGTATTTGCTATTTAGCTTTGAGCAGGCCAGTCAGAATGCAAATTGTGATATTGCATTTTCGAGCTTACAAGACGGCAGCTGAACTTAGGCGGACAAACGATGAAAGACGCTTTTTCAGTAGCAATCGGAAATCAGCTGTGAAATACTTTATACCTATATATATTGATGTGATCCTTTATTAGTCACCGTACACGAGGTTTAAAACATGAGGTTTATGACAAATGCACGTGATTGCATTTGCGTTTTTATTACTGTTTTTTTCTTTAACTTATAATTTAGTACAGGATACAAACCGACACACATTATCATTACTACTATTATTGTTATTATTATTTTAAATTTTAAGGCCGAATTCGAACAGCCCCCATCTCCAAAGAAACATTAACTTATCGAAAGAAGAATTCATGGAGAAAGAAATAAAAACTTTTAAAAAACGCTAATGATACATATTTTAAAATTGTTCAGGGTTTGTCAAAGTTGCCCATAGCACTGATTAACATTATAGCGAAATCATGGGTGCATGCGGTACGGGCAGATCTGAGCATAATAAGGTAGGAACTGACTGCTTGTTTGGTGTACTCCAAGGAAAATGTCTAATACGCATGCGTTGGGAAGGGAAAGAACATTAGGTTACAGGAAGCTCAAGCACGCATGCACGCACGCACGCTTACCAGGACAGTAGTCTCTATCAGACTTTAAACTAATCGTCTCTAATAGTGAAAAAGATACTTAACAATATAGATGTGGTAGTGTCAAGACACGTTAAAAAAAAAAAAAAAAAAAAGAAAAAAAAGTACACAAGTCACTTCCGGTTTCCGTCCTTAGCTCAAAAAACGTTGAGTGCTGAGACTGCAATTTTGTTTGCAATGGTCAGCTGAACATAGTGGAAGCGCCGGATCTTGGGAGATCTTACCAGCAAATAATTTGTAGATTTAGAACAAAATAATACTGCAAAGCTGGTTGTACGGCCGTATTATTTTGTTTTAAATCTGATATTAGGACGCACGTGGCTGTCAATGACTATATATATATTTTTCCTCTTGAGTTCGCTCGCATCACTTTGTGAACGTGTGAATACTAATGGTAATCTGAAGAACGCGTGCTGATGGAAAAAAAATTGTAGCATAAGACCACCTTAAATTCCCTACGGTAAGCAAACTCAACCTTTCTATTTCCAAAAATATTAAACGAATGCCATAAAACAATAGTTAGTTCATGCATATCATCTTACGATGATGCATTTGGTGAGAAGTTCGGAAAGCGATGAAGAAACATGTGAGTTGCTAGAGGCGTTTTCTTTTCTTTTTTTTTTTAGAGCTTTTCAAACTTCCCGATGTCGCAAGTTGATATTATGCACAGTTTTTTTTGTTGCATCAGGCGTTTTACCTATAAAAAGCCTTCTTATGTAAATGCCTCTTTTTTCTCTGAGTAATGATGAAACCAAGTCAGTGAGAGTATACAACAAGCACCGGATGACATTGTGCACGCTGCAGGCCTGTCCCAATTGCCCTGCGCACGTTTTGAGCAAGCTTTATGCACTTTTTCATATTTTTTTTGGCAATATGAATTCTGAGTCATCTTTTTTTGTATTTTGGGCCAGTGTATAGAGCAAAACTTTGTCTTCAAGAGCATTTTAAGCCTGAACAAGGATTCTTTTGTGATCGTAGAATTGTTTAAACACAAAAAAATACGATACGGTTGAAATGCACCAGTGTTGCGTTTGGTGTTGAGAAATCTATATCAGTCGTCAAATCAAAATCTATATTACTTAAATTAAGCACTTTTTGCGCAAAAAACACATTGGTGTTTTACCTCTATGTTCATTTCTAAACAACGGAAGGCCAAATCATATGATCTTAGTACGTGAAAAATAAGCATATTTATGAAAATACCAAAAGGACAATTCCAACATTCTTAGCAACTTTTGAGCCATATTTCTAAATTTCTATCGCCTTTTTCTTTTAATTGGAGCAATTTTTGGTCATTTTTAAAGCAGTTTCTCTTGATTATTCCATCCCAATGGGATACAGGCGTAGCGCGCTGCCCAAGACCAAGTCTACTGGAGACGCCTTACAGCCGACTGCTCATCAGCCGACCGATGATACAACATAGTAATAGCCGTACATTCCATACTTTTGATGAATACGCATATGCTTCATTCGGGATCCGGTGATCATAGAACCTAATCTCCATTAACTTTGCGACGCGCCCAACAGAGATTTTGAATCGGAATGTCGATTCATTTAGGCAAAGCAATGCCTAAAAGCCAACAACAATCTTCGCATTACGTCGCGATATCTCATGAGGAATGATTCGAAAACAGTAGTCGAATACATTTCAACTAGATGTACTACTGAAAAGTCTTTCTACAGGGTTAGCAGCTAGCGCAAGAGAGTGCATCCAAGCCAGCACGCATAAGTCACTCTGTTAAAGATAAATAGCATTTTGAACAGCTCAATTTTATTCGTATCAAGAGACGATAGACACAACCTATGGTCCGAAAACTTGAAAAATTTACTTAAATTAAATTTCCCGCCTTCCTATTTGTTATCTCGTCTTCAACAGACAGCCGAGGTACTGGTGACGGACTTCTCAGTACCCTCATTCGATCTTGACTGGACCGAAATCATGGAAGAAGGGAGTCCGTGGTTTTAGGGGAAGATTTAGTTTTTGACTCTGTCTCACACTGATTGAAATGTTCATTGAATTTACGTAAGTGATCATTAAATATTCTATGTGTTTACTAATAACCTGGAAGGCACTGACAGGAATTCATCTTCGTTTCAGGACTTTTACTTAACACATGAACCAGTTCTTCCTGAGAGATGATATTTTTTTCAATGCATGTTGACTCGGGATAATCAGAAAAGATCCGAGTGCTTCTTTGAAGGAGTCGAACGTACGACCACGTCTTCAGATTACTAGTTTGGATGCTCTAACAAGGCAATGCCAGAGGAGACTCGTGCGAGCCTCGTCTAAACACGAGGGGGAGTTGGGAGAATTCGAGACAGTTATGCAAACTCTTTATAAAATATTTCTCAAAAATAATTCGACAAATGAAGGAAAATGCTGGTTTTTTTTTTTATTCTTGATCGAAACAGATTTTCTTGATACACGCTCATATTTCCTATTAGCCAATCAAAACGCGCGTCTGACAACACATAACCAATCAAAAATCGTCTGATGTCAGCGTGTTTACATATACTGTCATCTAAACACAGCTATTGACCAATGAAAGTGCGCGCTCTATCCTAATTACAGGCCATCAAACTAGGTTTCACTGGCACGCATCTCTTATAGTTCAGTGGTAGAGCATCCGCGAGTATCAGCAAGTGATCATTAAAATAAAATCATCTCGCCACTTCATCTACATGTACCAGGTTTACCAATTTCGATTGCATTCATTCCTTTCACATGCAAATTGTTTCCACAGATCGATGAGCTCTTGTATTGCCAACCTCGTTCCCAGGGTCTCTCTTCTCCTCTGACCTTTGTCACATCGACAGAGGAGGCAGAAAAGAGAAACCCTTGAAACGAGGTTGTTATATTGTACTTTAATCAATCGATGTTTAGGTGTGCCCGCTGGCGATGTGATTCGATAATGTAAACATATATATTAAGATCAGAGTATCTCATTCTGTGATCTTAAGTCCCTAGGGTTGTTGTACTAGTCGGGAGGAATGGAGGCTTTTTGGTCCCAACCGCAATTTCTCTTCAGGTGATTCCCTTGTTTTGCACCGCGCATCTCATATTGCGCATAACATTGGCACTGTTCAAGAGCATTTAACTGCAATCGTAATAACTCTTCTCGGTTAAGAAGGTGTTGTTTTGGAACTCGCCCCAGTCCCTTCGCGGAAAATTTTCATTTTGAAGCTGAAATTGCCTCAGTTTGCCATCCATTTATCATCATGTTGCGAAGAAACGAGCTCGGTGACTCCCCATTTTTAATGGTTTTATTTACTCGTAATAGGTACACGGAAAACATATTTTAAGGAGATGCATAGTAGAAGTTGTAGTATTTACCTATAAATGACGTGAAACTGCAATTTGGAGCGGTCCAATTTGCTTACATTTCTTTTCAAGATTGAGCAATTTGAAATCACTTTACTTATAGCCCGGACGAACAAGTAGGTTCAAGTTTTCAGTAATATTCAGTAGTTTTTGCTACATAACAACAATTTTTCCGGTTGATCTAGTTTCTAACGCTTCTCGCGTAATTCGTTAAAAGACACTTAGAATAAAGGGCATACGGCGCGAATACTAGCACGGTGACCCCATCTTTTTATTGCACTTTTAAGATGTCCTTTAAGATGGTAAATCTGAGGACAATCTCGTCTTCAAGATAGAAGAAGCAGAAAGAAGACAGCTCTAGTCCCGACATCTTATTTTCCGTCGAATGGCAGGATCATTTCCGCTTTATTCCGTTCTGTTGCACAGTTTATAGAATGCCGCTAATAACACTGAGATGAACCAGCTCGTTGGTATTAAAATAAAAGTTTTAAGACTGACTTGGTTCAATATTCC
>OX421446.1:21761917-21784417 GCA_949126865.1 Montipora capitata
TTGTTTTCCAAAAAAAAGGAAGGAAAGTGGTTTCAACACAACACACCAGCTCAAGAAGCGACTCCTTCTGAAGAGAGAGAGATACTCTCAATTCATGTACATGCAGTCACGGTTCACACGAAAAATGTAAAATCTTGACGACGGAGTAGTTCCACAAGTTCCCCAATGCTTTACACACTTACAGTTATCATTGAAAGTAATGAGATTCTTACGGAAATTGATCTTTCCAAAGCATACCACCAACTGAAGCTTACCGCAGAAAGTAGAGAGTACACCATTATCAACACCCATCACGGTTTGTATTGTATTTATATAAACGCATAACTTAGTAGTGTAGTATCTATCTCCCAGCGCACAATTGAAAATGTGTTGAGTAAAGGATCTTTCATATCATATCATCATATAATACATCTTTATTTACCCTCGGAGTTTAGAGTAGCTTGGTGTAGCTAATATCTCCGAGCATTTACCCTCCCATCCATGATACACCACAGAATACAGACCACAACACCGGGAACTATATGCCCTACTCTTTGCGACAGGTGTGCGGGTTCTTTTACGTCCCACAGGATTATGAACATTGAAGGGTTGTGAGACGTGACCTCCGCCAAGTTATCGTCCTTATCCGAGAAGACTAGAGAGTCTAACCATTTGCAGATGTAATTACAAAGGCAGCACTTTCTCCTCAGTTATTTAAAGACCCTGAGTGTTGGTCACGACCAAGTTGCTGTGTTCTTATAGTCGAAATGCGTATGTCTGGGGAAACAGACGACACCCACCTGGAGAAGCTCCACCGTGTTCTACAGCGATTTCAGGAATGCAGACTGAAGTTGAACCCCGACAGGTTTCACCTCATGCTTCATGAAGTTGTTTACCAGGGCACAACTATTTCTGCAGCTGAAATTGCGTTTGCCATGTTGTCTCTTATGTAGTTATTTGAGTTTACACTCCGCGTGTAGCTTTCACACACTACAGTTTTAGTCCATTTTCCATAATACTTGGGCACTTTCGTTTGGGTAACTGCAAATTTTAGTCGTTGCGATCGGAAAAAATACTTTTTGATTACTTTTTTGACAATGCTTTCACATTTTGTCAGCATAAACGGATATGACTTCAATTGAAAACTTACTACTCTCATATTTACCTTGTAAAATTGTCCTCCAACTTGAGAAATCGTCCTTACTCTCTTCGAAATTATTATGTTTGAATTTCGGCTCAAACAAAAGTGATCGGAAGTGCTGCCAAAACGATGTCAAACCCCAGCCTGCAAACTAACTGAAAACGCTTTCTGTCTGCGAAGGTGAAAAATGGGGAATGTAAAAACCTGTTGAGATTCAAAAGGAAGCTATATTTTGCAAATATCTTTTAAAAAAATCGACTCTTATTGTCCGAGGACGATTGATTGAATTAATTTTTTTTTGCTCACGTGAAACACGTCGCTCAACTCAACTGAAACATGAAAGAAAACTTATAAAAATTAAACGGGTCATAGTTATCCCACAGCGCTGATGATTAAAACAGTCTTAAAAAAACCCTTTCGCCCCTAAGAAGGAACCCCATTGAGAAGATAGATCGTCTGGTGTTAAAGTAAATTTTATTGATCAGAGCCCACATAGGAGGCAAAGATAAGCGTCCGAAATTGTACATGGCGCTCTATTACGGAAGAAATGAGAAGACTTCATATTCATATTCAATGGTCTTAAATTAAACATTGACTCTTGAGTAGTTTTAATCGTATCCATCCGAAAGTTTGCATTATGTGCCAAGTGAAGCAATAATGAGACTGGAGTGCCTTTCAATCTCTTGAATTCGTACTATGACAGCTGCAGTTTTATCAATAGTTGGTCGGGTAACAGATCTGAATAACACTAATTGCAAACCACAGCTTGAAATATCTGTTTTTTAGAAATTTAAGAAAATCAACTGAACGCCAATACATTTCTTTCTGCTTCGTCTACACCCTGTGGGCTACCGATTTTTTCTCGACGAAGGGATTTGATGAAAGGACCCAGCCGGACCTGTCTTAATTGTAAATGTAAGAGCTGTAATTTCCTGCTGTCATTTTTGAACCCAGGTCAAATTGGCCAAGTAAACAAATAGTTGTCGCAACTTTGCCTTCAGAGAATTGACTAACCTAAATAATGCTCGTAAGATCTTACTCGAGTTTGCCGGAGCAGAGCTTTTTTTCAAAAGCTGTTCTTCAGTGTCTTAACGCCAATAATAAAGTCAGAGTCTGAACGGAAACCGGCCTTGATCTTAATGTTCAAAAGTTGCGCTGCCTTTTCTAAACCCACAAGTCTGCCTTCGTGGGTACAACGTTTACAACTTTAATTAGCTTTTTGCAAAAACGAAAAATCCACAAGAACCCGAGGAATAATTTGTGAACTATAAGAAAACGGGAGAGCTTTGGTCGGCGACAACGTACTTGGCATTTTCTGCAGGTGAACTAATTCTTGTTGCAAAAGAGAGGAGGAAGCGCACAAAAAAGTACGCGCAATTGTTGTTAGTCTTATTTGATGATTAATTTACCCTTTTTTTTCTAAAGCATTCCAAAGTTGTTCTTCCTTTTTTTTTTTTTTAAGCACGAACTTAAAAGGCGAAATTGTCGTGTGAATACTAGCATTAATTTTAATACATTCAGCCCAAAACACGACTCAGTGACGGCTTACTTTTTTTCCTTACTTGTGGTAACCCTAAATCCTGCCATTATTTTTACGACCACGCGTTTTTTCAGGTGTTAAACATTAACTCGCCATGGGAGAGAATGCGAATACATGGTGAGAACGTTAAGTTCAAACACTTCTAGCTGAAAGTGGATTTTACTTGGGAACTGCAGTAAGAAACTAAAAGCCTGGACTCTCTTTAATATTTGATGTTGTTTTCGTTGTCAAATTCACATGTACAAAGAAAATATTCATAAAATGACTAAAATGCATGTACGTGTCAACGCAAGGGCTGAATAATTTTTTAAAATAAGCGAATTGTGCAATCATCGTACCCCCCGGGCATCGTACACTATCTCATTTTGGTGGAAGCGGAAGATCTTTTTCTCTTATTCTGTGCAATGTACACAAACATTTAAATGTCGCTTGGAATTAGTCGAACCCCATTTCATGAAAGGAGTGGAGAAGGGCAGGCTTGGCACTGTCAAGCTGAAACTCGACGTTAAGTTCTGGTTTCAGTTCTTTACTCCTCGGTTTCCGGATGAGGTTTAGTGTTCTACCTGTCGGTTTTTTTTTTTTTTTTTTTTGTGGAACAAAGTTTTAAAAATTTAAAGAAAAATTCAAGGCTTAAGTGTGAATGAGTGTTGTTCTTAGTATCGTGAATGTACACACATATGTAGACAACAGAAATCAAGTGAGGCCTTAGGATACTGTAAATGTGATGGATTAAGAACCTTTCCTAATCAACAGCATCAGGAACTTCCTTTTGCATCACTCCCAAGGAAAGAGAAAAATCTTTGAATTGGGTAGACCTAAGTACGTAAAAAAAAAAAAAAAAAAAAAAAATCTAAATGCTTTCTTTATAGTGGAAGTACACTTAGCTATCAAGCTAGTTTACAGGTACTCCACTGTTAACAAGGTGAAAGTAACAATTGGCAAAGTTAACAGAAACATATTAAGAACCCCAACTGGCGGGAGGCAACCAGTTGGCTATTTACAAAGCATGGTATAGTTGAATCCGGTACAACCGGAAACAAATCCAAACCAGAGGTTATAACGGGATTTGAACCCGGAGCAGCCGCATGCAAACCCAACGCCCTAACCACTGGACCACACTGCCTCCACGTAATAAGAAGCACGCTATCGAATATTAAACGGCTGTTAAACCACTTAGCCTTCATCAGGCTAATGATGAGTGCTCAAACGGGGGTACCATCATGAGAGAGATCAACCGATTCAACCGAAATATTCCTGTCGTATCTCTTTTCTTTTGTTCTGAGCAGTACATTTTGTTGAAATGTATGTTATGTAATCAGAGCGTGGAACGAACATTTTTCCTAACATTTGAATAAATGGCATTTGGCTCGAATGGCTTGATTTCCTCTGTTCATCATCTTGTTTGGGATGTTGACGACGGTGTCTACGACGACGACAAAGATTATGATGTTCACGATAATGTGTTAGTTTAGGATTTCCTGTTGCATTCAGCGGTTCTGACACTCATTTGAGTGCCCGCATCCTCCGTTTCACTGTTGCGGCGATTTACTTGATCAGCTTCGTCCATTGACACACCAGTGTTTTCATCAAGCTTGCACATTGCACGTAGGCGAACTTTTCCTTTTATATTCCCGTCGAACGAGCAGTAGATGATGGGATTAATAGCCTCATTGATAAAAGTTCCAAACAAAGCAATTTCGCTCAAAAGGTGCCCACGATGGACATGGTCCGTACCTGCCACAATACGAAAAGCATACACAATGAAGGTTGGAAGCCAGCACACAGTGAAAGTTATTGCAACTAAGCCAGCGGTCCGTGTCACTCGTCTTTTGCTCTTTGAAATGACGGAAAGCCGAGTTACATCACAAGCATCCGATACAGAGCGACTTCTCTGCCACATTATCCGAGCTACTTGAAAATAACACCAACACAAGATCAGAAAAGGTATCAACAGGACGAGGGAAAACTCAACGGCCTCGTATAGCTTATCCAACCACTTGACTGGAATCTTATTCGGAGTGCAAATCATATTGGAATCTGTAAGTGATATCTCGAACATGTATAGGTAGGGACTTGAGACAAAGGCTGGTATAATCCACGACAAGATGAGCATTTTTCTTACCACTCTTGTCTCTATCTTAGGCAAATAGGGATGAGCCAAGCTGCGATATCGATCGAATGCGATCAAAGCATGAGTGAAGACAGCGGTTCCCAAGACGGCAATTTCGATGAACTCTATTATCTTGCAGGCCGTTCGTCCAAAGATCCATTCATTGAGAAGAACATTGATAAGTTCAAATGGCATCGTCAAAAGACCAACGACGAGATCGGAAATTACCATGTTCAGAATGAATTGATACGTTGGCCGATTTTTAAGGAGGAGGCCTCGATACTTCACAAGAATCACGCTCACAATTCCGTTTCCCACCATTGTGACTATAAATATTACCGCAAGAAAGGTACCTTCGAAAATATCAGCTGCTTTAAGAGCCATTCTACAACACAATAGGGAAGTTCCAATAAAACGGTTTTGGGAAAACAGTGCAGCGGGATACAAAACCTCCTCAAATGAAAGCGGATCACAGTTATGTGTGCTGGTCAGACGAATCACACCTGCTTCGAAACACCATGGCAACTCGTGGTAGCACAGAATTCATGAATTTATAATACACAAAAGTAATTGCTTTTATCATTATTTTGGAGATTAAGTATAAATATCATCGTTAACAAAACTAAAAAAAATGCGCTCTCACCTCTTCCTGTCATCTTGAGTATTGCAACAATTTGTACTATCCTAATTAAAGAAGCTCTAGATTATATCAGTGATATAGAGCCAAAGTGACGTCTGGTCTCGATGGAACAGAATTTACTCAGGAAGAAGGTGGCCGGCGATTTATCGATGTAAACTGAGTGAAGATAAATCACGTTTGTATTATCTCCACCTTCGCAGATAAAATCATTATTCTGTGTCAGTCTCAATAAATTTGGTGTTTTACAAATGAAAAACAGATGTGGGGATTTTCATATAAGGAGTACATTAGCATTAATGCCCGACTGTTTAAGTATTTCTGATGGTTACAATGCCTGACGCTTTTTTGACCCGTTAATAGGTTGTCTGCGACCGTTAAAGTTTGCCCAAACTGACTTTAAAAGTTGTCTCACCTATC
The DNA here is from genome assembly GCA_949126865.1 of Montipora capitata. NCBI lineage: Eukaryota > Metazoa > Cnidaria > Anthozoa > Scleractinia > Acroporidae > Montipora > Montipora capitata. Next base: position 21,767,745 of record OX421446.1, read on the forward strand.
CTGAAGATTTAGAAGGAAAACTTTGAAGAAAAACACCTTGCTAAGAAATAGCAAGTCTCTAGTGTGTCTAGAGACAAGTGACCTCGAATATAATGCCGGCGGAGTAACTCCTTGCCAGGGGCACCCAACGAGAATATAGTTAGAAAAAACTTAAACATAGCATTGTTGAAAGTATTTTAGTCTTTAAACGGTAGATATAGCCATATTTTTATCCCCTAAAAATTTTTCATCTGTTCGGATTTCCTAGCGAAAAGTCTAGTGATCCGAAAACTATAGGGATCAAACCTTACCTTTTCGAAAATTTTAGCCAGAAAAAAAGGCTCCCGAAAATTCTAGGTGACCTTTTTAGGGTAACAATCCGTTAAAAATGGACAACTGATTATACCATTTTTCAGATGTTCGAAAATTATAGGAAGGGCAGGCAAGCAAGACATTTTACAACAAATATTCCGAAAATTCTAGATCTCAAATCGTCTTCCGAACAGATATTTTCCTAAAATTGACGTTGGGTTCCCAGACAATAAAGAATGGCACAGATTAATTATGCATTTACCATAGCCACGGAATTCTAACTGAGGTAACTACACAAAAATTAATATACCCATGCGACCAATAGTCTATTCATTCTTGTGCGAATCCACTACTTATGAAATTACTAATTCTTGCATTCAAGGCCTACAATTCTGATATCGTTAACGGTCGTAGCAATATATTTCGTTCGACGTTAACAGGGTTAGGGTTAGGTAATACGACATTCAAAGTCCGTTTTAGGATATTTACTTTGCATTAACTAACTTCTTGCAAGATCGATTTGCTCAGTGAGACATCACGTGCTTTCGAAGCGTCTCAGGCAGATGTTATTTGGCACTGAAGTGCAGCCCTTGCCACGCACTTTCAATTGATCTCAACGAGAAAGGATTTTCAGAAAACGGAAGCACTTTCATTGTTTTCATGCACACAATGGCCCATTCGGCTACGGACATTTTAGAAGCAGCCGCGCTTGCCTTAATATTCATGCTCACTGTAGTGGGTAACCTCGCAGTAAGCATCGTCCTCATAAAATATCGAAGGATCCTCATTAAAAATCGACCAACGTATCAGTTTATACTGAACATGGTACTTTCTGATCTGCTCGTTGGTCTTTTGACGATGCCATTTGAATTTATCAGTCTTCTTCTCAATGAATGGACCTTTGGACGAACAGCGTGCAAGATAATAGAGTTCATCGAAATTGCTGTCTTGGGAACTGCTGTCTTTACTCATGCCTTGATCGCATTCGACCGATATCGCAGCTTGGCTCGTCCATATCTGCCTAAGATGGAGACAAGACTTGTGAAGAAACTGATTATCTTGTCATGGGCTATCCCCGCCTTTGTATCGTGTCCTTATCTGTATATGTTTGAAATATCACAAACGGATTCTAACAAGGCCTGCACGCCAAATTCAATTCCGATACAGTGGCTAGATACTTTATACGAAGCTGTAGAATTTGCAACTATCCGTATGATACCTTTTGTAGTCTTGTGCTGGTGTTATTTTCACGTGGCTCGCATAATGTGTGGAGTAAGCCCCGCGGTGTCAGTTACTGACGGTGTTACGCGAGTATCTGTTATTTTCCAGAGCAAAAGGCGTGTGACACGAACCGCTGGCATGGTTGCAACAGCTTTTACTCTGTGCTGGCTTCCGACCTTCATTATGAATTTTGTGCGGGTAGTTTCGGGAACGGATCGTGTTCATCGGGGACACGTTCTGTTCGAAATTGCCATGTTTGGCGCATTTATCAATGAGGCCGTTAACCCTATTATCTACTGTGCTTTTGACGGAAATATCAGAGCAAAACTTCGCCCAGGAAACCTGTGTTATCACACTGTAGACACTTCTGGTTCAACAAATGAGGTTGGTCAAGTAAGAACCCACAACATCGCAACACATGACGAGGGAGTTCACATGGGATTTAGACCGTAGTCATGGATGCGATGCATACTACGCAAAGGCGATTCCCTGATGTCGACTTTCAAGGGACAACAATAGGGAGTTTATGAAAGACTGAATACCGCTACGGCGACGACAACCGCCGGCCGATTGGCACGGTTGAGCATCGGACTACTGTCCGGCCAGACCAATAGTCAGGGTCTTTAAATAACTTAGGAGAAATTGCTGCCTTAGTAATGACATCTGCAAATGGTTAGACTCTCTCTAGTCTTCTCTGATAAGGACGATAAACTGGATAAACCGTAAGCCCCGTGTCTCAAAACCTTAAACATTCATAAAAGAACCCATGGCCACACGCGACTCGCAAATAGTAGGGCGCCGAGTTTCCGGTGTTATAGTCTGTCCAACCAACAATTGACTTGATTTAAGTTAACTGTTAATTTCAGTTTACAGTGTCCCCAATTCGTGCTCCAACGCTAGGACGACTAGACATTGAAATAAAGTTCCTTTCATTTCCTTTCCTTCCCTGTGTTGTGTATATCGTGGTTCGGAGGGTAACTACTCGGAGATATTAGCTACAGGTACTCCAAACTACTCTAAAATCCGAGGGTAAAGAAAGATATATGATATGATATGATATGATATGACGCCACACGACAATAAACAAATATCGTTGATAAATGAAGAAAAATAATCGCAAACGTGCATCGACGTGAAATCACCAAATTTGAGGTTTTTGCCGAAGACAACATAAGCATACAAATGTGTATGAGTTTTTCATTTTATATTGGCACTCTGAAATCGCTCTTACCAGTTCATTTTTAGGTTAATTCACCCACATTGTACAACATGAACTCGAAATGGAATAATCGCGATAGACTTGCGAATATGGAAAGTTATATTTTAAGGAGACGTCTTCGTCTACGTCGTTGTGGTAGATCTTAATTAAAGTTCCTAATAAATCATCTCCACCAAGAACATGGCCATTTATTGTGAAACTGCACTGACGATCAACTCGAAAAAGGGAAATATTTGTGGTCTTTTTGAGAACGTATCTCTGCCTAGCTTAATTAATGCAGGGATGTGCTTTCGTGTCCCCGTAAAGTTCCGGACAAAACAGGTGAAATAAGGCATTCAATTAACTTTGTTTTTTTTTTCTTTTTTGGAAAACGTAGGAGTAACTTACGTCACGCAATCGTTTAGTTCTTATCGTTGGAAATGAAATGATCTTATAATTCCACACATCATTAAAATCATAACCCACTAAATTCTGGCATTCTCGACATCTACACAGTTTTTTCCATTGATAGCTTTAGTTTGTTTTTGGCCGTGAGATGAGGCAACCGTTTGCTTTTGGAAATTAAAGTCTTACCTTTTCAAGTATTTTAAAAACTCCCTTTACTGTAATTTCGGTTACGTGAGCAAAATACCAAAATAATTATATTCCTTGCATCGCAAAGCACTGAGGCACCTGCATAAGATATAACAGAGCTGCGTCATAAATGATATTATTCTAGAGCACAGCAAGCCTTATCACGTATTTATTGACACAGATAATAGGCCATTTTCGAAATATCAAATATTTAGCTTGATAGTATGGCTGTGAGGATAAAACAATAGAAACACTAAGGAATGAATGTGAAACATATTTGCATATTATCCACTTCCTTTTGTATTTGTCCTCTAAACCTTTTTCCCAAGCTGGATTTTAATATATCGAAATTTATATTATATTATTAAGCCCACTTCTCAGCGGTGTTAGTTTCAGAAGGTTTTCGAATCAAAACTAGAAATTCCCAAAGGACTGTGTGATTTCTAAATTCTTGACTATTCCTTCGCTTGTTTTCGAGCAATTTGAGTTTCTTTTGTCGAAATTAAATCGTGGAGAGTATGGCAAGGCACTGTATAGCATATGGATTAACCGAAGTAACAACCTTAAATGCGCGAAACTACCGAGGAGAGACTTTCCATTCAACAATTTCTTCTGAAAAAGCTCTTCTTTTTTTTTTTCCCCGCATTTTGCGCACTAAATCTCTCTATGGGGATTGGCTGAGGACAGACACTAAGAACACAAGTTGATTCAGAAATAAAAACAGCCCTTGATGATAGAGTTATAAAACGAGTTCATCATGCGAAATCACTTGGGTTATATGTCGATGACAATCTGTCTTGGTCCAAGCATATCAGTCGAGGAGAACTTTAAAAAAGTATCATAGGGGATCGGAGCATTGAAGAGCGTAAGACCTTTTGTTGATAGACGCACTGCCATTAAAATCCATGATTCTCCGACAGAGTCATTTCTCTAGTCTGGGATGGCCATGCTGTAAATCTAGCATGCTTTAAAAGTTGCAAAATCGTGCTGCCAGAGTGATCACAAAATCTAGCTATGACACGGAATCAAAATTTTAACTCGACGTTTTCAGTCGGAACAGGGTCTCTGTTAAAAGGACAAAGTAAGAAGCTAACATGATGTTTAAAGCACTAAACAATCTAGAGCCTGACTATTTAACATGAATTTTGAAGGTCCGCGACTTTAGGCATAGAGAGAAAAGCCTAGCCATACCTAAACCGCGGACCAACAAAATGAAGCTGAGGCCATAGCGGGGCAGTTCCCTGGATTAAACTTCCAGCGGAGCTGCGAACAGCAGGTACTCTTCGTGAATTCAAGAGCGATCTGGAAAGCTATGATTTCTAAGCCAGACTCATTACACGGTAGACATGTAAAACAGTTAGTTATATTTTCTTATTATTCTGATCGGAAAGGCCAGGACCTATTTTTCGGTTTCGGTTTTTCCTGTGCAGCAAAATGCGCTATAGACGCACGTGGCAGTTTTTAATTTGGGGCAAAGACTCTTACGGCGTACTTTTTTTCCTTACTTGTGGTAACCCTAAATCCTGCCATTATTTTTACGACCACGTGTTTTTTCAGGTGTTAAAGGCATTACCTCGCCATGGGAGAGAATGAGAATAAATGGTGAGAACGTTAAAGAAAACTTGTAGTTGAAAGTGGATTTTATTTGGGAGCTGACACACCAGTGTTTGTATCAAGCTTGCACATTGCACGTAGGCGAAATTTTCCCTTTATATTCCCGTCGAACGAGAAGTAGATGATGGGGTTAATAATAGCCTCATTGATAAAAGTTCCAAACAAAGCAATTTCGCTCAAAAGGTGCCCACGACAGACATGGTCCGTACCTGCCACAATACGAAAAACATACACAATGAAGGTTGGAAGCCAGCACACAGTAAAAGTTATTGCAACTAAGCCAGCGGTCCGTGTCACTCGTCTTTTGCTCTTTGAAATGACGGAGTTATGTGTGCTGGTCACACGAATCACATCTACTTCGAAACACCATGGCAACTCGTGGTAGCACAGAATTCATGAATTCATAATACACAAAAGTAATTGCTTTTGGGGATTAAGTATAAATATCATCATTTATTTAACAAAATTTGCATTTTCACCTCTTCCTGTCATCTTGAGTATTGCAACAATTTGTACTACCCTAATTAAAGAAGCTCTCGATTATATCAGTGATATAGAGCCAAAGTGACGTCTGGTCTCGATGGAACAGAATTTACTCAGGAAGAAGGTGGCCGGCGATTTATCGATGTAAAGTGAAGATAAATCACGTTTGTATTATCTCCACGTTCGCAGATAAAATCATCATTCTGAGTGTGTCAGTGTCAATAAATTTGGTGTTTTACAAATGAAAAAACAGATATGGTGATTTTCATATATAGGGTACATTAGCATTAATGTCCGGCTGTTTAAGTATTTCTGATGGTTACAATTATGGATGACGCTTTTTTGACCCGTTAATTTAATAGGTTGTCTGCGACCGTTAAAGTTTGCCCGAACTGACTTTAAAAGTTGTCTAACCTATCCTGAAGATTTAGAAGGAAAACTTTTAAGAAAAACACCTTACTAAGAAACATAGTCTCTAGTGTGTCTAGAGACAAGTGACCTCGAATATAATGCCGGCGGAGTAACTCCTTGCCCATTCACAGACAATATAAAATGGTACAGATTAATTATGCATTTACCATAGCCACGGAATTCTAACTGAGCACCATGCGACCAATAGTCTATTCATTCTTGTGCGAATCCACTACTTATGAAATTACTAATTCTTGCATTCAAGGCCTACAATTCTGATATCGTTAACGGTTGTAGCAATATATTTCGTTCGACGTTAACAGGGTTAGGGTTACTTGGTAATACGACATTCAAAGTCCGTTTTAGGATATTTACTTTGCATTAATTAACTTCTTGCAAGATCGATTTGCTCAGTGAGAAATCACGTGCTTTCGAAGCGTCTCAGGCAGATGTTATTTGGCACTGAAGTGCAGCCCTTGCCACGCACTTTCAATTGATCTCAACGAGAAAGGATTTTCAGAAAACGGAAGCACTTTCATTGTTTTCATGCACACAATGGCCCCTTCGGCAACGGACATTTTAGAAGCAGCCGCGCTTGCCTTAATATTCATGCTCACTATAGTGGGTAACCTCGCAGTAAGCATCGTCCTCATAAAATATCGAAGGATCCTCATTAAAAATCGACCAACGTATCAGTTTATACTGAACATGGTACTTTCTGATCTGCTCGTTGGTCTTTTGACGATGCTATTTGAATTTATCAGTCTTCTTCTCAATGAATGGACCTTTGGACGAACAGCGTGCAAGATAATAGAGTTCATCGAAATTGCTGTCTTGGGAACCGCTGTCTTTACTCATGCCTTGATCGCATTCGACCGATATCGCAGCTTGGCTCGTCCATATCTGCCTAAGATGGAGACAAGACTTGTGAAGAAACTGATTATCTTGTCATGGGCTATCCCCGCCTTTGTATCGTGTCCTTATCTGTATATGTTTGAAATATCACAAACGGATTCTAACAAGGCCTGCACGCCAAATTCAATTCCGATACAGTGGCTAGATACTTTATACGAAGCTGTAGAATTTGCAGCTATCCGTATGATACCTTTTGTAGTCTTGTGCTGGTGTTATTTTCACGTGGCTCGCATAATGTGTGGAGTAAGCCCCGCGGTGTCAGTTACTGACGGTGTTACGCGAGTATCTGTTATTTTCCAGAGCAAAAGGCGTGTGACACGAACCGCTGGCATGGTTGCAACAGCTTTTACTCTGTGCTGGCTTCCGACCTTCATTATGAATTTTGTGCGGGTAGTTTCGGGAACGGATCGTGTTCATCGGGGACACGTTCTGTTCGAAATTGCCATGTTTGGCGCATTTATCAATGAGGCCGTTAACCCTATTATCTACTTTGCTTTTGACGGAAATATCAGAGCAAAACTTCGCCTAGGAAACCTGTGTAATCACATTGAAGACATTTCTGGTTCAACAAATGAAGTTGATCAAGTAAGAACCCACAACATCGCAACCCATGACGAGGGAGTCCACATGGGATTCAGATCGTAGTCATGGATGCAATGCATATTACGCAAATGCGATTCCCTGAAGTCGACTCTTTGTACTGTTGCACTTTGTAATAATCGTCGCACTTTTTAATACCTGTCGCATTTTGTAACAAAATTGTCACACTTTGTGATAAACTTGAAATAGATGGTCGGAGGACAAGTAAACCCAGTAATAAGTGTCATCATCGACAACAACAACAACAACAACGACAATAATAATAATAAGTGTTCACATCAACTTCTGGCTTCAAGATCTTAGTTTCTAGGGAAGTACAACTCTTTATATGCGGACGACCTCGATGGAGAGAAAGTGTCTACGCCTATGACAGGGAGAGTTGTTTAAAATGGGAGTTTGTATTAGAATTTCATTTAATTAATTGTTAGTAAAAGTAATTAAAGGTGTCCTTCAGGCGAAACATGATCGTATAAGCAAAATATTTTTAAAATTTTACTACTAGCACAGGCAACTAGAAATCCTATGATTTCGTTACCTGCGAGGTATTACTTGAGACATATACAGAGATAGTACTTGATTTGTATTTATGACCATAACATAACAAAACTTAAAGAAAATGCGAACAAGAAAAGCAAATATTATTACAATACAATGATACTAACAAAACATATGAGTCTCAGGCGTTTATGTTCAATTTCCATCTTCTATGTAGGTTAGTATCCTATTTAATTGTTTCGCCAATATATGTCCATGATGAAGAACCATCCAAGACCTATATGACGCAGGATGAGCCAAGCATTCGCCCACTTTTTATTTGAAATTATTCGAATTAATTCAAGCACAACACCGCTTGAAGGCCCGAACATTTTTAGGATTTTTTTGACGCTGACTTTTCCCGCTACACCGAGACTAGAGAAATAAATACGCGGGAGAACCTTCAAAGCCAGTCTTTGGGTTATATCTTGAAAACGAGTATTAGCGTTGCACAGTTGATTATAAACGTCGCATCTGTGGTTAGGCCACGAAATGTTTGAAGAAAATAAGACCTGATCAATGATATTGGTTAGAATTTCATTTGGAAGCCTATCCATGTGACAGGTCAAATCGTCGAAGTGATTGACCATCCCGACGCTGTCATCTCCAACAAAGTGGAGCTCCACTGGTACTGGGGATTTGGCTGTAGGCAGTACCGACGCCTCTTCTCTACGTTTCGCGGCCACCACCTCTGCCTCTTGGGAACTTAATGAATCACCATCTTTTTCTTGATTACATTCGTAACTTTCTGCCAGGTGTGGCTCTTCCTCCGAAACTGAAGTCCCACCTTCGACACAACTATAATGTTCTCCTTGCTGCTCCGCTTAGTGTCCCAGCTGCACTCTCGCATAAGGTATGCTCGCAGACGGAGAAATCAGCGAGGTGGCATTATGCCTCACAGTTGAAACAACTAAAACTTCAATGTTATACAAGTCTGCTGCCGCTTGTTAAGTTATTTGGTCACCATAGGTACCATCCGTTGCCATTGACTGCAAGTACTGTGACCAAGGCACGCCTGCATATAGTTCTAAAGGAAAGCCTTCGGTGTCAGTGGGATTGTTCTCCAGGTATTCTACAATCTCCTCACGGACTTTTTCCGGCGATCGGTGTATACCCAGGCGATTTAACCAAAAACACAGCGCTCCAAACTGACAGTTTGCGTCAAATTAATGGCGGGTTATGCATTAGAGTTATACTCATGTGGGGAAAATCTCGCTCCAAAAAACGATCGCAGACAGTCAAAGGTATCATCAATTTTTTCCTAAGCTCTCGCAATCCCTGCTTTTTCTTGCTTGTGTTCCCTGTCTGGCGTTTCCGAATGCTCGCTATGTTTTCCACCGAGATCCACTTCTCAATTTGTTCGTTAGATTTCGGCGGCACAAATCTTACTTTGTATATCTCGTGATTCTTTTTACTCTTCTCAAAAACGGTGCCTTTCACCCTAAATCTTGGCTCGGAATGAGCCAATAATATTGCATTAGATGTCAGGCTGGATATGTAAATAAAGGGAACCTTAAAACTCCGACAAAAAATCGTATATGAAAATTACTGTGTGATTTGCAGTGTCGGGAAAGAGAACATCCAAATTATGCCTTGTCTTGACCAAACGAGGAGAAAAAACCCCTATCGCAGTGATGTTGGAAAATTATTGCCGAATAAATGTAACGACTGACAGAAGATCGCAATAAATCGATACAAAGGCTGAACCACCCAAAGTACCGATTTTTCGACGGAAAATTCATCCCAAAGGATAAAATAATTCGCTGGGCATGTAGTCAAGGCAAATATGTAAGATTTGGAGCGAAAACAAGCGAATAGTTTGAGGGGTGACAAAGGCAAAGCTAAGAAGACATTGAAATTGAAATTCCATCCCATGGCCCAAAATCCTTTCTTTATCTCTTCCGATGTATTTAGTGTTATTTTTTGGATGAAAAAACTAAATAAAGCCGCTCCGCGACCTAAACAAAATTTCGCCTCCGCAGGGCTTCAAATGGCCTGATGTGAAATACCCTTCATGTAGGCGTAACAAAAGCTACAAAGACGAGATTTTCGAGGAAACTGGGACCATATCTCCCCAGTGAACACACCAAATTTGAAAATGGTGGCCTTCTACGAATCAATTGCACCGACCAGCGGTCTGGGTAAAAACATTGGTTCGGTGTTGGGGCTATCATTCTTGCGGGCTCAAATTTGTAATATCTGTGGCCCGTGGAGGAGGCGGCTACAAATGGACTTCAAATGTCTTCTTCCAATCACTTTTTTGGAGGTCGATCATCTCCCCACAATTTCTCCCCACCCCTCTGAAGTGAAAGAAGAATGACTGGAAGGAGAAAATCTGGGAACGAGGGATGATAAGATCGTGTAACGCTGCCCTTCTCCCCACTACCAGCGCGGTCGCTCGCTCTGCTCCCCAAGATAACGGGATCTAAATGTGGAAAATGAGAGCGGAAAATGTCGGCGCGAAGCCACGAAAACACACGGGAAAAGCAAAATATTGGTAATGCAACATTCAAACAATACAAATGTTACATTCGTCCCAGCTATAACGCGCGCGCGCTTGTGATAATAAATGACGTCGGCCGCTTGCCGTCCATCAGGTCCATCGGCACATCACGCAGAGTGCTGTAGTAGCTCAACCGGGAGAAACTTGAGGCAACCTCAATCAATTCAACGCTTGGGGTGGTCTCGATTGACGTCTTAAACGGGTATTTGAGCTTCCTGAAGCTATGGAAAGGAAACAAACTTAGAAATAAACTAAAGTTGTGTAACCGAACACTTACCGAATTTCGATTTTTTTCAGGAGACGAGCTTGCGAATGAAATCTCGAAAATCCTAGGTAAACATAACATGACACAAATAAAAAAAATCGAAAATCTTAGGTGACCAAAATAACCAAACGAATTTGTTAGTGGTTCTTTATGTATCGAAATTCCTAGGCAACCTAGACCTCTCCGAACAGATATTTTGCAGAAAACCATCGTTGGGTGCCCCTGCTGAACTAGCAAATATAGCATAGGATTTCACTAAGCGACAAAACAGCTCGGAGTCAGAATTTCATATTATCTGCAGTACTTTACCTTTAACAATGAGTTTCAGAAGGAAAGTGCTTTTAAGTAGCAACAATAAAAGCAAGGTGACACACTTTTGACCAGAAAAATAAAATCGTGGCAATTAACGTCCGAATAATCGATTTTTGACTGTGCGTATATATGTATAAATTTAATAGGAACATTATATTGCTTCATCATTGCGTTATCAGCACAAACTGGTATGTAAAGAAACAAATAGTCCAGGTTGCGATTCAATTTCGTTTAACTTTTTAACTTTATCAGGAATAATGCTCAGTTTTCTGTCATGCAGTCGTCTTTTAGTTTTTCCGATATAAAAATCATTGCAGTCTCAACAGGCAGCTCTACATAAAACCTTAGCCATTTGGCCACGGCCCTAAGTCTGTCCTTGGAAGGAAAGAAAGATTTAATGCAACGAGTGCTTTGAAAAATTATTCTAACGAAAAATTAATAGTCTGAGTAAATTACTCTACTCTATTACTCAAAAAAAAAACTCTGTTTGTCACCGGTGTTTGTGTATTATTCCTAATAAAACTGAGAGTATTGACATTTTTTACCTGACTGTTTTATATTGGGTATCCAAACAATTTGTCCCCGATTTTGAAAAAAAATTGGAAGGCCTAAACTCCTGAAACAATCACAGTGTAACAATAATTACTGTGCAACTCAAATATATGTTCACTAGATCAGTGTAGTTATCACATAACTAGATCGACAGAAGTAATGAACAATAAATAATGAACAATAAACAAGAGCTCCAGCAGGAGATTTATTAGTCTTCGCTCAGCGATTCACATCCACAACCTACAGTATATTTGTAAGTTTCAAGGCGTCTCGGGAGAGCAATTAAATCAAAGTTTGATATTTTTCTTTGCCAACAGCATGCAGTAGTTCAGTTGGGTTTCAGGCACGAAGTTCCATACTTTCGTATGTCATCCATCTGATTTTCCACGATTAGGACTCACGATAAGAAGGAGTGATTTACAATTAACATTGGACTCGGATCGAGGAAAATCACAAACATAGTAAAGGAACAACCATGTAGCAAACAGACTTGCCAAATCCTGTTGCAGGTTTAACAAAACCCGATCATTACTGGTAACGACTGTATGAATAGGTTGCAGTTGTTCCGCCTTAGGCACAAAGGTAAAGTGGCATTTCTTAAACGCGAAATCAATTGCCTCCAGAAACTTGGCGTTATAATTTCCTTTCACATTATCCCCATGTATCCAGTGTAAAAGCATTCGGAATAAACTATGCCCAAATAAGGAATCTTTTTCCAAATATGGTTTTTCCCCCAGTTTTGGGGGAAAAAATGGCGTCATTCCGAGCATGCCCCTGCAAGTAATTCAGGGCTCTCTCTTTTCCCGCCTGGGTTCCAGGCCCATTTTCAGGGCGGGGTAAGAGGGAGTCTCGGAACAGGACTAATCAAAACGTTGTCTTTGAGTTTAAAGTTTTCAGCGTTGTGGAGCCGTTTGTGCCGTCTCACCATCCAATCGTTAAGCTTTGCGCTATAAAGCTTAGCTCTGTCGCGTATTTTTATGACATTTTTTCCTATATGAAGCCAGTTCTCTTTTTCTTGGTGCGCTAGTAATTACATCATTACCATCCGAATCTACACATTCCAGAGACGCCTTCACTAATAGATTAGATTTCCGTCCGTAATAGATTTCAAAAGGAGTTTTCCAGCCAAGCTCTTCCTTGCATTCGTTGTTCAAAATCCGATTGTAGTCACCGAGATTTGCTGCGCAATTAACTCCCTTCTTCCCCAGAGTTACCAAGTCGTACATAATCTTTTTTCTCGAATTGTCTATGCGATCTCTCTACCTTTCCCTGAGACTGCGGGTGGTAAGTCCTCGACTTAATCAATTTTATCTTTAATGCCTTACAAAGAGGTCTAACTTTTCCTTCAAACTCCGATCCACGGTCGCTTTGAAGGCGATCTGATGGACCATGTTCAGCATAGATCGCTTTAAGGGCTTGGCTAACATGATGACATATCTGTACACTCGCCCGTCGTGTTCAACAGCATCTTTGCTTAAGTCCATGAGATCAAATTGATGTTGAGCTTGAACGGATTTTGCGGTAACTGGTCTTGGCGTAGCTTTATTGGTAAACTTGACATTATGAACGCGATAATTTATTTTGCTGTTTGTCTCTCTCAGTATATTTCTCTCGCTCACACCCACAAAACCAGCAGCAGCTCGATTTCGCAGCTTTTTGCATACACCAGTCTTTGCATCATCAAACGTTTTTTAGACAAGACCCGACATTGCTGACTTCTTTACCACCTTTTTGTCATCAAAGTACAGGGTTGGGGTTGCTTGAGGCCCAAGATGAAAGCGATCACGATTTCGCCAATAAGGCACAACGGTATTCTTTTATTCGCGTGTACGTTCTGCTACGGGCACGTTAAATTTTCCTTGTACTAGCAGCAAGAGAGTCTCGTAAGCCTCTTCACTGAAAGGATGAAGATATTTTCCTTTCGCCCTTTCGTCACAAGTACAGCATTTTAAAGTCCCTAGTAAATCATCTCCACCAAGAACATGGTCATTTATTTGGTGAAACTGCACTGACGATCAACTCAAAAAAGGGAAATATTTGTGGTCTTTTTGAGAACGAGTCTCTGCCTAGCTTAATTAATGCAGGGATGTGCTTTCGTGTCCCCGTAAAGTTCTGGACAAAACAGGTGAAATAAAGCATTCAATAGCCCATTTCCGAGTTGCTGCATGCCTCAATTTCAAAGTGAGTCCTGGTGCACAACCATTCAAATGGAAATGGGTTGCGTATTATTATGCGAATCAAACTCATTTACCTTACAATAGTTGAGCAGCAAGACTCACTTCGAAACCGAGACAAACAGCAACTCGGAAATGGCCCATTAACATTGCTCGTTTTGTTTTTTTGGAAACGTAGGAGTAAGTTACGTCTCGCAATCGTTTACCTCTTATCGTTGGAAATGTAACGGTCTTATAATTCCACACATGCTTAAAATCATAACCCACTAAAATCTGGCATTCTCGGCATATTATACAGGTTTTTTTTTCATTGATAGCTTTAGTTTGTTTTTGGCTGTGAGATAAGGTAACCGTTTGCTTTTGGAAAGTCTTACCTATTCAAGTATTGCAAAAACGCCCTTTAATGTAATTTCCATTGTGTGAGTAAAGTACCAAAGTAATTCCATTCCGTGCATCGCAAAGCACTCAGGCACCTGCATAACATATAATAGAGCTGCGTCATAATTAACAATTATTCCATGAGCGAGCGTTGGATATAATCAGTCTCATATCCAACAAGCGCTAATGGAATAATTGTTTTCTTAAATTCCTTAAACTCCAAAAATTTAGAAGTACGAAATACGAGCGAAAAACGCGAGAAAGTCCGCGCGAAATCGAGAAAACTTGATGAAGATGCGATGCTGTGTAATATCTTGTGGTCAGACAGACACAGGCTTATCACAAAAACATTTCTTGTCTTTTCGCGTACTTCTAAACGTCGGAATTGATACAAACTTTCCACACAAAAAAAGTTCTTACTTTTTGGCTTTATTCAAAGAGACAATTTGCTTGCCGGCAAAAAAAAATTAGTTTAGCAACGCTTAACGCAATCATTTACTATTTAAGGTCAAACTAAGGTATATGAGCTGATAACCGAGATTGAGTGAACCAATCAGAGCACGTGAAATGCATTATCCGATGTTGAGAATTTAATAATTAACAATTATTCGCCGAAGGCGAAGTGATTATCGGTGAATATTCACCGAGACGAAGTCGAGGTGAATATTCGCCGATAATCACTGAGCCTGAGGCGTATAATTGTTTTAGTATAAATACACAGGTGATTATTTCAAAAAAAAGGACTGCGCGATTTCCAAATGCTTGACTGTTCCTTCACTTGTTTTTGAGTAATTTGAGGTTTGTCTGTTCTAATTTTACCGTGGAAAGTATGGCAAGGCACTGTAAAGCATATTAAGTAACAACCCCAAATGTGCGAAACTATCGAGGAGACAGTTTCCATTCAGCAACTGCAGTTTCCCTTCTTCTGAAAAAAAAAAATGTCGGATAGGATTTTTTTTTTTCGCATTTGGCGCACTAAATCTCTTTATGGGGATTGGCTGAGGGTTGACAATATGAACAAAAGTTGAATCAAAAATGAAGACAGCCATTGATGATAGGTGACTATAAAACGAGTTCATCATGCGAAATGACTTGAGTTGTATTTCGATGACATCCTGTCTTGGTCCAAGCATATCGGTCGAGGACATCTTTTAAAAAGTATCGTCGGGGATCGGAGCATTGAAGAGCGTAAGACTTTTTGTTGATAGACGCACAGCCGTTAAAATCCATGATTCTCCGACAGAGTCATATCTCTAGTCTGGGATGGCCATGCTGTACATCTAGCATGCTTTAAAAGTTGCAAAATCGTGCTGCCAGAGTGATCACAATATCTAGATATCACACGGAAGCAAATTATTTACTCGCCGTGCTCGGTTGGAACAAGGTCTCTGTTGAAAGAGCAAAGCAAAAAGTAATCATTATGTTTTAAGGCACTAAACAATCTAGCGCCTGACTATTATTTCACAGGGACACCCAACTTCAATTTTCGGAAAATATCTTTTCGTAAGACTAAGTAGTATATTAGGGATGATTCGACCCCTTCTTTTCCGCAAAGGAGTTTGTGGAGCTGTGGAGCTTTGCTAGGGGCGTTACTAAGGACGCCCTTTCTTCCCTTCCTATAAGGAACTAGTTAAAAGAAAATATAAAACTGAATGTCATATTGCCGCTAAGTACAATAGTAGGAAGATGCTAGAGGCTAAGTGGAAACCCGTGTTGAATTGCATTTTTCTAAGTACATAGGTGTGCGGTAACTAAATAAAAGAAAAACAAACTGTTAAAAGTAGTGTAAGAATTGAAGTCTAGGAAGTATCGTGTAGTAAGTAGTGTAAGTAATGTTGCGTAAATGGTATTGTACTTAGTGTTGTAAGTAGTGTCTGCTTTGTTTTGTAAGTCTCTTGAATATGGAGTCTTTGTTCCTAAAAAAAAAAAAAAAAAAAGACGCGTTCAAATGGAGGCTTCTGATTGGTTCGAAGTACAAGGGGAGGTTATATATATATTAGGATTATCAAGATGCTAATACTTTGAATAATTATCCAGCTGACTCCTGATTGGTCGAGAGGAGATTTGATTGACAGACTGTGGGAATTTTTCAGGGGTGTGGTCATGAGCGTTCCGTGCGACCCGTTTTTGTTGACGTTTAAACGGGGAACCCGTTTTAGGTGTTGAGGGCGTTTCTTTAGGCGTTCTTTAGATCCCAGACCTCACTGGGGCACCTCTCCCCAATAAGGAAGGAAAGGTCCCAGACCCCCTGGGATAAAAACACAAACAAGAAAATCCAACCAAAAACAGATTTTAACGACTATTTACAAGAGCTATACAAGAATATGGTGCCCTGCACACGCACCCTAGTTTATTATCATTATCATAAGGGCTGATTTGGATGAGGCCAGCCAATGAGAGGATCCAGAACACAATCATCCCACCGATCACATCCGAGTAGAGTCTCCTTAAAGTCAACTCAGTTCCTTGATGTCACTTCCCGGAATGATATGTCCTCGAAACAGAATGTGTCTGCAACATGAGTTGCTCGGACTTACTCCCTCAATTTGCATTACTCAGGGTTGCTCGGAGTTACTCCTCGGTTGCTCATTTGCACAAGAGTAAACCTAGGCTACACCTAGGATCTCT
>OX421446.1:21794417-21799417 GCA_949126865.1 Montipora capitata
CCTCTTGATGAGCTCCTGGTATTTTTGGGGAGTAAGTCCAGGGACTGATGAGTAACTCATGGTTTCTCATTCTGAGTCACTCGCACCGTGACTCGCAATGAGTATTATAGTTACTCGTTCTGAGTCACCCACCCTGTGACTCACAATGTGTATAAAAGCAGGCGGCAAACTCGCGATGCTCATTTGGAGTAATCCATTTGAGTGAGTGTATGGCACATCTCTGCCGCTACTGCCACAAACCGTTTAGTCGAGCTTATAACAGAGACCGTCACGAGAGGCGAGGTTGTTGGAAACACATAGGCCAGGAGCCTGTGGGAGACACAAACATGGGGGACATATTTGAGGAAGTACTACCCTATGCTGCCTCGATGATGAGGAGCGAGACCAAGATGAAGAGAAAGAAAAAGACTCGGACTCGGACTCGGACATGGTCATCGACTCTGAGGATGAAGACGTTAGTGACAGGGAAATTGATGACCAAGATCCCTGGGAAACTCTGCGCCAAGAGGTGGAAGAGTCACTGAGTTCAACCTATGACAAAAAAGTCAACAAGTTCTTGAAGGAGGGGGTCTCTGAAACGATGGCTGAGGCCAAAGCTTTTAATGCCCTGTTTCCCGTTTACAGAAGAAAGTTGCAAGGGCTGTACTTGCACTATCTCCACTGGTTTGAACGTCTAAAGCATGACCCCGTGCATAGCGACGTTATGAAAACCCGACATCGTTTCACGGAGGAGGATTCAATGGATGTTGAAGAGGTTACAGACGCAGCTGTGGAGAGACGGAAATTTATAATGAACAGGATGTTCTAACCGCGTCCCATACCAACGTAAGATGACAAGTGAACGATTTTTTATGTTTACAAACAAGGTTGTTTGTGCTACTGTGCATTATGTTGCGACCCTCCTCTGAATTCCTTCGCCATATCCATCCAGACCATATGGGTACATATGGGTACCGGTACATGGGACCCGCCACGCATTTGAAAAAGAGACTCAAGTGTGGCGATCTGGGCATCAATCGGCTGGACAAGATTGCCAAACAACATGACATCGATTATTCCCAGGTCAAGAATTTACAAGACAAATGAAAAGGGGATGCGAAAATGGTAAAGGACATCAACAATCTCCCCGGCAAGAAAACTGGACCGAAGCCATCGTTAGGAGAATCATGCAAGCCAAACAAAAACTCAAATTGTAAAAGACTTTAATGGTTGACTCAAGTTGTTGTTACAAATATTAAAAAAACAAAATTCTTGACTTCCATGTATCTAGTCTTTAATTTACAAAATGTTCTTCCACAACGTATTTAAGTCCAAACCACTCTTTCTGGCCTTTAGGAGGCATCAGACCACTAAGGTCGTCACAGGACACCTTTCCTTGGGGGATACCCTCCCCCCCCCCCCCCCATCCCTACGGAGGAACTATAAATTTTGGGCATACCCCCATCGCCTAAGTATTCTCACATGGGGACTATAAATTTTGGGGTACTCCCCATCCCTTCGGAGAAACCATAAATTTTGGGCATACCACGCATCCCTATGGATAAACCATAAATTTACGACCTTCTGGGCACGTTTACGGTTGTACGAGGCATCGGAACTCCTGGGTAAACAGGTCATCCATTACGACACCGATTCCGTCCTCTATGTGCATCGTCCCAATCAACCTGATGTCACCCTCGGCACCCATCTCGGTGAGTTCATCAATGAACTTAAACCTGGTCAGTACATTGCGGAATTTTGTTCGGGCGGGCCTAAAACTATGGGTACCGATGCAACGATGATAAGACAGAGTGTAAAGTCAAGGGTCACTCTCTTAATGTGGAGGGAATGGCGCAACTCAATTATGAAGTGTTGCGTCAAAACACCTTGGACGAACTCCAGCATCGTTTGGACACACCGCGGAAAACGGGCGTTCATTAAGCACGTAAAATCATCAGAAAATCCAAACAGTACAAACTTCGTACCCAGTCTGCCTGCAAACACTATCAACTCGTCTTCAACAAAAGGGTGCGTTGCGTCATACCCCAACTTGTCCCTAATTTATGCACGCCCCTTCTTTTGTTTTTTGAAAGAGATAGGGTTTAGGGTTCTTTGCTGGAGTTTAGGGTTAGGGTTGTGGAGCTTCAGGGCTCCACAGCTTCACCCGCCGCAGAACCCCCACTAGGTATACTACTCATTAGTGACGAGCAACGGGGATAAAGAGCAGAAAAGAGCACGAGAGAAGAGGCGACGAAATTTGAGAAATTTAAGCGAAGAAAGTCTCGAGAGAAGCCGAGGAAGGAGAAAAGAGCACGAGAGAAGAGGCGACGAAATTTGAGAAATTTAAGCGAACAAAGTCTTGAGAGAAGCCGAGGAAGGAGATCTAGAAGAACAGAAAATTTCAATGAAGAACACCGTTAAAAATAAGCTGAGAGGAATAGAGCGAGAGACAAATCACTTATTTACAACGATTAGCTTTCAGGTAAGTGTTTTCCTTCTTAATGCATACCTCGCTGTAAAACCCGCTAAAAAAACGAATAAGTCGTGAAAACGTTTGCAATTTTCGGTTGACAGAGATTCTGGCGTATTTCAAGTATTATATTTATAGGCGTTTTGTGTGAAATGGATGTCCAGTCGTGAGCTGCTTTGTTTGACTATGAAATTGCAGTCGAGTAAGCGAATTTACTACGCTTTAGCTTGACTTTTTAATTAGTAAGAATTTTGCTGTTGTTCTAAACTGAAGAGATAGGGTGTGAAAAAGATCAGTAAAACGGAAAAGGTTGTGAAAGAGAATACTGTACATGTCATTTCAGTTTTAGTTGTTAATTTAAAATGGGTGGTTATGGTTTGCAAGGCTTGTTTGTTTACTATCTTTACTGCTGTCAGCTCAGAGATGATTGAATACGGATCATTGCGAACAAGACGGAACTCTACTTTGGTTGTTTTTTTCTGAGCCCTCTATTGTAAACATTTGTATATATGAAACCGTTTTTCATGAGGAGAGTGGTTACCCTTTTGGGGATGTACCCTCTCCACTTTTTTTACCTTCGTTTTTCAACATTTCAATTTCATGACTTCCCGTTTATATATAGTTATCTCATTAAACCAATGAATGAAGGGGTAGTTTCTAAAGAAACTGTGGTGCTGCGTCGGTGGGGAAGTAGTATACAAAAATTTGGTTTTATCAACGGAGTTGATAATGTAAATTGGCCACCGTACAGAGATTCTAAAAGCTAGATTCTAAGAGCTTTTAGAATCTCTGTACGGTGGCCAATTTACATTATCAACTCCGTTGATAAAACCAAATTTTTGTATATCTCATTAAACCGTTTGATTCGGAAATAAAATATCCTGTCTCATTTTTTTTGCTTGAACCGTGGGGGGCCTAGGACTCTGTGATGTCATCCCTCTCTCGACCCATGTGACGTCATTGTTTGAATTTTGAATTTCCTGACCGTTATCTTTTTATCCAGCATGATTACGCAAAACACCCTAATCTGTTTCCTGAAGGTCCACAGAGAGGGAGGTGTCACGTGTCTGTGACGTCATTGTTTGAATTTTGTTTTTCCCGCCGAAAGTACGTTTGCATTTCCCGCCAAAATTTGAATTCCGCCAATCAGAACGATCCAATTCCAACCGTAAAAACCGCCATGAACGAGCCCACACCACTACTAGACTATTTGAGATCTAGAATTCTCGGAACATTTGTTCTAAAATTTCTTGCTTGCCTGCCTGTCCAAGGATTTTCGAACATCTAAAAAATGGTATAATTGCCTATTTTTAACGGATTTTTACTCTAAAAAGGTCACCTAGAATTTTTGGGAGCCTTTTTTCTGGCTGAAATTTTTAAAAGGTAAGTTTTGATCCCTATAATTTTCGGCTCACCAGACTTTCAGCTAGGAAATCCGAACAAATAAAAAATAATAATTAGGGGATAAAAATATGCCTATATCTACCTATGACTATATTCTCGTTGGGAGTTTGCAAAATGAAAAAATCGAAAATCGCCAAACTTCACCAGAATCTAGATCTGGATCAACTATTTCTAGAAAAAATACTTTGAGCTCCATTAGATTTTTATTTACGCGAACGGCGGCAAAAATCGGTTTGGTGTCTCTCACGTCAGTTTCACGAGGTCTAGACATCCCATTATTTGAACGTCGCTTAATAATAAACAAAACAGTAAATGTGACTGTTGATTATCTCAATGAAAAGAACACGTATTTACAAATTGTCTGAAATTGTCTGATTGTTTGTCCAATTCCATGGCGAACTAAATTTTTGGGCGATTTTTGGTTTGCTTCAATATTTCACTCACTTCGTCGGACAAAGAAATGGAAAAATTGAGAGGGTAAAATCTTTTGTCTTTTCTGCTGCTCAAGTAACCTGAAATTGAAACTTTTAGCACTTATTTTTGAAACAAAATATTAAGCTAAAATGGTTTACAAACAATACTCAAATTAAAGTATAAACTTAATATGGCAAACATATTGATTTTAAGGTTTGCTTCCACCTGTATCCGTCCTCGGCCGTTTCGAACAAGAAACATTGATCAAAAGTAGCTTTTTATTCGGAATAGTAACGATTTTTCGCCCCCAAAACGGCCTATTGTCTTTTCCACGAGCGCACTGTTGATTTTTCACCTCCAATGCCTAAAAGGGAATGACGTGTTTTGACCTTTGTGTCACTTTTATTTGGCGTCCTAAAATGTCGTAGTTTGAGTAGCCCAAAAATTTTATTGCAGTTATTTGAAGAAGAATCCTTGTTCTTTCGCTGGATTTACTTGATGTAACCCCATGCCATGCCATGTACCAAGGTGCGATTTTACCCTCTCAATTTCGTCATCTTTTTGTCTGCCAAAGTGAATGAAATATTGAAGGAAACCAAAAATCGCCCAAACATTTACCATCTTTTCCCGCGCTTTTTTTGTTTTTCTTAATTATGATAATTTATTTTCGCTCCTGCTCGAGATTAGGGAATTTTAGAAACGATGACGGCTACTACTACGACATCGCCACAAA
>OX421446.1:21809417-21814417 GCA_949126865.1 Montipora capitata
CGCTAGATTTGCTTCTCAAAAATAGGAAAAGCTTTTGAAATTATCATGTAGATAAACCTATTCAAACCACAACCACACGGTCATGAACACCCTATGAAACATCCCCCCCCCCCCCAAAAAAAAAAAACGAATTCAGCGACCTCAGATTTTAATTCAACAATTCATCACATATAAACTTTAGCAAAACTTCGAAAAAGCATCAATGGTAACGATTTTTTGAGTGTAGGAGACATTTCATCACAAGTCTTGGTTTTCACGTCGAGAACGCATGTTTTATTATTCAAATGAGTCAATGAGTCAATGAGTCATGAGTCATGAGTCATGAGTCAATGGACTCACAGTCAATATAGCAATAATTTGTTGATTAAGCCTAAGCCCTCGTTTCAGTGATTAGGCCTAAGCACTCTCTGAAATTTTAGCTTTCATTTTATGGTTTAATTAACTGCACTAACTCGTTGACTCATTGACTCATTGACTCATGACTCATTGACTCATTGACTCATGACTCATTGACCCATTGACTCATAAATACTTGACACTCAGACGGGAATAAACAAACAGCGTGCCAGAGTTTTGGAGTTGGGCGATATTCCAAACTCGCGTTATTCGGCAAGGGTACCACTAAAAATAGTAGTGTTTAGTATGGAGACCCATTAGGGACACTAACATGGCGGCCGGAAACCAGTAAACATCTGGAGTTTACTTTGGCTCTTTTAAGCATTTTCCTCTCTGCTAAACTTGAAAACATTTGCATAGACAGTTCTCTTAACATATTGGTAATTCAGGACTTGAGAACACAAGGTGAATCGATGTTTTCGTGTACGTGACATATTGTTTCTCAAAAGCAATCCAGATATCACGCATTGTAAAAAAAAAAAAAAGAAATTTAAACTGCTCTATTTTCAAAGCAAACCATGCTACCGAGCTGAAAATATCTTTGAAATGTCTTTTACCCGATGATGGTAAAAACTCAAATTTTTTAGTGACGTCACTTGAAAACGAGGCCAAGAATGGGCACGGACACTGAACGAAAAAATGGACTTACTCGAGTTTGCGAATTGAGCAAATGTGTGGCAAATTTAGGGCTCTAAATTTGCTTTGACTGGTAAAGTCTGCGCAAACTTGGATATTTCTTTTGTAGGAATTTATGTGCAAATGTTAAGGAAATGTAATTGTGTGTTGCAAATTTGCTTCGCATGTTTGCGTGCAATGCAAATCTTTAACGTTTCCACATATTTGCTTTAATTTGCTTTACCGCAAAACAGTTTGACCTCAACCGCAAGTGGAAGCAAACATGTCGCAAAACAAATAATTAGCAGTATTGTTTGAACTGATTTTTAAAGGATCCAAATTCGCACATTTGTGTTTAATTTACGTTCTTTTGTAATGGGTGCAAAAAGGAATGAATTACCTTAATATGACTTTGTTATAAATTAGCAAATCCTATATTCATATTTACCTGGGAGCAAATATGGTGATTTACATCATCTTCGTTTTGTTGTCAAAGGCAATGGGCATATGATATTTGTTACAAATTTTACTGCTGTGCAAACCTTCAAATTTTACATAACCTTTATATTATTGTACGAAAACTGCACTCAGTCTGGTATTCGGAACCTTTTGAGTTTCATCAGCGGCAACGTCCTACAACGAAAACCAACCATGGGTACAAAATGCTTGGGCCTTCTTACGTCAAGGGCTCAAAGTCAACCTCGTTCCCAGGATCTTTGCGGAGTGGCGACCAAAATGGCAATCTCGTATCCAGAGTCCTCGGGCTTTTTGGTCAGCGGATGAGCGCCCAGAGAGACTCTGGGATAATGGAGTTGAACTATATTTTTGATTGGCCGCTTGGGTAACAATAGCAGTCCGACAGGAAGTCGTTAAGTAATTCGGAAGCCCCAGAACTTGGAGGGAGATTCAAAATCGAAAACTAGTTTCAGTGCTGTTTGTTTTTTCTACCTCAGAAATATATAAATCACAAAAAATAATAAAACGACGAGGTTTGAATTACGTCTTATACCGCATGGGAATTTTCCCACGCTGTTAAAAAGCAATAACTGTTGCTGTTGCAAAGCACCGTGGGAAAACAATACTCATCACTCTTTGAGGAGAAATCCATGGAATAAGGTCTTGTCGAATGGCCCTTTTCACGGTTAGTTTTTCTCAACTGCATTAGAATGCAATCTAGCATGTATGTGAGGCAATTTCGGACTATTTTGTAGGTTTAACCCGAAATTACCTCGCATCCACGTTAGATTACATTGTAATGCAAATTAGAAAAACTAACCGTGAAAAAAGGCTATTACGGAAACATCAAATTGTGGTGGAACATTGGTGTCGTTTCCACAAAAAAATTGTCGATCGTGTTGCTTGCACGAGGGAATTTTGAACGATGGAATGCACGCTGAAACACTAAAAATACACTTACCGAAAGCGTCAGACTTTTAATCTCGCTCTTACGAGGCAAGCCAATGATCATTTCTCCAGTTTCTTTGATGGTGTGTAACGCTAAAATTTTTGTTTCTCGAACACTTTCAACCTTCCATTTCTACTGTTTACGGTTTTCTCTTTCCTGTTTCCGTTTACCTCAAGCATGCGCAATAAGACCGGAATCCACGTTTTCTGGGAAACCATTAGGGAACTTAAGCACGAGCGTTTTAGAGACGCGGACGGCAACCGGAAGTGAGCTATTTTCCCTTTTAACATGTTTTCACGCAACCACGTTTACATTGCTAAGTATCTTTTCTCCAATAGAGATAATTAGTACAAATATCTGGGAGACACCACTGTCCTGGCACGCAAAATTTTATCTTTTGGTTGCCGTCCGCGTCTCAAAAACGCTCGTGCTTAAGCTCCCTAGTACTATCCCAGAGTCTCTCCGGGCGCTCACCCGCTGACCAAAAGCCCGAGGATTCTAGGCAATGTCCGCCATTTTGAATCACCACGTCGCAAAGAGGCTGGAAACGAGGTCTTTAATCGGTTATGGCCGGTTTGAAATTCGCGCGGGCGATGTGTTCTTTTCTCTTTCTTTCCGCTGTCAGACGACCAATGTTCACGGCGATTCCTTGACATTAGGGGTGACCCGAAAACACTGACCCCCGGTCCATGGACCTCCCTACGGACCGGGTCCATGGACTGCCTTAGGGCCGATTTACACGGTACGATTTTGTCGCATGCGACAACGGCTTACGACAGGCCCACGACATGATTTACGATTGTTGTGTACGTCTGCAAAAATGTCCTAGCATTTTAAAACATGTTTTAAAACGCTGCGACAATCTTAAAGTCATGTCGTAGGCCTGTCGTGAGCTTGTCGCATGCGACAAAATCGTATCGTGTAAATCGGCCCTTACAGACCGGTCCACGGACCATCTCTACGGACCCCCTCTACGGACCACCCCAAAAAACATAGAATTAAAAATAAATAACAACTGAAAATTTGTTTATACCGGTTGTCTGGATAGACCACTCTTGCCGGTGATATCTCAGCCGTTATGCTTCACAAATCAGACTAAGGCTCAGGTGTTGCGTTTTCCTTCGCTGTTGACCGGAGTGCTTCGAAACTAAGGGCGCGTTCGATTAACCCTATTCCGGAATAAGAATATGTCGAGTGATGATTAAAACAGTACGTTTGGCGCGTTTCGAAGCATTTTAGCAGATGTTTGACGATTTTAATGTGAATCTCCGTAAAAACGAAGGATTTTAAACTTAATATATTCCATGTATTCCTATTCCGGAATACCGTCAATCGAACGCACCCTAAGTTTCTTCCGCCATTTTGTTCAGGACAGAGAGATCGTGAAGCCTGGGGCGAGTGCACAAACCCGTGGGAGAATGATCCGAACAAAATGGCAGAGGGAAAGAAAGAAAATACAAATAGAACTTACTTATTATCAATCTTTTTCAAAGGATTCCAGTCCACAGCGAAGGAAGGGGCAATATGTCATTAATAGACTTTGTACCCGAGCCTGAGCCTCAGTCTGTTGAATTTGCGGAACGTTACGGTTGAGATTTCGCCGACACGAGTGGTCTATCCGAATGTCGGTCGTTTCGCCTACAAGTCGATTCGCCTACACTGAAGTCGATTTGCCTACACACTTAAAGTCGATTCGCCTACATAAGTAAAGTCGATTCGCCTACACACTGACAAATAAATAAATAAATAAATAACCGATACAAGCGTTGTCGGATTGTTTACCTGCGAGGCAAAATTTTGGTGGGGGAGCTGCGAGGAGAATGGCGAGGAGACCCGTTTTTGTGTTCGAAAATCAAAATCTTCGCAATTTTACTGGCCATCAATGACTAGAGAATTTGTCAAAGTTTTTATTTAGCGATGTAAGCGCCAAACAAAAAATTGTATGCGGATAAGTTGTTTAATGCGTGACCGGTGATTTGCAAAAACAACGCTCCAATTTATATTTACAATCTATCACTTATCGTTAAAACGCGAACGTGAAACCTAAAATTACCCTAACAATTCCTCTAAAAATATAAATCCTAATAGAATACAATATAACGTATCGTTAAAAACCTAAAATTGTCCTAACAATTCCTCTAAAAATATAAATCCTAATAGAATACAATACAATTCTATATTTTCAATGTATTATTTGTCGTTTAAACGCGAACGTGAAACTTTAAAATTACTCTAACAATTCCTCTAAAAATATAATACCTTACAACTATTATTGATTTCAGCACAATTTCTCAAAGCCGTAACTACCCATTCAAAGCCTTAACTTGAGCGTTGAGTAAATGCTTTCGATGGCCCATGTAGATGAGCGCATTGCCTGAGAAGCTGCTCTGCATTTTTTCTCTGATTCACGAAATCATCCCACACGTCGAATATTTTAGCTTGAAGAGAGAATGGCTCTACAGCGATTTCCCTTTGGTCGGACTGTGCATTGCCAGTAAGTGGCATTGGCTCTGCGAAGCTGTACGTTGTAGGTAGAGCCGTCGCTGTCTGCAAGCTTAGTCTTGGCGCGCTTCGTTCCACCTTC
>OX421446.1:21821917-21824417 GCA_949126865.1 Montipora capitata
CGCTCACCGTGAAACTCCACTCTCCTGCAAATATTTTTTAAGTTCTGCGATATTCATTGTGTGGAAGTCCTTCTTTAATAGGCATCTGCTTAGACATGCTGACCCTGGAACTGTAGCAAACAGGACTGCTTGCTGTTGTTAGATGGACTGATTCAGCGGAGGCTCGATTTACACACACTCAAATCACATTTATTCGGTTACATTACTGACCTCGAAGTGCACAAATATATAACAATTTAAATACATGAAGGTATTCGTAATAACCAAATGTAAGGAATACATTTCGTTTCCGTCCGCCTAGGGATCGAAGATGTTCAAAAGCTGACTCACCCCCGTAAATCCTGTCGAAGAAGGAAGTAAGAGTGTAAAACTACCGCGTCCCACATCAAATGCTAATCATCGAAGTGACTTGTGTCTTTGTTGCATCATTTCCATGTCCAATGCAAAAAGAAACTAACATTTCATATCTGCTCGCCACGCCATCTCACTATGTGTTATATGTCCGATCTTCTCGAATGTCCGAACTTTCGAGGTTTGTTTACATGAAAAGTCACGTGACACTACACGTGAAAGCTAGTGCTCAGAAGGTCAATTGCATCCCACAACATAGTGAATTGTGCTTACTTGGAGTCACACTTCAGAGTGATTGTAAGTTTAGTTCTCATGTTAAGCTCAAACTAGCTAAGGCTAACAAGGGCCTCCATATATTAAGAACTTTGAGAAAGGAACAATATGACCAGAATGAAATAGACCTCCTTTTTAAGACAATTGTACTGTCTAATTTAACTTATTGCCTTTCAGTGTATGGTGCGCATGAACGCGATCTAAACACAGTACAGAACTTTTTAAACAGATGTTACAAGCGGCGTTACATTTCAGTTCCATTGAATGTCAAGGATATCATGTATACGCAGGACAAGAAATTATTTAGTAAAGCTAGGGCTCTAACCTATCATCCGTTAAATGAAATTCTGCCGAAGCCTTAACCCCAGCAATATAATTTACGTCGCATTGTTTGCCTCCGCCCAAAGATTAACACCGAACGTTTCAAGAACACATTTGTAAATAGACTCATTTTTGAACACAACCTGTTATAATTACATAATTCACTTTTAGCTACAGCATATTATTGTAAATTCATTACACAGTTTTCGTTTATGTAACATAGGATACGTATTTTTTATCTTATGGTTTATTAAAGACATCATCATCATCATCATCATCATCAAATGGCAGTAAGAATCGACGAAATCCGAATGAAAGGGCAACGACCATGCAAGCCAGAACGTCGGGAACCAGCCCTAGTAGTTTTACAGTAGTTCGCCACAAAGATACACGTCGGTCTTTGGAATGTTCTACGCTTATTCCCACCGATTCCTAGGCCACCAGAGAAACCTAGCGAGCCGGAGTAGACTTTGCTTGACATAGAACCGTTGAATCTAGACTGGATTCTGATAAGGAAGTTCAGAGACGATGTTCGAGCAAGTGATACGACCAACGCCAGCAGCATTAATCGATGAAGAATTCGTGCCAAAAATAGAGGCCTTCATCCAGAAGCAAACGGAGTTCAACAAACGTTTGGAACAAAAGGTGGCGGAAGAGCTAGATTTAAGAAAAAGAGCGAGAAGATTTAAGACCGCCGAGTAGCAAAAGATTGCCCAAGTAGTTTTCAGTAGGTTTCCCTACTGATACAAACCTGAAAGTACAGGTAAATGCCTTAAATTTTGGAATTACGGTTGTTTCGCCCGAAAGCCTGTTCGCCCGTCGGAGATTCGCTCGAAGCTAAAGACGATTCGCCCGATGAGACCAATCAATGAAACCAACAACATTAGGACAAGGCACGTGAAAGTCGCTTATTAATTTTTGCGATTCCTCGCGGCCTAATTACACAGAGGCGGAGAAATAGTTACAAATATCATCGGGTGAATCATGTATAGTCCCGGGCGAAACTCCGCCGGGCAAACAGGCTTTCGGGCGAAACATCCGGATACCAAATTTTGTATAGAATAGCCTTGCTTTTTCATAACACGTTTGATTGCAGGTTTATTGAGATTCGCATCATCCATCCCTCCCCCTGCAAGGAGTTGAAGGACAGTCTTTACTTTTGCAGACTTACTTCCTTAGTAATTTCACGTCACGTTTAATATAAGGCCATTTAAAACAATAACAATGATAAGAAAAGGGGAATAAATGATATGGATCTCTGCATTCATGTCACAGCTGAAATCCATTTTACCCGACCCTTACTTGCCACTGATTTTTATGACTCGTTCTTCAAACAATACTAGACCACAATAGTGACCGAGTGTTCTATGGCTACTCCCTCATCACCATGTCTTAGGAATACCAAATTTCCTATGACCTGGTATACCTTCACTGGTGTCTCATGTCCAAACAATGTCACATGTTTAGTATTGGAAGCCTTTAATACCAAGCCATAACAAATATTTATAACCAGTTTTCTGTTTTTACGTAAAGGTAAACGTAAATACTGTAATAA
>OX421446.1:21831917-21849417 GCA_949126865.1 Montipora capitata
CTGGTTGGGTACCAGGCTTCACAGTAGTAGGCCCGGGTTTGATTTCTGGCCAGATGTAAAAGAAGAATGCACCTTTTATGGGTCCTACATGTATGTGTCCCTTCTGCGCATCCGCTTAGGGTAGGTCTGTGCCCAGTAAATGTGATAAACCCCTCATCCCTGGCTCCCTCCTCCTTACTGCCATCAGTAGTGACTGAAGTTAGATGTCCCTTAAACAGTGACCATCTTTTCATGGGATGCACCCTTTGACTTTCAACTCCCTATTCTTTGGGTTTTCAGCATTTCTCTTCCCTTACCCCTTCCCCACTGATGCCCACCACACCCTCCCTCCCTTCCACTGACTGGACAGTCATGCAATGTTACCTGAAATTGTTGAACTGACGATATTTTTGGCAACCTCCAACTTCATGGATTGGTTTCCGTCTGTTTTTGAGTCCACCTGTGGCTCTTCTAATTTGTGAATCTTGCGTTTTTGCTCCATCGCTTTATTTAAAAGATCGAACACTTCTTCAGCTTTTTCATCAAGTTTTTTCTCCAGTTCCAAAATTTGTTGTTTAAGCATTTTGCTTTCCTGGAGATACTGCAGTGCAAGCTCAGTGACTTGAGACTTGTCAATAGAAATTCTTCTTACAAAAAATGCGCGGATTGATTTTCTCTTTTTGACATTTTTTTCTTTTGCAACTTTCGAATGAAGGTACCGTGTTTCCACTCCTAGCCTTATTCCAATTCTTTTTTCTTCATTGTCACTGATCTTGTAGCCAAGAGGCTTCAATGGAGAATTTAAAGCTTCAAAATAGTTTCTTGGTTCAGATTTTAAATCTTTCCAAATCCAGAATGCTTCACCAACACGTTCTGTAGATGCCACAGTTGGTGGAATCACATTTACCATCAGTGGATGCACAATGGCCAATTCTGGGATATTCTGTGTCTGTTGTCTCGTGGCTACTGTGCGCCATAACGAAAAAGGGAAAAAATTGTGATCAAAATCACATTAAAATGAAATAAAGAATCAAGATCTGTGCGTAAAATAATTTCAATAAATAATCGCGTTTCAACGGATCATAAAAAATGAACTATGTTCGGCGTTGATCGCGTATTTTTGCGGTTGTTTTGCGAAAAATGCCGGCACCGTTTCCTCCAAAACTTAAACTTTCGCGGGAAAACAACTGGGAATCCAAGCCTGTTGATATGACATAGAAAGAGGAAAGTGGTAACGAACCTTAAGGCCCGTTTCAAACGTCGAACTTTTCATGTGCCGAATCTAATGCAGATGAGAAAAATCTATTGTTTTCGCTCATTTGCATTAGATTCGGCACATGAAAAGTTCGACGTTTGAAACGGGCCTAAGTTACTATGGTAACTTCAAAGATTTGTACAAATTGGCGGCCAAAACGGAATTGATGCAAGTAAAAAGCTGCGGCTGGTCTGCTCCTATTTTCACAGTATTTATCGCGTGCACAGAAGTAGAGAACGGGAAAATTTCAAGGCAGCAAAGATAGCAGATAGAAGAAAGGTATCTTTTAATCATTTACTCTTTATGTAAACACACAGGTTGTTGTTCATTTTCGCCTTCCGCACTTTTTGTTCTTTGATTTGTATTTAAATGTTTGAAAAGTTCGCCCACAGCTAAATTCCACACATTTTGAATTCCGCCTGGGCTAGCTTTTACCATCAAAAAGATATCTGATCCGCTGCTACTATCTCGAAGCCTTTCAACCCCAAGTTGTCTACGGTGATCGGTCTCATTTTAAGCTTTCGCACTTTTGGATCAGAGGCTTTGATCAATCAAATTGCTGGTAGTAACTCTTGCTTATCGTGTTGTGCTTTTAAATTTTCGTTCGAAAATGTACGACCGTGATAAACTGTGCACTTTTCAGAAGACTGGGGCTAGTAAAAAGTTTGAACCGTCTCGAGAATCTGTGCGATGTGGGGAATTTTTATTTCTCAAAAGGTTTGTTTTAAGGGGCAGTTTTCTGCATGATTGCTCCACTGTTTTAATTGGGTACGGTATAACTCACAACATCATGCTTTGTGGCCAGAAACCCCCCAAAAAAAGCAATTTATAGGTGAAATACAAAAGTTGTTTTGAGTTGTGTAGCCAATAATTATCATTGATTTTATTACATGAACAAAATGGTCAATTTGGAAAGGTAGAGACTTGTGGGAGGCTGTCACTATGGAAAGCCATAACTTTCTTATGTGGTCATTCGTTATTATGTGATGTAGTTTCATGATTGTATGATGTGGTTTCACCATTACGTGGTGTGGTTTTGTCATAAATGTGATGTGGTTTCACCATTATGTGATGTGGTTTCATCATTATGTGATGTGGTTTCACCATTACGTAATGTGGTTTTGTCATTATGTGATGTGGTTTCATCATTATGTGATGTGGTTTCACCATTACGTAATGTGGTTTTGTCATTATGTGATGTGGTTTCACCATTACGTGATGTGGTTTCATTGTTATGTGATCCGGTTTCGTCATAATGCCATTTCTTCGTTGCGTGTTGTGTTTTGTTCATTATGTGATACGGTTTTGTCATCGGCTGTGTCTACATACCCGGCAACCAGGTACGGTTTTCAAAATAATAGGTACCCGGGAATCTGAAATCCGCATATAACTTTCCCGACATTTCTCATTGATTTCTTCAAAGAGGATAAGACGGTTTTCAAAATAATACATTTGTTTACAAACCTCAAACAATTCCAAAAATTGCCTTGGCTTTGAAACAGAAGCAGCTGTAGAGCTTAGGGGTAGAGTGAAGTCGCAATGTTGATGTCGACACATATTCGTGACGCACTGAGGCATCTCTATAATAATATCCTCGGAAAACATTAATGAAACTGCCCCGAAGCATTTGATGCTTGTTCAGAAATACCAAGCGATTCGAAATAAAGGCCTTCTACCTTGGGGAACGAATTCTCCGAGATGAACAAAATCGATCACTGTAAATTCTCGACTCACCGGTACGGTTTTCAAAGTACTAGGAACCCGGCACTCTGAAATTCGCATACAAAACAAGAGAGGTTTAAGCCATGATAAAATCAATAAAACGCCGGTGTATATTACACTGTCTGATTACATCAACATCGTTTCATATTATGATATGCCTTAACACAACCACATTTGTTTGGCTTAATGTCATCAATTTTGTAGGGAAGATTTACCCGAAACCACTGTTTTAGAAAGCCAGAAAAGTCCAGTTGCGGATGCTGTCCACTCGTCACGCAACGTTGTGCAACATAAAGAGGCCGAGGGGATAAAAGCGCTGCTAAAACTGAGAATAACTATTCATTCGATTGCAAATACAACCGGTAAGACTACAGACTCTCTTTATTCCTGCACGGATATTGATTACTCTCAGCACAAAAGATGGAAGATTTTCTTGAAAAGACTGGGCGAATTTCAGTCTGCGTGGTACTTAGTATTTTGACAACTGTACCTGCGAGTCGAGAATTTACAGTGATCGATTTGTTTCAGCTCGGAGAATTCGTTCCCCAAGGTAAAGGACCTTTGCTTCGATTCGCTTTTTTTGCTGAACAAGCATCAAATGCTCCGGGGCAGTTTCATTAATGTTTTCCGAGGATATTATTATAGAGATGACTCAGTTCGTCACGAATATGTGTTGACATTAACATTGCACTTCACTCTATCCCCAAGCTCGACAGCTGCTTCTATTTCAAAGCCAAGGCAATTTTTGGAATCGCTTGAGGTTTGTAAACAAATGTACAAATGTCTTATCCTCTTTGAAGAAATTCGATGATGACAAATTTCGGGAAAGTTATATGCGGATTTCAGACTCCCCGGTACCTATTATTTTGAAAACCGTACCTGGCTGCCGGGTATGTAGACACAGCCGATGACAAAACCGTATCACTTAATGAACAAACCACAACATGCAACGAAGAAATGACATTATGACGAAACCGGATCACATAACGATGAAAGCACGTCACATAATGGTAAAACCACATCACATAATGGTGAAACCACATCACATAATGGTGAAACCACATCACATAATGATGAAACCACATCACATAATGATCAAACCACATCACATAATGACAAAACCACACCACGTAATGGTGAAACCACATCACATAATGGTGAAACCACGTCACATAATAACGAATGGCCACAAAAGAAAGTTATGGCTTTCCATATGTCACAGTTTCATTTACACCGGAGCAAAGTGGTGTGTTACATCATTCATTGAAATGTACGTGTTCAGTAGCTTATGCAATGATTGATTGGTTGACTGGTGTGAATATTTTCCAGGGTTTACTTCAACCACAAGATGCAGTGCTAAAGGAAATTGTGCGATGAAATTTAATTGGAGAGAGTTTCTTGAGGTGCAAGAAACAGACCGTCCTCTGATTGTGAATTAATTTGTGATGCAATTGTAAATTAATGTCTTACTGTCAATTCTTGGGAGGGTAGAAGTTTCAATGTCATTCTGGATACGTCTTATGAAATTACTCTTTTGACATGAAATGGGTCAAGTGAATTGTTTCAGACATCCGGTAATTATGGCAGAGTCAAATGCCTTCACTTTGAACAGGTTAAATGCAAGCAAGAGATGTTCATTGCAACAATCAGTGACTTCCTCTGTTAATATAAGAATCGTTTCTCAATAATTTTTGACCAAAATCAAGAAAGGTTTCACTATCCCTTAAGTCTGAGAAAATACATGTAGTAGTAAGTC
Source organism: Montipora capitata (assembly GCA_949126865.1). NCBI lineage: Eukaryota > Metazoa > Cnidaria > Anthozoa > Scleractinia > Acroporidae > Montipora > Montipora capitata. The sequence continues at coordinate 21,836,630 of OX421446.1, forward strand.
ATCTTTCAACAGTAAATACATCAAACATCAAGTCTGCTGCCTAACTAACTGAAGAGAATGTAGTGTAACGTGAAGTGAACCTGCTGCCTAATGGTCGCCTGGTTTCCTGAGGCACCTTATTTCTGAGTGTGGGTGACCAAATTTCTGAACAAGTAGCCCAAACGGGCGCCTTACTTGATTCATCCTCATTTTCTTGTAAATTTTGATACCGGCTGGAATTAATTAATTCTGGGTTCTTGAAAAAATGACTCGGGCTACTAACTTTTAATGTCGGAAGCCCGAAGGGCTCCTAGAAAATTTTCTTAGGCAGCAGCCTTGAACATAAGCAGTAACTTGTAAAGTAGGTGTAATGCAACAGTTAATTTGTTATAGTATACTATGGATCATTATACTTTCCTGAGTAACCGACTTCCGCAATAAGACCTCGCATTGCTATCCGTACACGAATACCAGCGATCCGTACTCGAATACACACGTCGTTTGTAATCCGTATACGAATACAAGTAGTACATTAATTTAAACATGGTTGGAATCCGTACTCGAATTCAAACATCTTATGTACGTACACGAATACCAGTGATCCGTACACGAATTCAAACATGCTCGAATTTAAACGTCAATACGAACACGAATTATTCTCATGGACTTGATTACCGAGATCGGTGGGATCATTATACTCTCCTGAGTAACCGAGTACGACTTCCGCAATAAGACCTCGCATTGCTATCCGTACACGAATACCAGCGATCCGTACTCCAATACACACGTCGTTTGTAATCCGTATACGAATACAAGTAATCCGTACACGGATGCCGTAATATCACGAATGTGTAATAACGGGGGAAGAATTACGTTGATTCGTACACGATTACTTTATGATGGAAATTCGTACACGAAATCCGTACACGGACCGACGACTCATGAACCAATGGTTGTTATCGAGAGGTCTGGGAACAAGTTATATTTATACATTCAAAATGGCTGCCCGTGCAGAAAGCGAGAGAGGAGAGAAGAGAATATGTAAAATTCGCAAGACGGTGATAGCCTTTAGATGTGAATAAGAAAGAACTCTTTGACTTTAAAGGTAAGAGGGTTGTTTTTAAATATGTTAACAATTTCATTGTGAATATTTAACGAAACCCCACAGTAAGCAGATTCAGTCAGTAATGTATAAGTATTAAATTTCATTTTTAAAGTTTTTATTGGTAAACACGATCTTGTGTCTCGGGTACCCAAGACAACCCTTCCCCCCGAGTTACCCTGGGCGAGAAAATTTTTCTCTCATTTGTTTAAAACATCTACCAACCGTTTACTGGAGGGCGAGACAACTCGGGTGGGCGAGATAACTCGGGGAGGCGAGTTGTCTCGCCTCCGCAGGTCCGAATAACCCTGGCAGGCGATTCAACTTTTTCGCATGTAAACAATTTGGCTCGACTACCCGAGACACAGCAAAATCTTAAATGCGCAATCACAGAAGCAACAATTTGAGACCTTATACATGTTGCTAGCATTCGCGTTCGAATGAAAAGGTTTTTCCCGCCAAAATTCTCACCGCAGCCAACGGAAACTGTCAATTTAAAAACATACATTTTAGTTAAACTACACATTACTGCTCAGTTGAGATTATCAGTCCATCTTCTGAATGTGCAGACACAACTATACTTAATAAAAGACTAACTGCAAAGAAGGGCAAATGATGATGCTTATTTTTTTAAAGATGAGTCGTAAAATGTATGCATAATCAAGTAGGGCCAACTTCGTCTCGTTCACGCAATTCTCATATAAATGCTCGATAAAGTTGTCTTGGGAAGGAGGGTTGTCTTGGGTACCCGAGACCATATAAAATAGTATGATCATTTGTACTTATCATAGAGCTAGGACAATGTGCGAGCCAGCTAGCCATGCAAGTCATGCAAGCCATGACTGTGAGCCATGCGAGCCATGATTGCAAGTCACACAGTTATTGAATGCTAACCGTTTTAAAATAGGTGCTTAGACTTATAACTGTTTATCAGCACTACTTGAAATGGGTGCTTAGGCTTATATGTGAAATTCGCAGGGCTCTCAGATTGTCCAGCCCCCGTATCATCCTTTTGAAGAACCCTTTTTTTGTAAAATTATTTGTTGATATTTCCCATCATGCACATGTCCAAATTTATGCCATCACTGATAATGTATGTGAGTGCTTAGTTTTCAAACATTACATTTTAATAGTAATACACGGAAAGAATGTTTGCCTATAATATAAGATTTTTATTTCAAATAGAAGACTTTGCACTACAAGTTTAATTACTTTTCTTACAATCTAGTGTGACCAACTTAAACCAACAATATTTATTTATTTATTTATTTATTTTTTTTTGTAACAGAAGACTGTGCACTTCAAGGTGGTGTATTTTATTTTACAATTAGTTGTATCCATCAACTAGTTTTCGCTGCTTTCTCTTTTTTGGCCCTCTTTCTTTCTGCTGTTGCTCTTTTGTCCTTTCTCTTTTTCAGCACTTTCTCTCCCTCTCTCTCCTGATTCCTGCCAGATGTGCTGTTCATAGTGGGATCATCTGTGCCCAACAAAATAGGAATTAGTCAAAAGTTAAAACAAACATCATGGCATCTGACAGGATGCGGCGATGCGGATCCGCATAATTCACTGAAATCCGCATCTTCCGCATAATTCCGATATTTTCCGCAAAAAACAGAAGAAATATCTCATATTAGTGATAAAGCAGGTCCTTAACATCCTCAAAAACATAAAAGCCGAAGAAATTGACTGTTTTGAAACGCTTATTTTCGTGAACATTGAAGAAAACACACCATTTCGTTCGCAAGATGAAAGTTCGTAAGAAAGATCGTAAGCAGTTTCCGCGCATTTTTCCGCCAATGAGCCTGGACACTAGTTTTTGTTCCTACAATGCTTTCCATTGGACGAGAAACAGTTACACTTCAGCAAATGACGTAACTTATAAGAAACTAAGGGCGCGTTCGATTGACCGTATTCCGGAATAGGATTACATAGAATACAAGTTAGAAATCCTTCGTTTTTACGGAGATTCACATTAAAAATGTCGAACACCTGCTGAAATGCTGTTTTTAAACATATCTTTATTATCCTTGTTGCTTCAAAACGCCAGACATACCGTTTTGAATTCATCACTTCACGTATTGTTATTCCGGAATACGGTGAATCAAACGCACTTTAAGTCAATGATCGAGGGAATGGATCGCGCTCCAAAGGTATTACAATTTTGCTCCATTATCTCCAAATTGAAACAAAATTCATGATGAGAAACAAAATAATTTTTTATCGCTTTATTTATTTTACCAAAAGTTGCGGGAAAATCCCAACTTCTAACCCTTTTATTTCAACGGTGAAAGCTGGTCGGAAATTGATGACTCCTCCATGTAATTTAATCACAAAGGGCAAAAATTCAGTCACAAATGCGATTGTATTGGTTGCAGTTTCGATTACGGATTTACCGTAATCATGTAAATACATTGGACGGGCCTAATTATTAGTTTTATAACTTGTTTAAGTTTCCGCATAATCCGGTGTAATTTCCGCATAATCAACGCATGTTTCCGCATAATATGGCCAAAAATTTCCGCAGAATCTTCAATTTTTTTCCGCATCCTATCAGAAGCCATGAAACATGACACAATTCGAAGAAAATGTTTGTGATCCACTGAAGGCGGGTGGAATTGTGTTCTTTTGATGTATACGTGAGACTTCAATAAACATCGGTAAGTAGTGTTAAGTGTTTTGTGTATTCTACACAGGTGTATTGTGTACTGTAAGTAGTAGAAATACTGTTTTGTAAGTATTTATTTTTAATTTAAATAAATAAATAAATAAATAAATAAATGAATAAATAAAAAAAAAGAGACTTCAACATATTTTTCCAGAGATCAATAATTAATAATAATAATAATAATAATAATAATAATAATAATAATAATAATAATAATAATAACATGCACTCACCAGTTATTGTAGCATATAATTCTTTTGACCCTTCAAAATTTCCTCTGAATGAAACCTGCAATGAAAAAACGTAAGGGAAGTATCCTTCTTCCCTTATTACACATTCGTATTATGTGTGATATTGCGGCATCCGTGTACGGATTACTTGTATTCGTATACGGATTACAAACGACGTGTGTATTCGAGTACGGATCGCTGGTATTCGTGTACGGATAGCAATGCGTGGTCTTATTGCGGAAGTAGTACTCGGTTACTCAGGAAAGTATAGTGATCTCTGATGTGTAGTATTTTCCATCAGAACTGGTGGGTGGCACACCTCATACAGTTCGATGTAACTTGTCAAGTAGTTCTAACCATGCAGCTAATTTGTTGTACGTAGTATACTAATTTGTAGTATTTTCCATCAGAACTGGCAGGGGGCACGCCTCATACAGTTCATTGTAATTTGTAAATCTGGTCTAACCATGCACTCGCGGCATGCAGTTAATTTGTTATAGTATACTTATTTGTAGTATTTTCCATCTGAACTGGCAGGTGGCACGCCTTATACACTTCGATGTAACTTGTAAAGTAGGTCTAACCATGCAGTTAATTTGTTACAGTATAGTATGAAGTATTTTCCATCCGGTTCTGTAGGTAAACATGTTTGACAAACTGAGGAGTACACTACTAAAGGAACTTACCTTCAAACAATGGTTGCGAAAATTTTCACCACAGTTTATTATGGTTGGTGCATCATCGGTGTAAGTTGTTTGATAATAGTCTCGGGCCCAGTTCAGCTATCAAACCTATTAACTTTACATGAAAAACAATTTAGCATATAAGTCAATGTGAAATGGCTGAGCCATTCTTCTAGCTGCTATTTCAACTTTCAAGCAGGTTCGATTTAGGTACTGACTTTTTCTTAGATGGGACGTAAATTACTGCGAGCGGGGATTATGACAGCATACAGTGCACATACATGTATTATATGGCAATTATATCATGATTGTCCTAAGGTCAGCCTAAGGTTTTATTAATTCCCAATCAAAAGTTTGGTATCTGAACTTAATAGTCTTAACTTCTATGTTGCCTTTAACATTGCCAAGTTTACTACTATAAGGGATATTTTGTTATGCTTTTGGGATTCAAAATGTGCATTCATCCAAAGGAATCGTTGTATTGACAAAAACAAAAGCCATGGTATTTGAGGCAACATGAAACCACTTCTGGAGGTTACATTTCCAAAGTAGAAAGACAATTTAAAGAGATGTCATAATTGACAGAGGCATGTTATGTACCGTATATATCATTGCTCCAACCTACGCAATGTAAATGATTAGGTAAGATTAATTTCGGATTTAAATATAGCTATCAAAATTATGAATTTACTGTCACGCAAAGTAATTGTTTTTTTAAGTTGAGTAATAATTGTTTGCTGCTAGTTGTATTGCATTAAGTTGTTGCTATTTCTGCATCGGATAAAGCGTCTGTTTCAGCTCTGAATTTGAAGAAAACTGTTGAGTAATTTTATCCTCAAGTATTTATCTTACCTACATTCTTTCGTATGTAACATTTGTATGTGGGGTGCATTATGAGAATGGATTATTTTCGGTATTAGTTTCTTGGGAATAATTCATCTTTGAGTTCCACTGCATGGAGGCACCTGTCTAAAGCTTATTAGTATCACCCAACTAGTGGACTAATGCAAATGCTGCATTTTGATTGGCTACTCTACTAGAGGACTATTAGTCTCGAGTAGCGAAAAGCGTGACGCTTTCTTTCGTTTTATTCCCAAATAAATATATTTTCAACTTGCATTTGCTAACTTTGTTATTGCCTTTTCTGTCCGACTAGTTGGGTGATACTAAACCAAGTAGACCCTTCGCCCTCAAGGGCCACGGATGAATAGCCCATTCGGCTTCGCTTCATGGGTTATTGACCTGTAGCCCTTGCGGGCAACGGGTCTAATTGTTAAATAAAACAGCTTCATGAATATAGTGCAAATAAGTCCATCCAAGTTTCGGAGCAATTTAATTGCCATTTCAATGTGCACTTGTGTTATTAATAGACAAAACTGAGAATGTGACATTTGATTGCATTTGATTAGATAATTAAACTATTGAAATAGTTGTTGCAGTATTCAATCAACACCGTTTCAAGGGTAATGTCATCTTCCATCTCAAGGAAAATGTCAAACAGATTCTTTGATTACATGTACATTTGCTTTGAGGAAAAAAAAAAGAAAAAGCATTCACTTCTGGCCTAATTGAACAAAAGTGGTGTAAAATCACATTTTAGTCATTTTGCTTTTAAAACCAAAACTGATGTGTTGGATCACAAAAGCTATATTTGCTACTCTAAGCAAAAATGGTAATTATTGTTATCACATTTGCTACAGTGAGGAAAAAAAAATTATATTGATCACAATACTACCTGAGCAAATAGTTGAACTTCCTAACGTAAAAAAGCGTGACAACCTGGGTATTTGACTGCATTTGGTATAAAAAGCAATTGTGTGAAAAAATTGTATTTTGGTCACATTCATCCCGAGCAAATCTCTACAAAAATACGTGCCTAAACACATTTGCTATCCTGAGCAAAACCCTGCAAAACTACACATTTGTTATTCCGAGCAAATCGCTTCAAAAATTCTCGTTAGAACAAACTTGCCGTTCCGAGAAAACAGGTACAAAAACTAATATTTTCTCGGAAAGTACTTGCAAAATTTTAGTTTTAACATCATGTTTACTACCCCTCCAAATGTCAATAAAAATACCATGTTATCCCTACTTTTACTCACAACAGCAAATTGAAGACAAATGTGGCTTTTACGAGCATTGCGTTGGGTAGAAACACTGTGGCAAATGTGATATTTGCTTTTCAGAAAAATTAAGCAAACGTTTACAAACGTAGCTGCATGCATTTGCCATGCATTATTTTTCTCCACATTTGCTATATGTGTTTTCGTTCAGTGGGATACTAGTATACTGTAACCATACTTGAGAGAAAACTAAAGCAGATTTGTCACGTTACGAATGGAAATTTGCAATCTAGAAAATTACTAAATTCTAGAAAACGATAGCTCATCGGAGGTTTGTGTTAACGCTTGATAAAACCTGACCGCATTATAAGGTGTGTCAAACCAAGGTAATTACTCCACAGTTCTTACTGTTGTTTTACGTTCTTTTAGATTGCTTTAGTTGTCAGAGTTTTCAAGTTCCTTTTTCGCCTCTAAAGCCTTCATGTTTTCCTTCTCCAGCTTTTCTTGAGCATCTTTTAAATCCTTTCCAAAGGTGGCGGCCAGCTCACGAACGTTCTTTCTGGCCTCTTCGATGGTTGGGTTGTCCTCCAAGTAGTTGTACAGATCTTGTCTGGTCTCCTTGATTTGGAGCATGTACACACCACACACGTCATCCAGAGCAACCCACTTGGAATAGTATCGCAGGGCCTTTCCCTTGAAGGCATTAGAAGTCCACACTTTTATGCGCTTTTCTTCGGGCATCTTCATTGCTCTCTCAACTTGATTCTGCATTTCTCCTGTCGCCAAAGATTCACAGTGCACTTGCATCTGTTGCCAGAATATGGCTGCTTTCATCATGATAGCAGAAAGAGATTTGAGTGCGCCGATGGAGCTGTGCAAGGCTTTAATGGCTGCTTCTGCCAACTCGCCGTCGTCCTGGCAGTTCTTGATTTTCTCTGCGAATTCTAGGCATTGTAGAAGAGCCTCTTGGCGAAGATCTCGCTGCTTCTGCATTTCCTCCATTTGCTTCTTCTTTTCTTCGTTTGCCATCTTCATGGCTTCTTTATGCCCCGACTTGTCACCAATGCTCGTTATCTTTTCGACTGCCTTGTCGATCTCAAGTGTTGCTACCGATTGAACAGCACTTACGATGCCTGTTAACGCACCCGTTATTGTGTTTAGTAGGCTGTCCTGTGCGTCGATCGCCTTGTTTTCTCTCTTCTGAGCCTCGTCATAGAATGCCTTTGCTCGTTCTTCCGCTTCAGTTGCATGCTTTTGCTGCATCACTGCTTTCTGTTTCTTGAGTTCAAATTCTTTTCTCTCTTCCTCCAGAGCTTTCTTTCGTTCTTCCTCAGAACCTTTCGCTCTCTGTGTGTCTTCTAAAGCATCTATTACATCCTTTGTTGCCTTCTCAAAATCGTTGTGCAGTTCATCTGCAGCCGCAGCCATATCTTTGGCAATGCTGGTAAGTTGCGAGAGTGTTTCGAGCGCCATCTCCTCTAGTCCATCTAGCAAGTATTCATAGGTTCCCTTAAGTTCTTCGAGTACGCTCTGTGATGCACCTTTAAATTTGTGTACGGTGACGGCTGATTTGTCGGCCAGTTTCGTTATCTTGTAGCCAACCCGCTGTACTTTAATCTGGACCTCAGTGTGTCCTGCTACACCATTGTACGCGACACGAATAAAGTTACCGAGTTTCCCCAAGTCTTCTACCAGGCTTTGGAGATCCAGCGAGCCAAGAAGATGGCCTTTAGCGGTCTGCACTAGTTTGCTTTCAGCGTTTGGTATGGACACAAGGTTGAATTGCTCTCCATCGATGACTATGTCTGTCCCAGCCATTTTTGTTGGTTTCTTAAGGCTTCAGTTAAGCACAAGAGGAGCTTAGTTTGGAACGGTGTAATTGAGTGCCGAGGGATAAAGCGCGTTAACTTTCATGCGTCCAGTTAAATGTTCTGTTCTAGGAAACAGCATAGTTGGGACTTGTTACCACACAAATCTGACCAATGGTGGCGTTTTCTTACCATATTTGGTTATGGAATGATTTACAGCTGTTTGTAAATAAAGCACTTTTTCATTTTCTTGGAAAGCAGGTCGGAATTTTCATCTGCGTATTCGGGTAGAAAGGGATCTATGCATGTTTACATTTCATTTTCTGTGGCAATTGAAAAGCGTCTCTAAACGCAAGACCACGCACGGAAAAAAAACGTCCTTTAATTTTGTTACCTTGTTTGATTGAAAGGTGTCACGCAGTTAGTACATCTTATATGTCGGCCTGCGGGTCTTTACTTGGAAACTGCGAAAATGAATGAATTGCATTCTTTGCGTGTTGACAGATAAGACGTATCAGATTGAACTTGCCACTCAGTAACCTCTGCCGACATACGAAAACGGAAGACTCGCAGCCATAGCGGCTTTTGTAGTTTTTGTTCCCTCTGTCGTTGCATGATTTTAACGTATCCCGTTGAACTAGCTTGAGCAACATGGCGTTAATTTCATTGAGTTCTAAGTGTTTTAACGCCGTGGAAACAGCTCTGGAGGCTATTAAAAGCGGCGATGCTAAACGCTCGGAGGTCGTTCTGCGGTCCGTGCAGAAAGATGGGCAAATGTTGAAACAAAAAGCTGCTATCCTTATTGGTCAGCTGAGCACGGCAGAGGAAGATCATAAGCGTAAGGTAGAGAATCTCACTCGGCAAATGAACGACCTTTTCGCTGAAGAGACGCAGCTTTCAAACAAAAAGCAAACATTGCAGAATAAGAATTCCTCGTTGAACGAAGAGAGGCAGCGATATCAACGAAGTAAAGAAGAGGCCTCAAGGAGGTACCAAGAGGCGGAGAGAGCGAAGCGAGATGCAGAAAGGGAATATGAGGAAATGAAGCCTTTTTTCTGGATACCTATTGTTGGCTTGCTTCTTGCTCTTCTTGAGGACAGCTCAAAAAAGGCGTCTGAAGCTTACAGAGAAATGCAACGCCACGAAAGGGATGTCGATCAGGCAGAAAGTGATCTCAACTGGGTGAACTGTCAGATTTCTAAGGTGAGCTCACATCTTTCATGTTGAGGGGAAAGGTTTTACTACTAAGGAGATCGATCGGCTGTTTCAGTTTTTGAGAATTGATTCCTCTACGGTATTTCCCAAATGCAGAGCGCATACAAGGTAACTGTAGATCAATTTAAAGGATTCATTCTAATATTTGGCGACTGTTTCGAATGAGCGGGCGTATTGTTGATTTTAATGCTGCCTGAGCTGTCAGAGTCGTCTCATTTAAATGCACTTTTGCGAGAATAATTAGAAGTAGAAAATGTTGTTTAACTCAGCAAGTGACATGGAAACTCCAAAACCCACGACACGGGAAAGCTACAACTCCTTTAAGAGATTGCATTTTTTAAGGTCGTTGAGTCAACTACTTCTTCAATAATACAGAAGTGAACAAACAGTTCATAGGAATGTTTGCCGTCGGTTTCATTTCTGTTTCTATTTTTTTGCGTTGAGTTAATTTAACAACATGTTACGGTGATTCAATTCGGTGAACTACCGTAACCACGAATTACAACGGAATTCCTGTCACAAATGGAGAGCGTTAAATCTGACGTTCCTTTAGTTGCCTCGACGTGGTTTATATGGTGAAATCGTCTTAAGTTTAAGAACGAGCAAATTGAAGTGACGTTATCCCAACGAACTAAATTACAGCCCGAGTAAGGGTCAGGGGCACCCAAATAAGAGCTATAGACGTTAGGCTTTCTAAAACCCTGCGAACTCTGACCAGTACGATTAAGTTTACATGAGCTCGGTCTGAAAGTATACAGGGATTACATTCCCGACCGCCACGAGACTTGCGTGCGGGCTCTTTGCAACGGTACTCTTGCGCATGCGGCAAAATGAGTGCCTATGCTCCGCTTCGAACACAAACCGATTCCAGCTTTTGAGATTTTTGAGTCAGCTGTTGAGTTGATTCGGCTGTACAGGAAAAGGTGTTTTTGCGATCAAGATCTCAGGCTCAACATGGACTCGACACAAAAACTAAACAGTAATTCAAATGTTTCCGACAAGAAAGTCGTAAAAGAGGTAAGCTTATATTAGGCATCCAATATTTATTTGTTTATGCCGTTTCCATGAAAGAATTATCTTTGCTGCCAAACCATGTTTGCTCGTGTTTCGCTCACAACGTTTAAAATCTTGAAGTTGTGAATTTTAAACAAACAGCATTCTTCGTTTATTACGTTTCACTTAAGCACAATTCCACTAAAAGCGCTGGGGGTTTTGACACAACAGATGTTTTAAGAGGTTCCTGAAGGAGGGTCGTCCCAATCCCAATCCCAATTCCATTTCCTCACGTGCAATTTTGGCAACAGAAGTCTGAGTTATTAAATTCCCAGTCAATAAGAAAATGTTATTTATTGGTAGAATAAACAGACTTAAGCCGCAGTTTCAGCGCACCGTGTGTCAGAAGCGGTTAATAGGCTGCCCCTTACCACTGAGTTAAGCCTGATACTGCAGGTCGAGGACATAGGACTTCGGACCACATTCGTTCAGTAATTTCTGTGCCTAAATGACGTCAGCGAGGAAAAAAATTCGCCTGGTTGCTTCTTTCCTGTGATTGTCCTTCGGGGGTTTATCTCCAAGTACTCTATTTTTTCTCCATCATTAAAACTAACAGTTAAGCTGGGCTCGGTAATTAACTCTTGAATAACTATCGAGGTAATGCGCACGATCGCTAAGAATATGGTGAAAGGTTTGTTTAAACTACTTGAAGAATCAAGAAGAGTTACCTTGGTTATTTTCAGGTAGTTTAAAGCAAGTTTTCACCTCATTTCTTTGAGATTTATGCTGCCAACGCTGGTCCATACGTTCGAGATTATATCACTAAGAATACGTTTAGCTCACCACTACATCCCCGATTATGTAAAAACTAGGCCATCTTTGTTTTTCCAAGTATCTTTAGGTGACATGTGTGAAAACATGCAAGTGTCGTGTCTGTTGTTTCTTAAACATGTCATTTATTCTTCTTACAGTGCTGAAGCCTAAGACTCTTCCTACTGTCTGTGCCTCTCTGGTCAAACCATGCATGCATAGCAAGCAACATTCCACCTTGGTTTCGGAGATGGGTGGGTGCTATAAGCACTACGCCGTCTCCCCTACTCCCCTACTCCCACCGTCACTCTGGTGGTGGTAGAGAGCTAACTGAAATTATCCAACCAGCTTCTCAAAATTGTCTAGAATGAGAGAATTGTTCACTTGCCATACCCTACTTGTTCAATGTTTGATGGAAAAGAGTACCAAGCTAACATAATTTCGTTTTTTTTTTAAATTCAAGTAAACTGTGACAGTACATCTTACATTCAAATAAATTATGTTATTCGAGTCTTTCTCTTGCTACGTGTGGGTTTGGATATTAACTTTTGAGAATACTTCTACTTGTAATAGTGGCAATTATGAATATATGGTACCTACAATAATAAAATTAGAGAGTTATTTAAGTTACTGTGTATTTTGTTTTGTGGTAACATACCATAGTTGTTGTTGTGATTGTTGTCGTTGCTGAGGATGAACCGGATCTGCGCAGGCTGTTTTCTTGAGTCCATTGTGGGTCTATCATTGGGTAATCAGTTGGATCAGTTGTGCAGATTGAATAAAATCTTAGAGTATGAAATAGACAATGCCTCTAATCTTGCTGGATGTATGATTACATTCCTCTATAAGTATCTTTACACGTAGCGCAAAATTTAAAGTGCCACTGAAACGAAATTTTTGTATCCTCTTTTATTCGCCCAATCTATAGTTTCAAACGTGCTTAAAATCATGGTGAATTTTATTTTTGTCAATTCCTAACGGAAAGAGCTGTTTTTAGCTGTCGAAATCGACTTTTTCAAGCGAAACTGTGTCCGGGCTCTGGAACCAAGTTTAAAGACCTTGTGACGTCACTGGTAGTATTCACGCATGAAGCTTTATAGATTCTCTCTTGTTTTCACTTGACTTATTCAAGGTTATTCTTCATATTATCGATACCTACTAGTTTTCTACCTTGTCATTTCTGTCCAGCCTTGACAGAAAATACACATCATAGACGTTAGAGGGCGCCAGAGTGTAGATT
>OX421446.1:21851917-21858907 GCA_949126865.1 Montipora capitata
TCAGACATGAAATTCTGATTTAAATGTGAGAATCTTGAACAATTGATAGACGGTGTTACATTCGGTTAAAGGAAGTAAAACTCAACAAATTATAAAGCAGCTCTTTTTTGTGTGACATTTACAGTCTCCCTTATTCGATATACATGATATTTACAGTCTCCTTTATTCGATTCACATGATACTTACACGCCTACATTTTCAATTTACATTATTGATATTGACAGGCTCTGTCATTCGATTTACATGATATTTACAGGCCCCCTTATTCGATTTACATGGTATTTAGGAAGGATAACGTTTTTGCAAACGTTGGCCCTGTAGCACTTATATTTGAACAGACTTAACAGATTGGAATGTAAAGTGAAGTGCTAAGTTTCTACCCCATATGAACCATGTGAGCGTTAGCCCTACTGATGGAAATGAGCCCACACAAGGACAGAGAAAAACTCTGACCAGGGTGGGAATTGAACCCACGACCTACGGTTTAGATCACCGCTGCTCTACCGACTGAGCTACAAGGTCAGACGGGATCAGGCCGTGGGAACTGAATACGAATTGAATTGAATATGTTAAAGTCACGGCAGTGAACATGTACGAGTACAAGGAAGGATAGCCTGTTTACAGACTGCCCCTCCCCTCAAAAAAAAAATCGGAGAGGAACGGTTTGTTATTTACCGTTGATAATCGTGTTCCATACCACGTGATTTTTCCTGGAATGTGTGGAAAATGATTTGATTGGTTATTACCCATCGATCATTACATCATTGAAACAACGAGTTTTGATTGGCTTTTATTTTTATTTCTCCACATCAACACCGTGAGAACCACCGTGAGAGATTTTACGATGAGTTCGTTCGTGTGTACTTTGAGCACGGTACAAAATACGGATAAAAATCTTTTTGATTGTCAAAGAGGTTTTTCTTTTAAAGTACGAGCGGAATTGTTATCTATGGAGTGTAAAGTGGAAATCGATTTGACGTACATTTGTTGGAATTGTCAGCGCAAAAGAAACGAAAGCGCTCTTCACGAGGTGAATATAGCACTATTCAAAAGATTGTCCACTCGAAAACGTCTCCCGCTATTCCTTACCAGTCAATGTAATCCCAACCAGCCTAGCCATTCTCAAGTACAATCTACAAAGCGTGATGCCATGGAAGATTTGAGAATGTACACACCGAGGAAAATAACAGCTCATCGGCAACGATCTGTGCTGTTTTGAAGATCAGAGCCGTACCTGGTTGGAACTCGGACTTGCAAATACATCCTCTCCTTTTAAGAGTGCTTCTATGCTATAAAGCCAAGGTATCTTAAAACTATCGGAGACGCTCTTCGATGCACGTTTGAAATCTACCTCATTGACCACCATTTTGAGAATTTAGCTCCAAACGAAATATGAGCCACGCAAATTTTGGTCAGCGTAGATTACTAAATAATGTTCCGGAACACGATTACTAAAGGTAAATCACAGACCGTTCCTCTCCGATTTTTTTTTTTTGAGGGGAGGGGCGGTCTGTACACAGGCTAAAGGATGGATTACGTTTTTGCAAAAGTTCAATTCCCACCCTGGTCAGAGTTTTTCTCTGTCCTTATGCGGGCCCATTTCCATTGGTAGGGCTAACGCTCACATGGTTCACATGGGGTAGAAACGTAGCACTTCATATTACACTCCAATCAGTTAAGTCTGTTACATGGTATTTAATCTCTCTTATTCGATTTACTTGATATTTGCAGGCCCCCTTATTCCTTTATTCGACTGATTTACATGATTATTACAGGCTCGTTTATTCGATTTACGTAGTAGATAAAATATGAGCGGAAGATCTGTATGGGCAGTATGGGCAGTTGTGTACATGTGATCTGAATACTGTGCTGGGATTGGTTTGTACCCTCATGAATTATTAATGATTTTACAAGTCATATTTACAGGTTCCCTTATTGGATTTTCATGGTCTCATGTCCCTGGTTTGAGAAATTCATATGAAGATATTTTTAATCATTTACATGTTTCACCTGAAATATTTACATGTTTTTTAGAGGATTTCTCAAAACATGTAAATGGTAAAAATCATGTAAATTTTCATTTACAGCATCTTCTTGATGATTTACATGTTATTAACATAGTATTTACAGACTATGGAAATTTTCAACTTTTCCAGTAATCTCTGCGATATGACTAAAGTACGACAACATTTTTGAATTGAATTTTTCGCCCGTTAAGGCCCTCTGAACAAACTATTGCGAGGTCATGAAGCACAGGTTAGTTTTTCTTTTGTTTTCTTAGATAGAGAGAGACCTGAGAGAGATTTCCCACAAGGTAAATAAACTGAGAAGCGAACGAGAAGCTTGCCACGAGAAGCTTAGTGACATAAAGAACATGGTTTCATTTATCATGCAAGCTGTTTCATTCTGGGATGAAGTCGTCATGGTGACGGAGACAGCCACAGTGAAGACTGAAAACCTCCAAAGGATAGTGAATCTGGCTGGCAAGAAAACTGACCCTGTAAGGATCCTGAAGAGCTCTGGTACCCACACTATGATGGCGTCCTTTAAAGATCGCTGGATGGAAGTGGCAGAGATGATCAGTTCTGATCGAAACAATGTGATTTTTGACAAGGTAGTGCATTTTAAATTAATGCTCAAGCTTACTGCCTTTTGCTGCCATACATAGAAAAAATCTGAGGGCAAGATATTCATATATTTTGAAATAACTGAGACTGGACAAGCACCTACAACAGTTTTAAGTCATAATTTAATACAAGCACCATACAAAGCACCGCATCCTACAGTAGGTGGAATCTTTTCAGTTAAACGTTGCATCTGGTGTTAAACTTTTTTCGAGAAAAATCGTGGTCACTTTGTCAGGGCTCATCGAATTTGGCCTTCTCGGAATTCTTTCTTTCCTTTTTTTCTTGATTAAAAGAAATTACATTTATTTGCTGTATATTTGAGATAATTCCTGCACTGTTTTTTTCTTGTTGTTCCTTATAGTGCAATTGATTGTGATTTCGTTTTGGTTAATTTTAATGCTTTCTGGAGGTTTGATTGGATTGTAAAAGACCGAGAAGGTGCGCGGTCACAATGTTCGCGCTCCGTTACATTGTCAATACTGTATGTGTTTTAGAACCTCAAAGAACACACGTCTGTGGCCGTGCCATCAACTTTTCCGTCACTCTGATGCATTGTCGTAGTGCTCTCAAAGCTGGCTAAGCTGAAAGCAACTGGCAATGTTTACGATGATGGTCGTGCTGGTGTAAATAAGTCCACCATAATTAATTTCGTTTTGGCTTTCTTAATTAAGCGTTAAAGTCGAAAGCCGCAAAAGCTGTTTCAGAGTGACCAGCTAAGGCCTTCCATTGTTAGAATGTTTTAGCCATTTGTTTGGGCTTCTTTGGGCAACTTCATTCAAATTATGTTTGAAAACGATGATGTAATTACGATACGCGATCAAGCTTGTCACACTTCAAACTCCGCATATACTTCTTCCCTCAACAGGAAATACTCTGCCTTATGTAATCCCCAAGCTTTTGTAATACTTCTACCAGTTTACCCTTCTCAAGAACCAGCGTGCACGAGGACGCTTTGATGACAGGGAAACGAAGAGCAAAAATCAGTAAAAGGAGGATTCCTACACCATCTTCTTCCACCTTAGAATTTTTGAGAACTGAAATATAATGCTAATTAAAATTGAATACAAGTACAATTTTAGATAATTAGGATTTTCAGTTATAATTCCCAAAGTTTTGACAAAAGGATACCCAGCCGTTTTTTGGGTTTGCTTGTTACTACAAGACGATCTGAAAAGGATCCTTTTATTTTTTATTACTTGGTTTTATTTCAAGTTATGACTTGGCTAAGACGTTTATCTCTGATTGTAAAGATGTTTAGCGCAATTTTGATTGCTCAGTAAGCTAATGAAGGATAAAGTTCAACATATAATATTTGAGGTCAATCGTTGGATTTTTCATGGCTAGACATGCTACAAGCAAAGCCAAACCTTTTTTTGTTAGTTGTAGATATTTTATATGTGAAGGGAAGGAACTTAATCAAATTTTAGACCGATAGTTTAACTTGGAATGCACTGTATGTATGGTATAGCAAATAACAATAAATATATCTTGTGATCCTGTTCGTTTATGAACAGCACCTCCATTCAGCTGTTGGTGGTATTTTTGGAAAAATCGGTACCTTTTATTTGTGACATTTGTTAGCTTAGTCACATTAGTGATGTAAATCGGTTTTAAGGAGAATTCCTTTTATGATCTCGTTCTCGACAAATGTCAAGTTAACTCTGACACGATTGTGCTTGCTCGAAACTGCTAGCCAACACGTAGGAAAACAAAAAACGGGAAGAACAAAAAAATCGGGTTATTTCTGCCCTTCACCGTAAACGAGAGTTTACATTTGTTATAAGTGGCGTTTTCCCAGAAATTGGGAAATTCTTCGAAGTCCTTTGGTAATCAAGAAGAAAGGGATTTGTATGGTTCAGCAGTTTCAAGGGTTGAAGTGAAGTGAAGTGAAGTGAAGCGATTAGTCTCTCCCCTCGGGGCTTTTCAGGACTAATTTACAATGTTTTTCGGAGGACTTTAGCCAGACTGCTTATTACACAGTTTACAATTTAATTTAAGGAAGTCGAAGATGCCCCCGTCCAGATAAGGTCAGAGCACAACACCGGGGACTACGTCCCGTACACTTATCGAATAGTGAGTGAGTTCTTTAACGTCCCATACTATTTAATTTCCAACAAGGGTTATGAGACGAGACCTCCGGTTTACAGTCCTTATCCGAGAAAAAAGTCTAACCATTTGCAGATGTAATTACAAAGGCAGCACATTCTCCTCAGTTATTTTAAGACCCTGAGTATTGGTCCGGCCGGAGTCGAACTCACGACCTCCCGCATGACAGCCCGATGCTCAACCAACTGAGCCACCGGTGCGCGGTGTTTGTCGTCAGCGTGCAGTTTGGTGTGCGAGTGCCTATAGTAGACGTCAATCATGTATTAACCGCGTATTAGGCCGCCGTATTGGATTTTCAAAGCGTGGAGAGTTGGAGAGTAACGAAAGTCACATCGCAACACCATATAATCTTGGAATAAAAGTAAAAGTCTTATCTTAAAATATATTTTTGTTTATATTTTACGTTTGATAGCGGTTAAACTTCCGTATAGAATTTGAAACGAGCTTTAATGATTCATCGCATGAATAGAACTGATCTCTTTTTCAGTAAATCGCCAGAAAAAATAGCTTCTCAGGTAAAACTATTCTCGGAGGTTCAGGGGCAGATAGTCGAGATAGGACGAACAATCCGAATTCGAGATTAGCGAAAGTTTACAAGACGAGTAGGAGAGCCCCTGGGAACATTCCTTTATCAAACTAGCTAGTTCCAGAAGCCATTGAAATCCAGTGTTCTGATTGGGCGGAAATTTTCTGGCAAGGTATTCTTTTTCTGCCCAATCAGCGATCAGCATATATCTCGCACTCCTTTCGTTACTTCTTACGCTAGTATAGGCTTAGCTACAAAAATCCGGATTTTTCTTTTTTTTGAGATTTTTAGACGTTCAAAAGATTTTTAGAAAGTCTGGAGATTTTTAGATGAATTTAGCAAGTTCCAAGATTTTAGAACTTTTAGAGCCCAAAAAAATTGGTTAAATGCGTCAAAAATTAATTTAGAGATTGGAATTAGAAAAAAAAACATGTTTTTGGGAAAAATAAAGTAAAATGAGCAGAACGAAGAAGTTCCATGGCTCCATGTACAGCGGTTTTACCATTCAGTTAGTTAAGTATCCCACAATTCTGTTATAGTTAGAGGCACCACGATAATCGCTAATCACACTGAACTTACGTTATCCACAATATTATCCACAATATATATATATATATATATATATATATATATATATATATATATATATATATATATATATATAAGTAGAATGATAAAGATTGAGTATCCAACGGTGATGCCACTTGCGAGGAGGATCCAAAAGGATACAAAACGTCTTGACTCAGATAAGTTAATAGGAAGAATGAAAAAATGAGTCGCTGGCGAACTTCTCACAGGTCTGGTATATTATAATCTCGTGTAAACGTTTCGCCCTTCGGGCTTCTTCATCACACGCTAAAAACTAAAAACTAAAAATACCTGGTACAACTGAACTTGCGCTATTTATACAAAACTATGAACCAAAAGGTGTAAAATGTTTAAAATTACAAAAAAATTATAAAAAATCACAATAATATGTCATGTAATACGTGCGGTTGGAATACATCAAGTGGACAATACGTGAGATAAGAAATAGTTAGCTCTATTCCGAAAAAGGCGTTAATCACCAGACATCGAAACTAATAATTTAAAATAAACAACAGGACTTTGTAAATCATGCAATCAGGTGGCGAAATGATGAGCCCAGGGCCCCTAAAAAGTAATAGAATCCCTGAACAGGGCCTGTGAGAATGCCGATCTGCACAGCGTAACTGGAAAAGAAGTCCAACTGGTTGCACAATTACTCCAGTGAATGATTAATTAAACCTTATTCTATTTTTGGAATTAAACTCGGATCTTTTGTTCAAGCCGTAAGGTTGGAGGGTGCATAACTGTGCGCACCAAAAAGCCTCTCTTGTGAGTAAAACCTTGTCCATATCATCAGTAGTGTCATTAACAATTTTTTCAATAACAATGAACTCAAAGTCAGACATGTGATGTTCTTTTCTATTGAAATGGACGGCCAATTCACACGTGGCCTTGTTGGTCAACATAGCCGATTTGTGATTACGAAATCTGACCTTGAATTCATTCGATGTTGAACCTACGTATTGAATCTTGCATGTTTTACAGGTGACTAAATAGATGACATTCTTCGACCTACAATGTACATCCTGTCTAATGGAGTAAAAAACGGCCTGTACAGGCGCTGTGAAAGATCTTATTTTCAACAAGATAATGTTTGCATAGATCACATTTGTTCTTACATTTAAAACATCCTACGGGAGTTTT
>OX421446.1:21859107-21861607 GCA_949126865.1 Montipora capitata
CCAGGGAGGACTTACTCGCCTCGAAACCGAAAGACAAAAAAATCGTCTTTCCTCTGGTAGTCGACTACAACCCTCATCTACCAAACATCAGCAAAATCATCAAATCATTTAGTCATCTTATTTATGAATCGCCATTGCTATCCCAGATTTTCCCAAAGGGGTCAATTATTCCTTCTTATCGAAGACCCAAAAACATAAAAGAGATTCTAGCAAGGCCTAAAAAAACCCATTACAGCAATAACACTCCCGTAGGATGTTTTAAATGTAAGAACAAATGTGATCTATGCAAACATTATCTTGTTGAAAATAAGATCTTTCACAGCGCCTGTACAGGCCGTTTTTACTCCATTAGACAGGATGTACATTGTAGGTCGAAGAATGTCATCTATTTAGTCACCTGTAAAACATGGCTTGCAAGATTCAATACGTAGGTTCAACATCGAATGAATTCAAGGTCAGATTTCGTAATCACAAATCGGCTATGTTGACCAACAAGGCCACGTGTGAATTGGCCGTCCATTTCAATAGAAAAGAACATCATATGTCTGACTTTGAGTTCATTGTTATTGAAAAAACTTGTTAATGACACTACTGATGATATGGACAAGGTTTTACTCACAAGAGAGGCTTTTTGGTGCGCACAGTTATGCACCCTCCAACCTTACGGCTTGAACAAAAGATCCGAGTTTAATTCCAAAAATAGAATAAGGTTTAATTAATCATTCACTGGAGTAATTGTGCAACCAGTTGGACTTCTTTTCCAGTTACGCTGTGCAGATCGGCATTCTCACAGGCCCTGTTCAAGGATTCTATTACTTTTTAGGGGCCCTGGGCTCATCATTTCGCCACCTGATTGCATGATTTACAAAGTCCTGTTGTTTATTTTAAATTATTAGTTTCGATGTCTGGTGATTAACGCCTTTTTCGGAATAGAGCCAACTATTTCTTATCTCACGTATTGTCCACTTGATGTATTCCAACCGCACGTATTACATGACATATTATTGTGATTTTTTATAATTTTTTTGTAATTTTAAACATTTTACACCTTTTGGTTCATAGTTTTGTATAAATAGCGCAAGTTCAGTTGTACCAGGTATTTTTAGTTTTTAGCATGTACTGAAGAAGCCCGAAGGGCGAATTATAATATACCAGACCTGTGAGAAGTTCGCCAGCGACTCATTTTTTTCATTATATATATATATATATATATATATATATATATATATATATATATATATATATATATATATATATATATATATATATATTGTGTAGTCGGCTTGTTTTAACCAATAAGGATCTTGAAACGTTGGCATTTTGCATTAAAATTTTAGAGCATTTTTGGGAGATTATCCAGATAGATTTTTAGGCAATTTTTCGGGATTATTGTAGCTAAGCCTTCACCAAGAGGTATACGGTCAATCTGCTGTCGGCGATATTTTCTATCGTTCTTCTCGTCTCGATCATTTGGCAGAGTATCCTACGGAGGAAAGTTTTGGTAGCAAGGGCCCCACAAGCTCAGTAAGGAACTAGAAAAATCAAGACTGATCGCAGGTATCATCATTAACTTATAGTTCGATCGTTGTGGTTTGTAATGGGCTTCTTTCCTCCGGCAGTACACTGCTCCTGAAAGTTTTCGGGGCAATGGAATTTCTTGAGGACGGGCCAGACATGTTTGCCGATCGGGCGTGGAGCAAGCAGCGACTTAATATTTTGCTCGCAGAATCGAACCCTGCAATCGACTGTTAAAACAATTTTCCCGTTATCGTCTAGTGACTTTGGGTGATCATTAAAAACCAGGTTAAGTGGGTCATTGAGCTTGAAGGCTGCTTTTGTGGGGGAACGTAAAGAGAAAGACCACAGATAATGCATGTAGATGGTCAAGTATACTACATGTACCGTTTAAAAGCAAGGGTGTAATTTTATCTTTCTGAGTTTACTCAATGGGAATTTCATTTAGCAGAAGGTAGGCTTCTGAAGTGCTGGCAGCTGACAAAAAGTGGCGACTTTACTTTTGAGCCACCTACTTCTCAGTGAAAAGGTTCCCATGCTTTTAGAGTACTGTTTAAATTCTCATTTTACAAAGCCACCTACTGCCTACATCCTAGCCAGCTACTCTAAAACTGGTTATTTTGACTTTGTCGGGCATTGTGGCGTATTTTGCGGGCGAGAATGGAGAATTTCGCGGTCTAAATAAACCAGCCCGCCGAAATAAACCAATGAAAAGTATGAACTTATATTGTACAATTAATTTCAACACTTACTAAAAAGCTTTATGGAAATTTCCTTTCATCTCTTATAGTAATACTTTTAATTTCTAGCCAGCTTCGCTTGATGGTGTATTTCATTCTTGTGATTGTTCAGACTGTTTTGTTGTCTCAATGCCCTCCAAAGTGATAATAATAGTAATGCGCCGATCAAAACTTCAACATCCCCCCCCCCCCCCCCAATCCCGGGCAAACCTCGGGCATTTGACTATCTTCAGTGCCCGGTGTGG
>OX421446.1:21864107-21866607 GCA_949126865.1 Montipora capitata
AAATATCACAAGCGGATTCTAACAACTGAAGCCCTGCACGCCAAACGCAATTCCGATACAGTGGCTAGATACTTTATATGAGGCCTTAGAATTTGCCACCATCCGTATAATACCTTTTGCAGCCTTGCGCTTTTGTTACTTTCACATGGCTTGCATTATGTGTAGAGTAAGCCCCATGGTGTCAGTTACTGGCCGTGTTAAGCAAGCGTCTGTTATTTTCCAGAGCAAAAGGCGATTGACACGAACCGTTGGCATGGTTGCAACAGCATTTACTTTGTGCTGGCTTCCGACCTTCATTATAAATTTTGTGCGGGTAGTTTCGGGAACGGATCGTGTTCATCGGGGATACCTTAATTCTGTTCGAAATTGCCATGTTTGGCCCATTTAGCAATGAGGCCGTAAACCACATTATCTACTGTGCGTTAAACGGAAATATCAGAGGAAAACGTTGCCTAGGAAACCTGTGTAATCACATTGAAAACATTTCTGGTTTAACAAATGAGGTTAATCAAGCAACAAACTACAACATCACGACCCATGACGAGGGAGTTTAAATGAGATTCAGAAACATTTATCCCAACAGACCGTAGTCATGGCAACAATAGTCATGGCAACAATAGGGAGTTTATGAACGACTGACGACCGCTACGGCGACGACAACCGCCGGCCGATTGGCTCAGTTGGTTGAGCATTGGACTACTGTCCGGTCAGACCAACAGGGTGTTAAAATAATTGGGGAGAAAGTGTTGCTTTAGTAACGACGTCTGCAAATAGTTAGACTCTCTAGTTTTCTCGGATAAGGACGATAAACCGTAAGCCCCTCGTCTCACAACACGTTCATAACACGGACGTAACAGAACCCATGGCCACACGTTATTTGCAAAGAATAGGGCGCGGAGTTCCCGTTCTTATAGTCAGTCCAACCAATATTTGACTCAATTGGCGTTAATTATTAATTTCACTTTAAAGTGTCCCCAATTCGTGCTTCAGCGCTAGAACCACTAGACACTAAAAAGACGTTTCTATTCTTTCCTTCCATTCCTTTCCTTTCCTTTCCTTCCCTCTGTTGTATATATCGTGGTTAGGATGGTAAATTCTCAGAGATATTAGCTACAAGCACTCCAAACTACTCTAAAACATACCGAAAATGCTTTTGGTTCCGATCGACTACCACCTGAAGTCGCTTGCAGAACTTCTATTGCATTGTTGGTGGTTTGAAATGAAAGTTTAATCTTTGTCACTTGATCCCACGAGGAACTGTAACCGTGGGAGCATTTTATCCAGGAATATTTGACTCAAATTGGTGGGGTCCCAAGAGCAGAGGGTGCAGCCTTGGGATTTTATATAAATACCGTTGACAACCGAGGAATTGAAAATGGCTCAAATCGCGTCTAAATGAAAAAAACAAAACAAAACAGGAAGGAAGCGAGCCGCAATGGCAATAAGGTTTGGCTTGCTTAATTGAGAATTGTTTCGTTTAATTATCTTCTCAAGTATTTTATCGGGATTCCCATACGAATTTTTACGTTTCTGTTGACTTTCCCTCACACTAAGCTTGCCTGTGGTGTTGGGTGCTTGAATACACTGAGTTTGTTCATGGAGTAGGTTCATGGCCGGAGGGGAGTTAACCCACTGACACTTCAAATAACCCACTGACACTTCAAACGCCCTAGGACGACCCCAGTTGACGGCAACCGGAAGAGACCAATTCGCGTACCAGGACAGTGCTGTCTCCCAGATTTTTATACTAATCATCTGTAATGAAAAAAAGATAGTTAGCAATGTAAATGTGGTTGTGTGAAAACAGGTTAAAAGGGAAGCAGCTCACTTCCCGTTGCCGTCCGCGGCTCAAATTTTCAAATTTTCAAAAATTTTCAAAATTAATGACTCAAAAAAATTAATAACACAACAACAACAAATGAGGTCAAAATCAGGTTAAAAAAATCATGATATGACATCTCAGTAACACAAAATATAGTGGTGTTATCAAATAATTATGATAACAGATATATAAGGAAAACCAACCTCTTTCCCAGGGTCTCTCTAACAATATTAACACACTAGCATTAAATCATAACAATATTTTGACATAAAATAAAATAAAATATGGACAGCAATAAAATGTAAAAAGGTTTTAAAAAGACAATAAATTAGCATATAAAAGGTCAAGTTGCAGAGTAAAAAATCATCACGGGGCTTTGGTTATCAGTTCCTTAATTCCTTCGTAAGCTGATTTCTATGCTGTTGTCCACCTCCATGGTACACCCTTTTGTGTGAGCTTCCTTAGAGGGGCAATAACTGTTGCTAGATGAGGCAAGTATTGTGTCAAGTATGTGATGCTACCGAGAAATGAGCGTAGTTGAGCTTGATCCTCTGGCAAAGGTGCATCGAGAATGGCTTTCACCTTCTCTGGATCTGGTTGAACCCCATCAGCTGAAATAATATGTCCTAGGAATTTCGATTCGGACACTCCCATAACACATTTCTTTGCATTCAGCCT
>OX421446.1:21879107-21881607 GCA_949126865.1 Montipora capitata
GATGTCTTAACAACTTATTGATGAACTGCAGCGTTTCTTACATTCAGATAGAATTCTAGGTAATTTCGACGGAGGAGTTTGAAACTTTTGGATCAGTTCTAGTTTGGACAACTGTGAACTGCACCCGATTATATACAGCCGCCATCGGCTTAATTCTGCCGCTGCAGGACAATTCATGCTCCTGTCCGACGCAATTATACAATGGTAAGTCAGATTCATTCTTAAATTAAATGTGGAATGAGAAAATTAGTTAATATGGAGCGCTCATTTCATTGTAACCGATGCGACTAGTCAATGTAAACAAACACTCTGAGGTCAATTTGAGGTCACTGAGCGCACAATTTCTTCGAAGTGATCTACTCATTGTGAAGCGCTCCCTAAAAAACCCAACCAAAATTTTAATGTACGTTTAAAAACTATATCTCAAGGTTTCAAAACCAAAATTTGGGGCAATTTGGAGAATTCCCATAACCGGGGGCTCGATTTCAGTTTTGCCTATAAATTTTCGCACTCATAAGGTCTTACCAACTGGCCATTTTGATTGCACTTAGCAAGCGTTGATTTTACACTTCAGAACCGGAGATATGTTGTAAATAGGATGTTAGATGTCCATTTTATAGGAATTAAGTGCTAGAACGCCGATAGCTTAACATGTCTGGTTACGCGAAGCAGATTTTCGGTCGGTCGATTTTCCCTTGTGAGGCGGCTAATTTTAGGCTTCAGACGGGCGAAATCCAAAATCTCAAATAATTTCGCAAATCGGCCGTATTTCGGAAAATAAACCCCAGGAGGTTTGTAAACTCGTTAGTACCTCTCTATAGACCGAAAATGAGGGTAGGTTAGGTTTTCGATTGTGGCCATGAATTTTCCGTTTTGCTCGATTTTCCTGTGCATTCTCTCTTAAATAAAGATTGATGATGATGATGATGATGATGATGATGATGATGATGATGATGTTGATGAGGGTTAATACTACAGTATGAAAATGATCATTTTTTCCAATTAAGAATAAAGCTAAAACTAAGCCAAGATGGGCTAAACTTCGTAGAAAATGCAAATTGTTATTATAAAATTCACTCGACTTATCTTCTTGGAAATGAAACTTGCTTGCAACGAGTATCTCTCGTGGCCAGGCATGTCCTCTGAAATCAAGCAGTACAGCTGAAAATGCTAGGCAATCAGAGCACCTGGTTTGCTACACAACTCAAAGAGCCTCTGAAAAGAACTCCTCATGATCAATTGCCTGTACCAGAACATGTGCAGCTTAAGGATAACAAGAACTTCGACCAGTTCCAACACTCAAAGTGTAGATAAACCTGCTGCAACCACTTCCTTCAAGAAAACTACAGCTGAACCTCAGCAGAGAGAGAGCCATCAAACGGATCTCAGCACAATTGACAGACTTTGTAAGTGACGAAGGCGAGATTTAATTTGGATTTTTTAAACGAACGCAGTTCAAGGCTCCACAAATATGTGTTGCTTTTGTGGAAGACGTTCCTTCAATATCGCGGCAAAGTACAATAATAATGAAGTGTTCTCGTTTATCTCACGATGTGTTCACTTTTGTGATGTAGATCGCGTCAATTCGAGTGCATATTGCTGGTCTTTATTCTCAACCGATAAGGTGGACTGGTCAAGCAGTAACTTTGAAGCAGGATGCTACGCTGTGATTGGTTCTATTTTTGATAGGAGCATCTGGAACACCTTAATGTAATAAGTGGCCCTAAATGCAATAAAATTCTAAATGTAATAAAAGTTGGCCTTAAATGTAGTAAAGTCCCAAGTGTAACAACATTTAAAGTCAAAACTAGCTGATTGAATGTTATTGTGATGTCATTTGCGTTTCTACAGCATTTCATGTTGTTATTGATGCTAAAGGATGCAATTGTATTTAATGATATCAAGTGGGATGCTTGTGGCGATCCACGTTTTAAATTCGGCTGAGTTTCGTGGTCATCGCAGTCTCATATGGTAATTAGTCTGTGCTTGTGATTGTCAGTAAAAGTTAAGTTCTGTTGGCCGTGGTTTCTACTCTATTGTGTGATACTATGTTGCTCTAAAGCAAGGTTGTTAGGTTATCGGCCACAATCTATATTGCTCCACAACATGAAAACTCTTGTTAAGTCAGCGAAATGGCTAAAAAGCGCCTTTCCAGACAACTTTCGGTTTTCGCCGTTTTTATATTTGACAGGAAAAGGACGCGTTGCGAATATTTGGTCAGTTGAATTGAACTGAAGGTGTCAAAATCTAATTTGACATCAACAACCAAATCCCACGTAAACGCCACTGAGCGTCTTTTTACTTTTCAGTTTTTAGTGCTTAGCGCGTGACTAAAGTGTACTCAGAATAAACGAACTGATAAGTGTGTTTGAAACAAAAATGAAGAACGTTTCTTCAGCTTTGCTTTTGACGAAACCCAAATTTCGGTTTGATATTCTATTACGGAATACGTAGATATTCTTCTAAATAACACGTTGCTAAATCTCAATCTCTCTCTCGC
>OX421446.1:21886607-21896607 GCA_949126865.1 Montipora capitata
AAGTCTTGGATAAATAGCCCCTTGAGAAGACATGTGGTTACTAGCAAAGTACTGAACCCAGACAGATTGAAGAAAATAAAAGGGAATCGAGAAACATTGGCTTCTGGGCTGACATGTTGATCATGCAACTTCTTTCCATCACAAGTGTAAGCGTGCACTAACAGCATCTGACGGCTTTGTAAACAAAAGTTGAAAGCTGAAGTTAAGCCCTGTCCGGCGGGGTTATTCTATCAAATGCGAACCAAGCAAGATACAGATTTTGTTAGCTTGCTTTATGCAAAACAAATATTGATGTAAAAGTAAATAAATATGGATACACAGTTTTTAAGAAGAGCAGAAGGAAGTTTTAGGACTGTCGATCGAGAATAAAATATTTTGCCATCGGTAACAAAATTTACGACATGAAAATAACATTAATTTTAAACCACGAATATAAAAAGTTACCATCAGCGAAAAACATTTTGGGAGATTTTAGTTGTTTTGTTGTAATTGTACTTTTGGCTGCACCGAGTAAATCGCACATCGAATTCAGCGGGTGCAGTGACGCAGTGATCAAGTTACCGTGGCATGTTTACTCGCGAAACAGTGAAGCATCTGCGTCAAATGATGCCACGATACCGGGTTTTTGTTTTTGTTAGTTTTCTTTTTCTTTCAATTGTTATAAATTTTGACAAGAAATGTGCGAATTCAACACAAAGATCACAATCGCCCAACTCTCAGAGGTTGACCATTGTTTCTGGAAAATCAAAAATTTACTCTCCAAGACAAGGTTATTTATCACCAGGTAATTCCATCGTTTTGGTAATAGCAGCTACTTTATTATTCATCAGCGTCACAATCTTTTGCCGATTTTGGGGGTCATTTTGTTGAAACTCAAGCACGCTTCCAACAGACCTGTTTAATTTCGTGACTTATGCGTTACCACAAAAATTCTCCCCGTATCACATTTCAACACATGTATGCAAATTTGCTAAGCTCGAAAATTACACAACATGATGAATTTACAAAAGCTGGAAATTTCACAGAAATATTTTCCAGCGAAACATTTATTGAAACAAGCAACACATTTGTTACAAGAGGCAAGAAACCCTTCCTATTTCAGTTGCGTGCGTGCAAGCGAAACACACAATCACAAAGCATATGCAATTAAATAAATTTCTGACAGTTCACATCAAACCCTTTTCGAAAGAACCTTGACCGTAAATAATAAAGCACAAAAGAGACAACAAGCTTTCATTCAAATAATTTTTCACTGTCACATTTCCAATTTTTTTAACCTTTGCAGAGTTGAGTACAAAATGAATCTTACTTGCCAGACAAACAGGCAAACTTTAAATAGATGCGACTTCAGTAAACACTGTGAGACACACAACAGAGATCACAGATCTACTTGTGGTGTTCGATTCCTTCTCTGTCTTTGTTGAACCCGTAAGTTACCAGAGAAATTTCCATTTGGTTTCAGTGTTGTACGTAACACCACCTTGGCGAAATATTAGAAGTACAGCTCATTTTGATTTCGGCTCGACGGGCGAAAGATTCACACTGTCGAAGTCCATTAATCGTCGCTTTTAAGATTCCAGATCTTTATGTTTCACCGCCTGTCTTGACGTTCCATTCTTGAGCTCCATATGGGTATATTTTCTTTAAAGATGTACTAAAACGCCATTCGCGTTACAATGACTTCCGACGCCATTACAGGTTAATTGTGCAGAGCAAGCTACGCATTACCCCAGCCCCCTCAAACCTAACGAAATACGCACAGAAGACTCTATGCACAAAGACACCACTTAGCAGGGGAGTGACAGGCAAAACTTTTCCCGACACGGAAAAAAATAACAAACTAGACCCTCCGTGAGGGTACACTGGGCTGCCTGTGGTACGTGCACCGTTCCAGACAATTTTTTTCAAGTTGGGGGGTCATTAAGAAGTCATACCAGACGAGGCCCTTTGGCTCACAGGTCCTCACACGTTCGTACGACGAAACGGATCTGTCCTTGGGTAATATGTAGCTCTAACAGTGCACGATATTGTTTTGGTATTGTCTATCATTGTAGTGCCATGGTAGAAGTCTTGGGTAAATAGTCTGAGAAGACATGTGGTTACTAGCAAAGTACTGAACCCAGAAAGATTGAAGAGAATAAATGGGAAGTGAGAAACATTGGCCTCTGGGCTGACATGTTGATAAACTTCTTTTCACCACAAGTTTAAGCGTGCCCTCTGAGCATCTGACAGCTTTGTAATACCGAAGTTCACTGAAGTTAAGCCATGTTCGGCGGTGTTAGTGTTTGGATGGGAGACCAAAATAATATACCCCTCGTAAAACAGAAGCATCGGACCGAAAATACTATTAACGCTAACAAATGCGAACTCAGCAAGGTACAGATTTTGTTAGCTTGCTTTATGCAAAAACAATATTGATGCAAAAGTAAATAAATATTGATACACAGTTTTTAGAAAGAGCAGAAGGAAGTTTCCAGGACGATCGCTCGAGAATAACATATTTACGACATGAAAACAACATTTATTTTGAACCGTGAATATAGAATATAAAAAGTTACGATCAGCGACGTTCAATTTTGTTATTGTAAGTTTTGGCTGCACAAATAAATCGCAAAATCGAAAGTGACATCGCCGGAATTCAGCGGGCGCCGTGATGAAGTTACCGCGGCATGTTTACTCGCCAAACAGTGAAGTATCTGTGTCAAATGATGGCAAGATACCGGGTTTTTGTAAGTTTCTTTTTCTGTCAAGTGTTATAAAGTTTGACAATGAAATGAGCGAAGTCAAAACAAAGATCACAATCGCCCAAGTCTTGTTTATGCAAAGTCAAAATTTACTCTCCAAGACGCGTACGACGTTATTTATTCTAACCAGGTAATTCCATCATTTTGGAAATAGCAGCTACTTTATTATTCAACTGCGTCACAATTCTTCACTGATTTTGGGGCTCATTTTGTTGAAACTCAAGCACGCTTCCAACAGGCCTGTGAACCCTTCCTGCTTACAGAGCAATACTAAAAAACTTCTCCCATATCACATTTCAACCTTAAGCTTGAAAATTCAATACACAACATGATATTATAATTCACAAAGGCAGAAAATACCACAGAATCCTTTTCCAGCGAAAAATTTATTGAAACAAACAACATATTTGCTCTTAGAGGCGAAAACATCTTCCTATTTCATTGCGTGCGTGAAGACAGAAACTCGATCGTGTTAAATTACCTCGACGGGCGATAGATTGTTGTCGAAGTCCATTACTCGTCGCTTTTAAGATTCCATCGCCTGTATATCCAATTGACTTGCCAT
Organism: Montipora capitata; assembly: GCA_949126865.1. Taxonomy (NCBI): domain Eukaryota; kingdom Metazoa; phylum Cnidaria; class Anthozoa; order Scleractinia; family Acroporidae; genus Montipora; species Montipora capitata. Next base: position 21,889,917 of record OX421446.1, read on the forward strand.
TATTGAGCTTCATAAGGGTATATTTTGTTCAAAGATGCACTAAAACGCCATTTGCGTTACATGACTTTCGACGCCATTGCCGGTTAAGTTAATCATTCTACTGTGTCCACCAGAGAAATCTACGCATTTCCCACTACCCTCTCGACCCTACGAAAATACGCTCAGAAGGCTCTATGCACAAAGCCACCACTTAGCAGGGGAGTGACAGGCAAGACTTTTCCCGACACGGAAAATAAAAAAAACCCACGAAATAAAACCGAGATTCCGACTGGGTTTGGCAACCCAGTAAACAACCCACGAGATGAAACCGAGATTCCGACTGGGTTTGGCAACCCAGTAACAAGCCCGCGTATCGAACACCTGCGCGCTCGACATTAAGAACGAAACGTACTCTGGAATGACAATATTTATTAACCCGCTTTACATGCTGTCAAACATTACACCTGCATCACTGTTATACTGTAATTGGCATTTCTGGATCTCATTGTTTGCGCAAAGTTAACTCGCAGTAGGGATCTCCGAGAAGCTCGATGTCCGGCTTTTTCATATCTCTCAGAAGGCTGGATTTGAAAAATTTGTTTGTTGCCAGCGAATTCATAAACGCCCGTGGTTCGCATTTGTAAGAAAAGGTAAACCGGGATCGGTTGTCTTTCTTGTAAATCTTTCCCCTGTAACTGGCGTACTGTAAACTTGGCGATCTTGATGGCATTTATCAACACTGTCAATTTGTCCGACAGCATCGGTTGCTCGATTTCTAGGCTATCCAGCGTGGACAAACTGCACTATTGAGATGTGCCACCTGAAGAAGAAAATCCAAATTTGTCTCAACGCAACTTGGGAGATATGTCCAGAAATGCACGCAATCGCAAGAATAACAAATATAACAAAACATTTGTTAAGTGTGAACGAAAATAACGAATATAGCAAAAATAACAAATGAAGCAAAAGGCAGCAGCGCGAATATAACGAAAATAACAAATATAACGAATATAGCGAAATTACAAAGGAAACAAGCCACATCAGCAAGAATAACAATTCTTAGAGGGAGACAAGGGAAGGGGGCCTCACAAATATAACGAAAATAACAAATATAACGAATATAGCGAAAATAACAAATAAAGCAGACAGCAGCAGCAAGAATAACAACTCTTCAAGGCGGACAAGGGAAGGGGGCCCCACAAATATAACGAAAGTAACAAATATAACGAATATAGCGAAAATAACAAAGGAAACAAACGGCAGCAGCAAGAATAACAATTCTTCAAGGTGGACAAGGAAAGGGGACCCCACAAATATAACGCAAATAACAAATATAACGAATTTAGTGAAAATAACAAAGGAAACAAGCCACACCAGCAAGAACAACAATTCTTGAAGCAAGAAAAAGGAAGGAGGCACCGCAAATATAACGAAAATAACAAAGAAAACAAGCCACAGCAGCAAGAATAACAATTCTTGAAGCAAGAAAAAGGAAGGAGGCACCGCAAATATAACGAAAATAATAAATATAACGAATATAGCGAAAATAACAAAGGAAACAAGCCACAGCAGCAAGAATAACAATTCTTAGAGGCAGACAAGGGTAGGGGGCCGCACAAATATAACGAAAATAACAAATATAACGAATGTAGCGAAAATAGCAATTAAAGCAGACAGCAGCAAGAATAACAATGCTTCAAGCAAGAGAAGGGAAGGGGGCCCCACAAATATGACGAAAATAACAAATATAACGAATACAGCGAAAATAACAAAGGAAACAAGCCACAGCAGCAAGAATAACAACTCTTCAAGGCGGACAAGGGAAGGGGGCCCCACAAATATAACGAAAGTAACACACAAGTATAACGAATATAGCGAAAATAACAAAGGAAACAAACGGCAGCAGCAAGAATAACAATTCTTCAAGGTGGACAAGGGAAGGGGACCCACAAATATAACGCAAATAACAAATATAACGAATTTAGTGAAAATAACAAAGGAAACAAGCCACACCAGCAAGAATAACAATTATTGAAGCAAGAAAAAGGAAGGAGGCCCCACAAATATAACGAAAATAACAAATATAACGAATATAGCGAAAATAACAAAGGAAACAAGCCACACCAGCAAGAATAACAATTCTTCAAGGTGGACAAGGGAAGGGGGCCCTACAAATTTAACGAAAATAACAAATATAACGAATTTAGCGAAAATAACAAAGGAAACAAGCCCCAGCAGCAAGAATAACAACTCTTGAAGGCAAACAAGGAAAGGGGGCCCCACAAATATAACGAAAGTAACAAATATAACGAATATAGCCAATATAACAAAGGAAACAAGCCACACCAGCAAGAATAACAATTGTTCAAGGTGGAAAAGAGAAGGGGGCCCTTCAAATATAACGCAAATAACAAATATAACGAATTTAGCGAAAATAACAAAGGAAACAAGCCACAGCAGCAAGAATAACAACTCTTCAAGGCGGACAAGGGAAGGGGGCTCCACAAATATAACGAAAGTAACAAATATAACGAATTTAGCGAAAATAACAAAGGAAACAAACGGCAGCAGCAAGAATAACAATTCTTCAAGGTGGACAAGGAAAGGGGACCCCACAAATATAACGCAAATAACAAATATAACGAATTTAGCGAAAATAACAAAGGAAACAAGCCATACCAGCAAGAATAACAATTCTTGAAGCAAGAAAAAGGAAGGAGGCCCCACAAATATAACGAAAATAACAAATATAACGAATATAGCGAAAATAACAAAGAATTAGAAAACAAGCCACAGGAGCAAGAATAACAATTCTTAGAGGTAGACAAGGGAAAGGGGCCCCACAAATATAACGCAAATAACAAATATAACGAATTTAGCGAAAATAACAAAGGAAACAAGCCACAGCAGCAAGAATAACAATTCTTAGAGGCAGACAAGGGAAAGGGGCCCCACAAATATAACGCAAATAAAACGAAAATAACAAATATAACGAATATAGCGAAAATAACAAAGGAAACAAGCCACACCAGCAAGAATAACAATTCTTCAAGGTGGACAAGGGAAGGGGGCCCTACAAATTTAACGAAAATAACAAATATAACAAATTTAGCGAAAATAACAAAGTAAACAAGCCCCAGCAGCAAGAATAACAACTCTTGAAGGCGAACAAGGGAAGGGGGCCCAACAATTATAACGAAAGTAACAAATATAACGAATATAGCCAAAATAACAAAGGAAACAAGCTACACCAGAAAGAATAACAAGTTTTCAAGGTGGACAAGGGAAGGGGACCCCACAAATTTAACGAAAATAACAAATATAACGAATTTAGCGAAAATAACAAAGGAAACAAGCCACACCAGCAAGAATAACAATTCTTGAAGCAAGAAAAAGGAAGGAGGCAGCACAAATTTAACGAAAATAACAAATATAACGAATTTAGCGAAAATAACAAAGGAAACAAGCCACACCAGCAAGAATAACAATTCTTGAAGCAAGAAAAAGGAAGGAGGCAGCACAAATATAACGAAAATAACAAATATAACGAATATAGCGAAAATGACAAATGAAGCAAACAGCAGCATCGAGAAAAACAATTCTTCAAGCAAGAGAAGGCAAGGGGGCCCCACAAATATACCGAAAATAATAAATATAACGAATGTAGCGAAAATAACAAAGGAAACAAGCCACAGCAGCAAGAATAACAATTCTTAGGGGGAAGGGAAGGGGGCCCGACAAAAATAATTTCGATTTTAAAAACCTTTTTACGCGACATTTGATGATAACTTATTTTCTTAAAGGTTAACTTGATTATGTCTTTGTCTTTCATATAAATAACCAGGCAGCAGGACTTTGCGCCATTATAATTATAAGCTTGTGTACATATTTTTAACGACGGGAGACAACCGAGTACACCAATTATTTTCCATTCGCCACGTTATTTGTATCATAGACGACTTTGCCTTACAAAAACAAGGCGACAAAAAGAAGACAATAGAAGAGCTCATACATACTAATGAATCATTTTTGCGATTGTGTTCATGCTCGTTTGCGCGTGATTTGTATGCAGGTTTTTTGCGTATATTTGGTTCGCTTATCGCCGAGTTGCGGGAAAAAGATAAGGGCATGCCAAAACACTAATAACGATGTTGCTAAGTGCAAAGCTGGCATTAGTGGCTTAGAAATGGAAAACGACACTACTTTGCAAATGCTATCATGTAATGGACTTCGTAAGTATTGGAATGAACGCAGCGTCCGTAAGTGACGAATTTCGTGTGTTGCCTGAAACGAGTTACATCCGATTGACGTTTGAAATTTCCGAACAAAGTAGTTATACAACGGTGCATGGAGAAGACTCAAACAAAAAAGACAAGGAGGAAAGAAAGAGGGTAGTAGCCAAAACGCAGGGCCGGGGCCGGGGCAGGGGTCGGGGTCGGGGTCGGGGTCGGGGTCGGGGTCGGGGTCGGGGTCGGGGTGTCTTTTTTTTTTCAAAATTCTTTCGTTTCAATTTTTGTAGTTATTCTCCCGTACTGTTATTTTCGGCATTTTTCCTTCATCTCTGTTGGAAATTAGTCAAAAAATATAAGGAACGTACGGAAGCTTCGATACGCTTTTAATACGTTAAACCAAGTGATTCGCACTTCGCGCGTTAAGTTATGTCGCTTAATTGTTTTAATGTATGGAACTGTATTTGCAATTTGATTTACCACAGCAAGTTTGCATGAGTTGATAGGTGACAACTAATTAGAAATTCAGAAATATATAAATCGAAACTGCAAACGCGCAAATTACTTTTTCACGTTCCTCCGATCAAGAACGTTAAAGACAATCAATAGAAGAAATCAAACCATAAGATCGTGTAGAATAGAAGACACAAATTGTAATATATTCAAGAAATCAGTTGCATTCTTCTTTTAGCCTATCGCCGGCATTCCAAAACATTAATCTACTGTAATATTTGATCTTGCTTAAAGTAGTGCCTCGTACTGGTGCGAATCACCTAGAAACACTGAAGACTCGCTGAGCTCCACATTTGAAAACCACATTGTAATGTTTACTTCGTAAGAAACTTCTCCTCAATACAATTAAAACGAAACATAACATAGCCATAACTCCACTATGGTCGTCACGCAAACGTACTCAGTTGCTTGTTTTCGCAAAATTGTTCTAAGTGTGGTTGTGTTTTTTCTCGTAAAATTGGATTCGATCCCTTGAAGTCCGAATAGAATTGGCTAGCAAGTTCCTATGCGACTGACTTTACTACAAACCGTTTGTGGTAAATCAGACAACAACATTCAGAACATTGACAGCAACACGAACAAACAAGCAAAAAGAACGTTGCATGACTGCGTGACTATCATCGTGGAACTGTGATTCTGTTGTTGTTTTTTTAACGAAGTGAATAGTACGATGAGACTCTGTCTGGCAGTTAGCGTGTATTCCATAAACTCCAATTTTAGCAATTTCGGAAATTCTCTTAATTTCGAACAACAAACTTTGATTTTCGGAAAGACAAAAAAACAAAGTACGATTTTAAGAAAAACTAAAATGCCCGTTAAGAGCTTCCATAGCTTCCGTAGGTTCCTCAATTTTTTTTGACTTATTGCCACCATAAATGACAGTCATTCGAGAATGACGAGAAAATGAAGAAAATTTTGGAAAAAAAGACACCCAGACCCCGACCCCGACCCCGGCCCCGGCCCCTCCGTTTTGGCTACTGCCGAGGAAAATACCGTTAAATATTGATGACTTTTAAACCAATGAATTGCTTCGAACTGACATGTAGGAAAAATTTTCCTGCCTTAATAAAAACACGGAGGAAGAAAGAACGTTTAAGGTTAAGTCTGCGAACTTTGCTATCAACTGTTTCTATCGTGTTAACTTCTCGAAACTGAAACAAAAAATGACCTTCTGAAGAAAGAAAATGTGTCTTGTATCTTGGGCAGTTTGTTTTACGTTATCTTTGCTCACGGTGAGTTTGCTACTGAGTTTGTTGGATCATTGCATCTGTGAGTTTGCAGCATTTCAATTTACCTTAAAATGAACTTGGTTTCCTAACGGTGCTTTAATTCTTGATACCTTAATTTTGCAGTTTACAAAATCGTCGTTTGCTTGCAAGTATTCTGTGGAGCACAATTCGGGTAAGTTTCCATTCAGTGTACTCCGGCGTTTCAGCCGACAAGAAACAACGATGTTTGTTAAGAAGCTGTAGGGCTAGCTATCGCTTACAACGTCCTCTTGCGGTTTGTGACTCCATTCCGAAGGATGCCTGTACCATAGCCCTGTAACACCCCAAACACACAATCAACGGAACTTTACGTAACAGCACTTGAAGCGTGAAGAAAATTAAATGAAACATAAGCATGCAATTTAACTTAAGATATCACTAGTGTTAAAACGTTGAAACGAATTCCTGTTTTCGGGAACGAAATAAGATTATCTTCCTTCTAAAATGACAGCTGTGGAAGATCCAAGCGAATTAAATGGTAAAAGCATGTAGGGCTGTGTAGGTTATAAACTCTATCAGAATTCAGATCGAGAAAGTGTCTGTCTAACAATATTCGCCCCCGTGGCGCTGTAGCCCATCTATTGTGCCAGGATTCTAAACTGATTACTAGGTTTTTGGCCGAGCCAAAGTGTTCGTCTGCCTTGATTAATAGTTTGCTCAGTATTATACCGTTTTATATATAACTACAGGCTGCTGGCAGTT
>OX421446.1:21901607-21904107 GCA_949126865.1 Montipora capitata
ACGAATTTTATCTTCGAGTGCTGAAAGTATCTCTCACGAGTGAGCGAAGCGAACGAGTTCTGTTTATTATATAGATATTGTTGAAATGTCTAGATTTAAAACAACTTGTTTTATTCATTTTCGAAATGATGAAAAAGTGTTCACCAACCACTAAAACACGCATGTTGTATAACGTGAAACAAGATATGAACGTTATGAAAAACAAATCATGATAATGTAAAATTTGCAATAAAAATGTTAATGTAGTAGAGAAGAATTTGTATTAAAGCACAAAAGTATCGTACAATGAAGAGGAAGCTCGCGTTTTATTGGCTAATCGTGCTCGTTACCATGACGACAGCTATATCTTCACATGTGAAAGATAAAAATGATACGTTCACTGCGCGCGGTGAAGATATGATTTTTTAGTAAAAGAAGAAATCCTGGTATTTCATCAGTATCTATATAATAAAAAGTGATAAGTGCAGTGTAATGATGTATGCGGATGATCACCAAGCTTAAACCTTCAGGGAAAGAATCGAAGACGTTAATTTGAGAGTACTATTCTGAACCATGAGGGGAAGAATATTTCAAATTGATATAAAGACAATCTATTCATGTGTAATCACGAGAAATTTCCGTCGGTGAGTCTCGGGCCGAAGCATAAAACTAAACGGATGAAAATTGATGTTATGAACACTGACACTGAGAGTCGATTGAGAGTAACTCTCAAATTAAATTACTAGGAGTGACCATCGACGAACATTTGAATTTTAGTAGGCATGTTTGTGAGGTATGCAAAAACGCATCTAGCAAGGTTGGAGTCTTGATGGGGCTTAGAAACATGTTACTGCGCCTTTCAATAACATGCGGACTCTACAATTCAAAGCTCAATCGACAAATGCGTTTTTCGCTACCGTCAATCAAATGTTCGGTGTCTCCTCCCAGCTTCCGACTATGGTGACTGAACTGGGCTCAACGATGTGATTTGATTACTGCGCGCTCGACAGTAGTCGGAAGCTTCGGAGCCGCCGAACATTTGATTGACGGTAGCGAAAAACGCATTTGTTGATTGAGCTTCGGTTGACCGTTTGAATTTAAGAGTTCGCATGTTATTGAAAGGCGCAGTAACAACGTCAGCTAAACTTACGATTTTCAGCGAGTACAAGAGCGAGTGGAAGAGCCGTCTACCGTGATACGAGAAGTTCGTACGACGAACTCTTGAGAAAAGCTAAACCCACGACACTCGTCTGTCGCCGATTGCAGGATACAGCCATAATCATGTAACTGTAAGGCAAGGTACAATAAATTATATGCCCTCCGTACATAAAGGACCTTTTTTAACGAGATAATTCTCGCTATGAACTTTGAAATTCTGGGAACTTCTAGCTTTATTCCATGATATAACACAACAACTTACCGGAGACATAGGTTAAGATATGTGCGTCCAGTGATTTGGTCTAAATTAAGCAAGGATGTCAAAACTGCAGAACCAATTCACAGCTTTAAAAGGAAATTTCGAATGGTAGATCTTGAACTTTTTATTACAGAGGGATGTAAAAATTGCTTCTTATGTTGCACATAACGAACATTTTTGAGACTAGAAGGACCTTTTAAATTATTTAGCATTATTGTATGTGAAAAGTCCTAATACTTCTCAGTAATATTTTTAGGATGCATATTTTTGCAAATTTTGATTCTCTGTAAGTACTCTTTTCGCATCAATCACTTTTTAACAACATTTTTAGGAAGCATATTTTTGTACTTTTTTGTAAATTTTATTCTATGTATATTTTTATTTATTAGTAAGGGCTTACAGTATTGCTTTTTAGTGTCCCCTATTAGTAGGCCGTACATAGCCAGCTAGAAGACTTTGACACTTAAATAAAGTTCATCATGAATAAGGAATACAGTGAAACCTCTATTTAAGCGGAGACCCTCGGGGTAACGGCTAGGGGCCGCGTAATGGAGGAATCTTTAGTAGAAACTTCGGTTTTAATATTCTAAAACAAACACCTTGAGAGGCTTGTGACAACTTTCGCACAAGAGATAGCTCTAATACCGAACAAAAACACGGTACTTTTAGAAAAAACAGATTCTCGTCAAAATGTTGAGATGAGGTTCTCCCAACTTAAACTGCCCCTGTGATAAAAAAAATCACCTCCTTTTTTCTTTCAGATTTTGAAATTGTGTTAGCTTAACACCTCACTGGCAAAAATATTGAGCTTTAATTTTTATCCAAAGGCCGTTTACTTTGAGTGTATAGCTTTTAGATCTCACGGTCCGCCATTCTGACCGATTGGACCTCAGAGGGTTGAATCAAAAGTGACGTTAAGGCCTGGCCAAACGTTCGCAACATTTCAACGCAACATCCTGCAACATTGTTGCATGATGTTGCAACATGTGTTGCACGGGGTGGCCAAACGCACGCAACATTTTCATCATTTTCAACGCAACATATCAATGTTCATGTGCCCCAGGTCCCTGGCGCAAGAAGTGGTGTTAACGCTCATGCCCTAGC
>OX421446.1:21916607-21924107 GCA_949126865.1 Montipora capitata
TCTTGGGGATGGCACTCATGTTCTGCGTGACACCACTGGAAGGACTGTCACGCTATCTACCACGTCACACACCGCAGTTATGATCGGTCGGCCAATGGTCAAAAAGGCCATGTATGCTGAGGCTAAGATAAGAGATGTTGCACTTTGGACTGAGGAGCTCCCAGAGGAAAGGTCTTCAAAACTTCATTCCTGCAATGGTAAGCTTGAAAAATGATAAGGAACTCTTGAATTACACCCGAAAGTACCTAGACTAGCAACATGCTGTCCTAACGTAGAACGAATCGCGATATTTTTTTGTGCGTGGCTAATTTTTTTTTAAAGTTCAGAACAAGATGTCCCCATGATTTTCTGCTCCCACCCTTCCCCGGAATAATAATTGCTCTTTCCGGTCTTCTCCGCGATAAACTGTCAAGAATTTAAACAAGTGAAAAAGCACGTGTTAAGTGTTCTTTACTTAAGTAGCATGAATGGACACATTATTCGAACGTATTAACTAAATCCTCGGATGTAATTGTGCTGTACTCGAAAATACCAAGATAAAATTCTTATGCGTTTGACTCAAACAACGTAGGTATATATACATTTCAACGACATTTGGTTCGAATTCAGCTAAGCTACGCATAGGGTTTATTGGTCAGAATTTCTAAGCTTTTAATAAGAGCTAGTCCCCTTTTAACTCGTTAACTGCATCGAAGAACAATTTACTGGCTTTGACGGTTACTGGAGGCGGCCAAATTTCTGGCTTCATCGATCCATACGTGATCCATTATGAGTTAGTTCTTCCAACACGGACTTGAAACGAGTTGGAGATAAAAGCGGGGATCTCTTCAACCAGCCCATTTCCAAACGAAATATTGGCAAGAAATCCTCTATGGAAAATTATATTGATTTTGAGAAAAAAGAAAAGAAAAATGATACCTTCTCTCCAAAATCTCATTAACTTCCAATCAACTCCGTCGTATAAATTTCGTTAATTTTGATATCCCACTGTCATATTATTTGCATTGACGAATTGACCCACAGGGTCCATTGATGTCTTTGTACTCTCCCTATTGCAGATCCTGACATCTGTGCACTGGGTTGGGAGTATTTTGACGGTTCCTGTTATCGAGTGTCGTCTGCAAACCTTTCGGCATCTGCAGCTCGTAACGCATGCCTAGGCCTGGTTGATGCTGCGGACTTGGTAAAGATCACCTCAATGGGTGAAAACTCTTTTGTGCACTCTTTGATATTGGGGGAGGCGTGGATCGGACTTGAACGAGATACCCAAGGCGGTGTCTTCCACTGGAAAGATGGTGCGAATGTCTCATTCAGTCAATGGAGCGGGCCACGTGGAAGCAATCCTTGTGTTGTGATGGATGTCAACGGAGACTGGAAAACAGTGAATTGCTTCAATAACGCGCCTAAATACGTTTGTGAAAAAGGTATGGGCAGCGACTGTTTCACTCTTTTGGAAAAGTCAGTGTCCTCGATTTCCAGCCGTTTTGAGTGTGCGCTTAACATCCTCCTCCCAACGAATGGATCACTGGTCCACGTCGTTTGTCCGTGACGTAGCACCCGTCGCAATTGTATTTTGTATTCAGCCAGTAGACCATATTCTTATTCTCTGTATTGGACTGGAACTAGCTTGCAGTGGAGGCTAATGCTAATGCAAATACTCTTTAATATATTCCCCCGCATTAGCCTCCATTGCAAGCTACAATTGTAGTTCCAATGTCCAATACTGAGAATACGAATATGGTCTATTATATTTTGTACTTGGAGGGCAGGCGACTTTCTGATTGGTGGAAAATACATTTGGCTAGCCGTGGTGTGCGCGGACTACCGCGGGCGCACAAAACGGCTGGACAAGTACAATCGAGCCTACATCGGTGTCTGATTGAAAGTAGTAGTCTTCCATTTATTATGTTAATTTTCTGGGACTATCACTAACGAAGATTTCATTCCATATCTTACAGCTGCCCATAATTATTTGGGTTGTCATCAAGACAATCCTCGTTCACCAGCGTTTATTTTCAATCCGGGTAGTTACAAACCAAGTCAAATGACCCCAGGCCTCTGTATGCACGCTTGTGGATATTGGTACTTCACGTATGCGGCACTCAAGCAAGGCAATTTATGTCTGTGCTCTAATTCTACATTAGAAACGATGGAAGAGCGCGCTTCAGACATGTGTTCAGTTTCGTGCTTCGGCTCTGGAGACCTAAAATGCGGTGGTTATGGCAACCACCTTGCTGTTTACACGTCGGTTGATGTGCGGCCTCTGAGTCTGAGGCTATCTTCAGATGCGTCCGCTCAAACTTTGTCGTTGTTCAACATAACGTTCACGCCTGTTTTGCCGGCTGATCATGTGGTAGAGGCCTACACAGTATATCTCGGAGATGGGTATATTTATCACACAAGCGAAGAGTTTGCTTCGTTCATAGTTTTAGAAGCTAGAACTTTCGACGTCTGGGGAAAAGCAATAGTGAAACACAACAAAACCGGCCACAGGTCAGACGTTGAATCCTACAGCGAAGTGACAGCGTTATCCAATGTGACAGGGCTGGACGTATTTTGTCCAACTTGCGCTCCAATCAATATGACAGTCGGTTGCTCTGTAAAGTTCCGCTATGGATCAGACGTAGACGCGCTGGTAAAGTTTGAAAACAGAGAAGTTCCGTTTGGCGGTAGTTTACCTGGTAAGTCACAATCAGTCAGTGAACCAGCCTGTAGCGAGTTTAAGCAAAAATGACGAGGTTTACGAGAACTTTACGCAACGTTATTCTCATAAGTCTTGCTTTACGGAAAGTAAATATAAACTATATATAGTATATAACTAAATAACTAAACTATACTAAACTATATAAACTTTCAAAGAATACCTTGCTTTGTATTTTATAGCTTTTAACAAAAATTGTTGATTAATTTTCTTCGAAAAATGCGTGGTTATCCCCAATTTTCTTTTGAATTTCAGTAACACTTGTTAAGATCTGCTTTTCCCGTACATTCAGTAAACCTCACAAAAATACCTTTGAATTAGTAGGCACGGTCATTAATTAATGGTCGATTAGTGAGTGGGTGGATTGCTCATTCATTTGGTCATTAGAGAACAACTGTGTGGATTTTGTAATTTAAATGCTAAGTAAATCACTTGTTGCAGCCATTTAATCATTTAATATGTAAAAATCATCCCTGGGCGATTTGAAGAACGCTAATCATGTTGATTTATTTGCTCTCTTTGTAGACGCACCTCTCATACAGTTGGGAACTGCAGTTGGTGAATCAGGGTCACCACTCACTTCGGATGGTTTGTATCTATTAGCTGGAATAGATGCCTCAAGTAAAGGGAAACTAGTGGCTCTGGAACTGGATCTCGACCAAGGTGGCTCTTTAGAAATTCAGGTACTCTTTTCCTTTTAGATGCTGAAGACTATATAATCCAGAAATGTTTTTCAGGCCAAAACTGGCTTAACGCGTACACAGGGGGAACGCATAGGTAAGATATCGTTGACGTCACCTATTGTCATTAATGTTCCAACCAGAGCCTTATTGGCTGTCGAAACAAATGATCTTTTGTTCCTGTGGCTGGCACATGCATGGTTCTTGATGAAGAAATGGTAGCGTTACTGGTTGGTCTGCATTCACACAAACACTTTTTTAAAGAAAATAAAAGAAAACCCAACTTTATTAAAAACTACATCCAACAAATGATTGCAGTATACCAGCATTGACAAAAGCTATTTTAAAATAATTATAGGTAATCACTTGAGGCCGAGTACTATTAAGGATTAATTGCACGAGTGTTTTGGAAATTTTCCAAAATTGCCCGAGTCGCGAAGCAAAATTACTCTTGATTACCAAAAATGCCCTCGATTAAGAAAAAATGCCCTCTGTCTCAGCCAATCAGCGCTCAGTAATTTTGCCCTTTATTGATAAGTATTAAAAGCACTTATGCTTGAATCGAGAAAAAAGTTTTATGCACTGCTTTACGTGTCCACTTTGTCTTTTCGATGACATTTGCAATTTCTATCAGTTGTAATCAGTCTTCAGCTCGTGCTTGGATGTTTGTTAATGCTAATAAGTTAAAGGATAGTTTAGCTCCCAGCGAGTGAATTACAATACTATAGATGGTTTGCAACCAATCTCTAGAGACACAGATAACAATGATGTAGCTGTAGACGGAGCTAATGAGAGATCTTTTGTTTTCGTCCACCAACATGCCGGCGATGACATGAGAACCACCTATAGGTGGTTTTCACGTTGCGTCATCGCTGCATCTGCTTCTTCTCAGATAGCTTCAGGGCTAGCTCCCGTTTTGCGGCAGAAACGAAAAACTCAGTAACACTTTTATTGCAAAACTTAACAAATTCACTAATTTCAATTTCATCTTTATAATCCTGTGGCACACAAGGCAAATCAAAAGCCTCTTTAACAACAAAGACAAAAACACCCACAGATCCAAAGCTGTTTACAAAGAAGATTGTTCTTGTGGTATTCAAACAGCGGACACCCGGAACGACCTAGGTTCTAATACATGAAAGCGAGGTTTGGTAGGCCGTATTTCAGTCTGAATAATTTTAGTAGCGGCTGTCAGCAGACTTATTTTATACGATATTCCGGTCTTGTCAGAGCTAAATCCTCCTAAAATGGCGTGCTCAAGTAGTGCATTGAATTACTCAGGTATTCTTACCGAAGATGACATTACCGGAGCCTCGTTAGCTAGGCTAAATCCTTGGAGCCCTGGAGTTTTTGCTGGGGAGCCCGGAGCCCGATCATTTTTCAGCCTGGAGCCCTGATCGTTTCTAGCTGTGGAGCCCGGAGCCCTGAAAGTAGCTGCTATGGAGCTCTGGAGCCCCGATTTTTCTGGCCTTGGAGCCCTGGAGCCCCGCTATTTTAGGCCAGGAGCCCTGGAGCCCTTTACCTCTTTGGGACCCTGAGTATTTAATTAAAGGGCCACCGACAACCAGTGGCCTTTGCGCGCCATTGTTGTTGTTATTATCCGGGCAATCGAATCGGCCGGTTCGCTTCAGAAACATCCCGTGAAGAAGAGCTTCTGCGAATTCGCTGTTCGATTTGTTTTTTAATCCAAACGCCTTCCTCCTTTCGTTCCATAATCTTAAGGTTGAAGTAGTGAGCCAAATAACATGGCGCTTTTCCTTCCTCGGCGGACGACCTTTCTTCACAGTTTTCATTTCGCTTTTAACACGAACACAACACCCAAATAACGCCAAAAATACAATATTTAAACATTAAGGAAAATATTAACAAAGTTTGAAGCTACTGGGCATCCAAAACACGACGATGTGAGGCGATGGAATTTGACTTTTCAAGAAATACTAGTTTCTGTATTACAGAAAATGGCGCCGATAGCTTGCACGCCCGCAAAGACTTGTGGTTGTCGGTGGCCCTTTAAGCTTATTTGTGTTGAAATGGATATTAATATCTGAGAGTTAAGTAAGTCTCCTATTAAAAGGAACATGGTGCACACTATGACCAGCCTGAATGTCGTCTCTTGCAGAGGACAAATATTGAATGTTTTCTCCACTGGCCCCAGGCCGTAAAAATTCATACAAAGCCTTCATCGTTTTCAAATTAGGAAATCCTGTGTAAAAGGTAATAAGGGAAGCAAAACAATCGCCACTCGAGTTCCCTGAATTTTTTCTCCAGGTCAGGGATTTTCTCCTTCAACAGGAAAACCTGAGTAAATGCGAGTGAATGTTGAAGGCATCCTTCCTAGAGATTTTCCCCAGCCATCGCTTGGGTATTTCAAGCTGGGTGATGACGAAGGAGTGCAGCTCATAATCTTCTTTTTTTCTTTTGGTGTAAATTTCGTCCGGATCAGGATCTATCATCATTCGATCGCGTCCACTTTTCACGTATTCCTCCACTCCGCAAAGCGCATTTTAAAAAAAAAGGATAACTGATAAACCTTCTTGAAAAACAACTGTTAAACTATTATTTAAAATCAAAGCCTTGTGATTACCGTTTTACAAGCAAAGGTTTTGTTTTAAGTCCTTTAAGGGAATCTCCACTACGTCGCATCGCGCAACCAGAACCGCAACTCTTCATTCTTCAGCGAAGAAGGATTTAGCCCAGCTAACGAGGCTCCGGGCGGGAATGTCATCTTTGGTAAGAATACCTGAGTCATTCACTGCACTACTTGAGCACGCCATTTAAGGAGGATTGAACTGATAAGACCGGAATATCATATAACATAAATCTCTTGACAGCCGCTACTAAAATTATCAAATTACCCAGACTGAAATACGGCCTACCAAACCTCGCTTTCATGTATTAGAACCTAGGTCGTTCTGTGTTTCCGCCATTTTTGAATACGGTGTATGATCCAACAATAGACCATATTCGTATTCTCAGTATTGGACTGGAACTAGCTTGCAATAGAGGCTAATGCGGGGGAATATATTAAAAAGTATTTGCATTTGAAAAGATTCCCCCGCATTAGCCTCCATTGCCAGCTAGCTCCAGTCCAATACCGAGAATACGAATATGGTCTATTCCGCCCCAGTCTGCATGAACAAACAAGTTGTTTCTTACGTTTTCAAACTTTTCCCAACGGATGCGTGCGGACGGTCATTTTTAATCCTGATGATGGCAAACAGCCGAAAACGTTTGGTTTCAACATTTAAATTTCACAAAAATTACCTTGTAAATAGCATATATTTAATTTCTTGTTTATATCAAACATCTGAATTAAACTCAAGCTTATGTTATGTTTACGGATCTAAAGTTTCATTTCACTTCTCTCTTCAGGTTTTTAGACCAAAGTGTATAAATGCTGAAGAAAGTTATTGTCAACTGCAAAAGATGTGCGTGGCCAACTCATCAACATGTACCGCAGAGAACGTCTTAACGAGCTGCGTAGGTAATAATGCG
The DNA here is from genome assembly GCA_949126865.1 of Montipora capitata. Taxonomy (NCBI): domain Eukaryota; kingdom Metazoa; phylum Cnidaria; class Anthozoa; order Scleractinia; family Acroporidae; genus Montipora; species Montipora capitata. Next base: position 21,923,484 of record OX421446.1, read on the forward strand.
TTTAGCCTTTTTGGAGGACGATGTACGGAGTCAAATTTGGGCTGTCGCCAAAACCATACCATGGACAACGGAAATTTTGACTTTGAAAAGATTGCGGCTTACACGGCTTACACAACGAGCGGTCCTAATTGCATCTTACTTGATACATCGAATCAAAGTCTTCAACTCGAACCCGGCGATGTCTTTGGCGTTCGTTTCCCTTCCTCTGGACCGGCTGCATCGTTGAAAACTACCACATTTGGTTCGTCTTTGTTTTTTGCAAGTTCGATTATTAACGGCACAAATTGTTCGACTCTGCGGGGGAATCGCTATCCGTGGACAGAGGAAAGCCCCAGTCAGGTTTCTTATGCGCCGGCCGTAGCGTTTTTCTATTCCGTTGATTCTGAATCTAAATTGGAGAACGTTTTTCAAACCGTAGGACACGAAAACGTTCTCTTATCAATCGAAAACTCGATGACAAGAAAGAACGACACTAAGCATATTTGTCTACAGCAGACTATCACGGGGTTGCAGTTGTATTCTCCTGAAGCTCTTCCATTCGCCGAGTCTGTGAATTTCACTGTGAGTACGAGTCACGGGAGCAACGTGACATATTTCTGGGATTTTGGTGATCAAAGTAACGCA
>OX421446.1:21931607-21946607 GCA_949126865.1 Montipora capitata
GGGATACGCGAATTTATCTTTTCGTGCCTGACAGTATCTTAATGCGCTTACTCGTGAGAGACACTATCAACACTCGAAGATAATGTAAGATGTATATAATGTGCGACCATGTAAATAATCCCCCTCACAACCCCACATTCCCTTAATTTTCTCCGACGAAGGGTGACGCTGTAACGGCAGCTTTTCAACGATCTTATCAACTCAGTTGATACAGTCCAATTTTTGTTTCTCTCGTGAGTACTAGTAGTTCTTCTTGAAAATTAATCTCGTAATTCCGCGCTGAGGAGGAAGAGAATTCGAACGTCGAATTCGTACCCCGGTCGGACCAACACTCGTGGTCTTAAAAATAATGTTTTGTAATGTCATCTGCAAATGGTTAAATTCTCAAGTCTTCTCTGATAAGAACTATAAACCGTAGGCCCCCCTCTCACAGCCAGTCAGGACGGCTTAGCGGTTATGAACGGTGCTTTCCACCCCTGCGTCCCGGGTTCAACTCTCGGCCTCGAGGTGGTATGTGGGCTGAGTTTCAGTCGATCTCAATCTGACTCCGAGGGTGTTTCTCCCTCATCAAAATCGACTCTTAGTCAATTGCATTCAGCTGCGGGGGCGGATACCTTCGATGGGGATAACCTCTGGTATCCTTCCCTTTCATTGAATACACCATATTTGTATTCTCAGCAATGGACTGGAACTAGCTTGCAATGGAGGCTAATGCAGGCGAATCTTTTTAAATGCAAATACTTTTTAGTACAGTCCCCCGCATTAGCTTCCATTGCAAGCTAGTTCCAATCCAATACTGAGAATACGAATATGATCTATTGGATGAATAAAGTCGAATTAAATTAAATTAAGTTAAATTACTGTCGGACGTTAAAGAATCCGCACACTGTTCTTGAAGAGTAGACTGAGGTAGACTCCCGATGTTGGTGGTCTATCTTTCAGAGAATTGTAAATCACGAGGAGACTGTACACGATATATATGTGAGGTATATAAGCCCATAACCTAGATTTAATTTGCGTTTCCCTTTTAGGTGCATTAAAAACTGTGCCGCAAAAGTAAACCCGTCAACTAAAATGTCATTAAGAGGCGCAGCGCAATCTTCTGGCAACAAGAAAATTAGTGAATATCAGTGGACAATACAAGAATGTTTGAATAATGAGGATGAATGCACGGATGTGTCCGAAGACAAGTACGAATTACCGGAAGACATGAAGCAGGATTTCCTTATCATTCCAGAAAGATTTTTTATAGGTAAAGAACAAGAAAGGTCTCAGGGATCAATTGCTTTTCTTGGTAATTGAGTCATAAGGTGGCCTATTTCATAATTGCCACATTTGTTATCTTCCCTTAATTAAAGCCCGTTTAAACGGTTTCAACATTTGACCAACATTCGTTCAACAAAAGTTGAACGGATGTTGGGAAAATGTTGGACGCAAAAACAAAGTTGTGCGGAGGCCGTTCAAACGGTTCCAAATTTCGCCAACACGAGAACCAACACTTTTGCGAAATTTGATTGTGAGGAACTAAGAACTGGAAACCAGTCTCTCTCGTCCAGATAAACTACCCCATATTGACTTTTGCGGCCTGATTCGAGCATGCGTGTGTTCTACAATTGTTGAACCGAGTGTTCAAAGGGCTTCAACAGCATACAACATTTTCTAGAACAAAGGAAATATTGAATCGATGTTGAAAGAGAGTTTAAACCGATTTAAACTTGATTCAACACGCTTTCAACAAGCTTTCGACATTTTTACGCTTTCAATAATGTTAGACAACCTGTTCAAACGCACCGAAGATTTGGTTCGGGCAAACGGCTTCAACATCCGTTCGACTTTGTTGAACCGTGTTGAACGATGTTGACAGGAGGGAGCATTGGCCTTTCAACAACGTGGCCCAGGAGGGGGGGTGGGGGGGGTGTATTTTAGCGATTGGTTGTTCGAAAGCCGATTAACTTAATCCAGGATTAGCGTAAACTTTTGTTTCATGTTTTCAACCATTTGGTGAAAGTTTTTTTTGCTTATTATTGTTTTTCAAGATTGACATCTTCTAATGTAAATTTTTGCCCAGTATCAGTGTTGACCAGCATTTGAGAGTTGAAAAATAAACTCCTTGGTTAATTTTTAATCTGGGATTAGCGTTAATAGGCTTTTGAATAACCGGGCCCCCGACTCTGGGTCAATTGTTGGTTCTCTACTGTGATTTGAGAGGTTTTTCTACGGGTATTCCTGTTTACATTTGTCGTCGGAAAAAAGCATCTAAAAACTCTATGAAAAAGAAACAAAGCAGTGATTGTTTTATTCCGAACGGAACCACATTAGCATTGTTCATAATCTGTAGCATGGGATTGCCGTTTGCACAAAAAGAAAGGAGAAAACTTATCAAAATGAGGCTTTATGAGGTTACAACTTCGTTGAAAAATAAATGATTTTCTTTAAATCCATGCTAAAAAAAATGGAGTGAGATCCACAAATCGCAGCGCACATGCAAAGCGTTGCCCCTGAAGTGGCCCGGCCGCTAGTTATTGCCAGCAGAGAATTAGCTGGCGTATGAAAGGCATTATATGTAGGATGTACCCATCAATTTTTGGCTCAGTGGAGTGGGCTGGGGGATTAAAATTTCTTGCATAACAAAAGTAGAAGGAAAAATTTGTGCATTGTTTTACACAAAGAAATCATTCAAGTAAACTCAATCATGATGTATGTTGATGGTGAAGAACATTTTGGTTTATTTTGGTTTAGGGAAGGGGGGTGGGGGGGAGGGGGGGCTGATGAATTGAAAGAATTGATATATATACTCTGACAAAACTCCAGATAGTTTAGGCTGCCATGTTGACTTTGTTTTACGTTTTGCATTAATAAGTAGTTCAAGTCAGGTAAACAGTATCTGTTCCAACAAAAAGAAAAATCTCCAAATGGTCTGGATAGCACAAGTGTTACTATTATTTTTAAAAATACAACCACACTTTTGAGTTTAAGAAATATTTTTCGATGTTTCAAACATCATCATCAGCCATAGTGATAGTAACATTAAAATTTTTACACGATAATCCGTGTATATATATATATATATAACTATCAATACAATGATTCTTTGTAGACTAAATGTTCGTTACAAGTAGGTAAACTTCAAACTAACCAACAATATTATAGAAAACACAACTGACATAACGGTAAAAGCTTAAAAGTGTAATGCTAAACTGACATGATCAACTTGTTTGTTGAGTTCGGATTTCAACAGCTCAATATGGAGGGTTTCCTTGATTTTGAGTTGATAGAAAGAGGTAGCATTATCAATAATTTTGAAGCAAGAAACATCACAATTATCCTGACGATTTTTAGAAAAACTAAGATGCTTGAAGATATGAGAACTTTTATCCCAGAAAAGGTGCTCATTTACACGCATGTACATGTAGAAATGCGTGTTGGTTTCACCAACGTAGCGAGCACCACAGCCCGTACAAGTAAATTTGTATACACTTAATACAACACGTGATTTGAAAGAATCCGGAATGAAATCCTTTGGACTAAAAATGTTACACTGTTTAAATGGTGAGAAAATTACTCTAGCATTTAAATCCTTACAATACTTGCTGATAAGAGATGAAATTTTCTTTCTAGTATAAGATGAATAGAAGCCGATGTAACGTAGTTTGTAAAAATGGCAGTGTGGTACATCATGTTTTGGGGCTTCTTTTGTACCACAGGCAGACAGTTGTAACGGCCGTTTGAACTGATCTAGGAAAATGTTCCATAAAAACTTCAAATCGCGATGTTTCTTTTGGAAAATTTATTTTATGGACAGCCAGATAAATGAAGTTCACTCACCCACTATTTTCTGCGTTGTCCTGAGTGATTTGATGGGTTTTGGGACGCCTCGATTTCTCCTTCAGATCCGACCCGTCGTGACATACAATAGAGACCTTAACCCGGGGGCCAGTTGCTCGAAACCTGGTTAGCGCTAACCGTTGGTTACGAGGTATCAAAACCTATAGGTTTCCATGTTTGCAAGGAATTACGACGTTGTACTCACTACGTCAAAACAGTGAATGTGGCGTCGCCAACGACAGGACGACGGCCGATTGCAATCAGCTTTTCAAGTTCTGCGCATGACCGGAACGGAAAATAAACTTCCGGAATGCCGTTGTCGTGCCTCCCGTCGTGGTTCTTAAGGTCTCTAATATAAATAGACAAGGCGTGCAAGCTTCCAAGACCCCTCACGGCTGAGTGCCTCCAGAATTTTGCCGAATTTCTCCCACTTTCAAAGGTCGCTCGCCTCCCAACTTCGTTCCCAGGGTCTCTCTTCTCTGCCTCCAACGACAATGGAGGCAGAGAAGAGAGATCCTGGGAACGAGGTTGGGGACATGCCTGAGCCATTATTGGAATTTGATCAAAATCAAATTAACCAATCAAAAAGCACAGATTAATGTAATTTTGTCTCTCTTGGGGGAAATCTGAGCTTTTTGATTGGTTAATTTCATTTTGATCAAAATATCAACTTTTTGCGTGCACAAGGCTGGGAGGCGAGCGACCTTTGGACGTTGGGAGAAATTCGGCTAAATTGTGGAGACACTCGGCCGTGAGCGGTCTTGGAAGCTTGCACACCTTGTCTATTTATATTGTATGTGACGACGCGTCGGATCTGAAGGGGAAATTGAAGCGTCCCAAAACCCATCAAATCACTCAGGACAACGCAGAAAATAGTGGGTGAGTGAACTTTATTTATCTGGCTGTCCATAAAATAAATCATGTTGCGAAAAGAAACATCGCGATTTGAAGTTTTTATGGAACGTTTTCCTCGATCAGTTGAAACGGTCGTTACAACTGTCTCAAAATGAGCTGACATTACGCGCTCTCGCATCCTTAGGGATGTCTGCCTGTGGATAACCTTGAACGAACTTGCGACAGTTTTGGGATCGTTGACTTTATGCACTTTAGGTAAGGATAAATTTCACGAAAAATGTTACAATCTAACAGACCTTTTTTCCTAAGTTTACGTAAAAACCGATGTAACTGACCTTCCCTGCGTAGAGTGAGATCAGATTCCAATTTTTTAAATTTAGAGTTGTCTCTTAACAAATCAACCATAGCTTTATTGTAAACTACCTTGTCGAGAACTATGACTCCGTTCCCCTTATCTGGTCTCAGGATGATGAAGTCCTTGTTATGTTTCAGTCTTTTTATTATTTCGTGTTTCTTTAAGTCATTCATTGAAGGCTTAAAAGAGTTCACATAACTGGTGGCTAAATGGTGTATCTCATTCCGGACTTCATTGGCTTTGGTCTTATCCGAAAGATGCCTCTTGAGGTCATCATGGAGAAGTTCAAATGTCGTGAATACTTGACTTTTGCTGATATGGGGAGGTTTTATGGCAAATGTAAAACCAAATTTCAAAATATCAAGTTCTTCGTCACACAGCTTATAAGACGAGATATTAACAACTGAGACATTGTTAAGTGAAAGGAACAGAAGTTATCTTTCTATCAACTCAAAATCAAGGGGAGCTTCCACGTTGAGCGGTTGAAACCCGAACTCAACTAACAAGTTGATCATGTCAGTTTAGCATTACACTTTTAAGCTTTTACCGTTGTCAGTTGTGTTTTCTATAATATAGTTGGTTAGTTTGAATTTTACCTACTCGTAACGAACATTTAATCTACAAAGAATCATTGTATTGATAGTTATATATATACACGGATTATCTTGTAAAAATGGTAATGTTACACTCACTATGGCTGATGATGATGTTTGAAACATCAAAAAAGATTCCTTAAACTCAAAAGTGTGGTTGTATTTTTCAAAAATATTAGGAAAAATAAAAATACAATAAAAAGCAGATAAATAAAAATACTCTGCTAAAAAACTAGAAAATAAATAGATTTCTTCGTTACTTGTGTGAGTCGAGGAAATCAGATACCTGGGTGACACCTTAGTACATCCTACGCGAAGAGATAGGCCATCTAGATTTGAAATAATAAAACTGGCATATCGTAAGATTGTAAATAATTTGTAAATATAATTTTATCAACCCAAAAATGCAATTGACTTCAAGAAAGAAAAAAAAAAAGGAAAAAAGAAAGGAGCCAAAATGGAGGGTGGCCAGCCGCCCTATTCACCCCCGCCCCTGCATCCGCCCCTGGTGTTGGTGAAAAATGGTTGGAACTACATACGCTGAAAAAAGTATTTATATTCAAGATAACTGCACACCACCCTTCAAAATAACCTATTTTTTTTACGCAGGTAAACCGGTTGGTTATAAAGTTGTTTTGAAGGGAAAGTTTCCTGACAGCCGATGGGGAATGGTCAGTAAAACATTGGAGGTGAACGAACCACCAACAGCAGGCAATTGTGTGGTGAAGCCGCTCGAGGGCGAACCTCTGGCCACCAAATTCAACGTCTCGTGTGAAGGATTTCAAGACGTGGACAAACCTCTAAGCTACGAGTTTCTCTACTCAATGGACAATGGCGCTACCCGAAAGACTTTGGGAAGTGGATCCAAGTCGTTTCGCGCTGCAATTCGTCTGCCCAATGGTGATCAGAAATATGATTATAAGATCAAGTTTTTTGTCAATGTCGCTGATAATCTCGGAGCCGTATTGGAATTCCCAGTTGCTTCCAGCGTTCAGGTCAGTTACTATTCGATTTCTTGAAGGCCCTGGTCAAACGGCGCATGTAATCGATGATAGTTGAAGCTCGCGCTTCCGTTTGACCACCAACTATCATACACTATCATCGACTGTCAGCAACTATCGTTCATTTTGAACTTGTTCAAATTCTTCATGATAGTCGATGATAGTTTTCCTCGTTTGACCACGCGTATGATAGTTCATGATAGTTTTTGGTGAGCTGTTTTCCCCGAAAATCGGCGTGCTCCTTTAAAAAGGCCACCAAAATTTTCTCGCGAGGCTCCGCTGCAGCTTCAGAAATTCGTGTTTACATCCAAAATGTTAATCATGACAAAGAAAATTTTGAAGGCCAAGATTACAGAGAAGATATCTTCTGAAGAAAGCGTCAACTCGCAAGAAGTAGAAGAGACACCGCAAAAAAGAAGCGTATCTCTAAACGTTCATCGGTCAAGAAGGGCAATTACTAGTAAACAAGCTGCCGCCCTCTTTCGTCGCGATAAATTCATACTTCTACAAGTTTGTAATACGGGAAGCCATTTTAGTGCTCACATTTTTACGTGGAAAGAGCCTGGAACTAGCTGCTCGCGTGAATTTGCTTGCGTGACTGCCGGTGAACTATCGTCAACTATCACGAACTTCTTTGGCCGTTTGACCATGTGAATAATAGTTGGTGATAGGTGATGATAGTTTGGAGAGAATCAACTATCATCGACTATCATGCGCCGTTTGACCAGGGCTTAAGACTTGCTATTTTCGATTGACAATAATAATAATAATAATAATAATAATAATAATAATAATAATAATAATAATAACAATAATAATAACAATAACAATAATAACAATAATGATAATAATGATAATAATAATAATAATAATAATAATAATAATAATAATAATAATAAGAAGAAGAATAAGAAGAAGAAGAAGAAGAAGAAGAAGAAGAAGAAGAAGAAGAAGAAGAAGAAGAAGATTCAAGAAGATGGAAATTTGCATACCATTTCTTAAGAAGAAGTGAATTTGAATACGACCACAGCATTACAAGTCCCAGAAGAAACAGGTTTAAATAGTGAAGCAATTAAGTTGGCGCAAAAAGCAGACATCATCTATGCTTCGTTGGGTAATGTCCCGGGAGACTACTCGCAGCGCTTTGTGTACACAAGAACAAAGGAAAGACCGTCTTTAAAGGATGTGGAAAATATAAACACGTAGTATCAGGCATGATGAATAGCAGGAGAGTCAATGGCAAAGCGTTTCAATCAATTTGGATACTGAGTAAGTTGCATTGTGTACTTAGTTGTGATTGCGTTTCTTTTACTTAAAGGCTGGAAGAAGGAAATAATTAACCATTGTTCGACGAGCAAAACTGAAGATGACATAAAAAAACAAATATTTGCGAGAAGCTAATCAAATGAGAAAAGAACTATCGATCACAAAACCTGAATTTGAACGAATAAAGGAAAACAAGAAAATTACCAAGAGAGGAAGAAAAAATAGAAAGCCACTGGAGAAAGAATGCAAGACGATTTCAGCAGAGACCTTGATTGAATACATGGAAAGGAAAAAGTCATGCCTCAGAAAACTCAAGCAAAGGTTTTATGGAAGACGGAAACAAGAACAGTCTCGCAAGATCAATCGGAGATTTCAGTGTGACCCAGGACAAGAATATGCAGAAATGAAGGAGATGGCGAAGAACAACCTGAGTGAAGGGTTACCTACGTACAAAGAACAGCAAGGACGATAAAGAAATTGGTACGCGTGTGTTTAATAACATCGATGTGGCGAGCAGTTTTTGGAGTGAGTTATGGGAAAAGCCTGGAGAAGGCAATGAGAATGCTGAATGGCTCCAAGAGATAACAGCAGCAATCGCCAACAAAGTTCCTCGCCTGGATGAAAGCAGCCACCATGTGCATGGAGAAACGATCAGGAATGAGATGAGGAGAAAGAAGAATTGGAGTGCCCCTGGACCAGATAGGATTGTCAACTTTTGGTGGAAAATGACAATGACATCATTAAGGCATTCTAAACCATCACGAGAAGCATGGAGGACTTTGAACTGTGGTTTTCGGAAGGAAAATCAACACTGATTCGCGGTTTTCATCCACTTGACGAGACGGCCATGTTGGTGTACAAAACAATAGAAAATAGCCCCACACGTTTGGCATAAAAATAGAGTCAAATTCCCAAAAGGCATTTTACTGCATTGTTCTGTACACCAAAATGGCCGACGTGACGTCAGTTGCGAACCCTCAATACCCAAACCTTGTAACTTTACGAGTTAGTTGTATAAAGTAAAAAAAAACAAAACAAAAACAGCAGTAGACTAGCAACCTTTGTGGCATGATTATGGTGCTGCAGCAAGAATCCCCCTACAAGAATGGGTTTCTCTCCACTAACTGAAATAATAATCTCCAGTAAAGTGGGTAAGTGGGGGGAAAATATTGTGTGTGTGGATGGTGAGTTGAGGGAAAATCATAGCAAAAATTTAGGGCTAGGCTGTTAAATGAAGGAGAGAAATTTACAAGGTAAAATCTCAACCTCATGGTGGGGTTAGTAAACAGAACAAACTCTGTGTGAAAATAAAAACTTTAATGCCAAAACTAGCCTGAGATACAGAAAAGTAAAATGGGAAAGGAAATTTTTTTTTTTCCCTTTTGTGTATAAAAACTGAAAATTTGGAAAGAAAATTGAATTGTGATCTATGCAAAAAGGATTTATCAGAGAAAAGAAAATTTATATTATTATTTTAAGGAAATAGTTATTTGCAAACCATTCGTTTCTTTGAAATGAAGATATGCCTATCCAAAAAAGGAAAAGCGTATGAGTTTAAATATTCTTGAAAAATGAGAAAACTTAATTTGATTCATTCTGATTTTTCGTTCTTTTTTGTCCATTCAGATAAAGCCATTCGTTGTGATGAATGCCAAAATAGAACCAGATGTGTCCATTGGAGTCCATGTTGTTGCAGATGAAGCTTACTTGGCGTTTTTTTTGGTCCAGTTCTTGTGGGCTTGCCCAGTGTTGTGAAGAGTAGATCCATTCTGTTATGATATCAGGGGAGCATCCATTACCCAGAAAAAATAGCATTAGTTGGAAAGTGTCTTTGTCTCCGATGGGTTTCTTCCAGAAAGTTGATACAATTTCCTTGGGCCACACTTGAACTGGATAAAATACGACTCCATTAAGTAGTTGGAATAAGGCGCGTCGTCGTTCTGATATACTCGGTTCGTTTGTAGGATCCATGATAGCAAAATTCGATGTTCAAATTTATATTAAATCTCAAGAAACGAAAACTTCTCTGGAGTACATTAGCTTGGAAAATAATAATTGGTGTAGATCCAGAAACGAGATAGTTTATAGTAGGACAAAAAATTGAAACTATTGTATGAAATGGGTGAATTCTGTATCGAATGACTCAAAACTTGTTAAAAGTGAAAAATAGTGGTAAATTAATCAATAAATATAAATTTTCCCAAACGTAACCCTGGGAAGGGGCCCTTACGGGTGCTAGGCTACCGGGCCAGTAGCCACCCGGTGCTCACAAAGGGGCAGGGGCGCACAATTCCCTGCACGTACCTCTCCAGAGGCCAGTGTGTTACCCCGGCGAAAATGGGAGGGTAAAGTGCGTCAAAATCGGGTAAACAAAATATTCGGAGAAAAAAGGAAAGATGACAAGAAAAGGCTCTGACACCTAGGCTCGATGAACGTTGCGAATCGTCAGGGGCGGAGCGCAACTGAGCAAGGGGGTTTCTAGTCCAGCGCTAGACCTCCACCCGACCCCCCCGTGTCGAGCATAAGAGAAAATTGATCAAAAGATAAGGGATGGTAGAAAAGAGAGTGAATTTCTGACCCGGTTTCACGTGAGGGAAAGACAAACCCGCTAGACAGACTGTCGCGACGTGAGTTTTTAAACGGGTCAAAGTTGCAACGAAAATTGAAAAAAGGGACACAACATCGGAAAAGTTCGACATGCAATCAATAAATTTTTTTAAAAATATAAATTTTTATTCGATACTCACGCAAAAGTGCTCGAAAATCCTTTAAATTTCCTTCACCACTGAAGAGACTTCTGAGGCTAAAAAAGTTTTTTAGGTCCCCCGTACGCGTCAGCCCCGGTTGCGACAGAAAAATTTAAATGAATTGATGTGAACTGGGAACGATAACACAAAATGGAGGGGAGTGGGAACGAGAGGCTGGAAAAAAGGGGAGGGAAGGAAGTCGGTAAAAAATGGATGAATTTTGCATGGAAGACGAAGAGTAACACTCGGTATAGGGAAAAGTGATGGGTAATCGAAACGACGCTGGTATAAGGTGCAATAAGGATGAGATAATTCGTTCTTTTGTTTGTTCGAAACCGTGAATTAAGTGGTTGAAGGATAATCTGGGGATCCTATCGCATTGGAGGTAAGAAGAAAGTACTCAACACACATATATTCGTATTTACAATAATTTAATGCAGAAACACAAAATGGAGGGGAGTGGGAACGAAAGGCTGGAAGAAAGGCGAGGGAAGGAAGTCTGGGTATAAAACTCCAGATAGTTTAGGCTGCCATGTTGACTTTGTTTTACGTTTTGCATTAATAAGTAGTTCAAGTCAGGTAAACAGTATCTGTTCCAGCAAAAAGGAAAATCTCCAAATGGTCTGGATAGCACAAGTGTTACTATTATTTTTAAAAATACAACCACACTTTTGAGTTTAAGGAATCTTTTTCGATGTTTCAAAATCATCATCAACCATAGTGAGAGTAACATTAAAATTTTTACACGATAATCCGTGTATATATATAACTATCAATACAATGATTCTTTGTAGATTAAATGTTCGTTACAAGTAGGTAAACTTCAAACTAACCAACAATATTATAGAAAACACAACTGACATAACGGTAAAAGCTTAAAAGTGTAATGCTAAACTGACATGATCAACTTGTTTGTTGAGTTGGGATTTCAACAGCTCAATATGGAGGGTCTCCTTGATTTTGAGTTGATAGAAAGAGGTAGCATTATCAATAATTTTGAAGCAAGAAACATCACAATTATCCTGACGATTTTTAGAAAAACTAAGATGCTTGAAGATATGAGAATTTTTATCCCAGAAAAGGTGCTCATTTACACACATGTAGAAATGCGTGTTGGTTTCACCAACGCAGCGAGCACCACAGCGGCCGTACAAGTAAATTTGTATACACTTAATACAACACGTGATTTGAAAGAATCCGGAATGAAATCCTTTGGACTAAAAATGTTACACTGCTTAAATGGAGAGAAAATTACTCTAGCATTTAAATCCTTACAATACTTGCTGATAATAGATGAAATTTTCTTTCTAGTATAAGATGAATAGAAGCCGATGTAACGTAGTTTGTAAAAATGGCAGTGTGGTACATCATGTTTTGGGGCTTCTTTTGTACCACAGGCAGACAGTTGTAACGGCCGTTTGAACTGATCTAGGAAAATGTTCCATAAAAACTTCAAATCGCGATGTTTCTTTTGGAAAATTTATTTTATGGACAGCCAGATAAATGAAGTTCACTCACCCACAATTTTCTGCGTTGTCCTGAGTGATTTGATGGGTTTTGGGACGCTTCGATTTCCCCTTCAGATCCGACCCGTCGTGACATACAATAGAGACCTTAACCCGGGGGCCGGTTGCTCGAAACCTGGTTTAATAGCGCTAACCGTTGGTTACGAGGTATCAAAACCTATAGGTTTCCATGTTTGCAAGGAATTACGAGTTGTACTCACTACGTCAAATCAGTGAATGTGGCGTCGCCAACGACAGGACGACCGCCGATTGCAATCAGCTTTTCAGGTTCTGCGCATGACCGGAACGGAAAATAAACTTCCGGTATGACGTTGTCGTTCCTCCCGTCGTGGTGCTTAAGGTCTCTAATATAAAGAGACAAGGCGTGCAAGCTTCCAAGACCGCTCACGGCTGAGTGCCTCCAGAATTTTGCCGAATTTCTCCCACTTTCAAAGGTCGCTCGCCTCCCAACTTCGTTCCCAGGGTCTCTCTTCTCTGCCTCCAACGACAATGGAGGCAGAGAAGAGAGATCCTGGGAACGAGGTTGGGGACATGATTGAGCCATTATTGGAATTTGATCAAAATCAAATTAACCAATCAAAAAGCACAGATTAATGTAATTTTGTCTCTCTTGGGGGAAATCTGAGCTTTTGATTGGTTAATTTCATTTTGATCAAAATATCAACTTTTTGCGTGCACAAGGCTGGGAGGCGAGCGACCTTTGGACGTTGGGAGAAATTCGGCTAAATTGTGGAGACACTCGGCCGTGAGCGGTCTCGGAAGCTTGCACACCTTGTCTATTTATATTGTATGTGACGACGCGTCGGATCTGAAGGGGAAATTGAAGCGTCCCAAAACCCATCAAATCACTCAGGACAACGCAGAAAATAGTGGGTGAGTGAACTTTATTTATCTGGCTGTCCATAAAATAAATCATGTTTCGAAAAGAAACATCGCGATTTGAAGTTTTTATGGAACGTTTCCCTCGATCAGTTGAAACGGCCGTTACAACTGTGTCAGAATAAGGTGACATGACGCGCTCTCGCATCCTTGTGACAGTTTTAGGATCATTGACTTTATGCACTTTAGGTAAGGATAAATTTCACGAAAAATGTTAGAATCTAAGAGACCTTTTTTTTTAAGTTTACGTAAAAACCGCTGTAACTGACCTTCCCTGCGTAGAGTGAGATCAGATTCCAATTTTTTAAATTTAGAGTTGTCTCTCAACAAATCAACCATAGCTTTATTGTAAACTATCTTGTCAAGAACTATGACTCCGTTCCCCTTATCTCGTCTCAGGATGATCAAGTCCTTGTTATGTTTCAGTCTTTTTATTATTTCATGTTTCTTTAAGTCATTCATTGAAAGAGTTCACATAACTGGCCCCTTAAGCGAGCTTCGCTCAACCCGTTGTGAAATTTCCTACATATATTTTTCAGTTATATATTGCATCTTTGTCTGATTTTCGCTCGATTGTGGGATGCGAGTTAGTCCGTTTTAAGTTTCCATCAAGTGCGCATGGTCATTAGGCAACCTATTGTTTTAAGTAGAGAGTTACTATGAGATCTTTCAGGCAAGGTTTACGCTCGTCAATCACCACGACCTTAAACGCAAATGCTAAATCTAGCGAAACTTTTCGGAGAAGCTTATGGCAGAGAAGGCTAATTCATTTTCCGGACGAGAATGTCTTAACAAAGGTATTCATCCAAAATGACAAACAAAAATGTTATGTCCTTTTTTTGCGCCATGTTTGGCTGTTTGAAAATAGTTGGAATCAACAATTTTGGACAAAACTTCTTCAGAAATGCAACCGGACACTTCTTGTTTACTGATGGTTAACATGTGGCCCTCAAAAAATAGCACTCACGGACAGAAAATGGCACTGTTTGCAACCTTATCGTTTTCCCAAACCCAGGGAACAACTAAAATGAATGAAAAATGAAGTACTGGTTATCAGGCGCATTCATCTCTTTTGAGAGGATTTGGCCAGTGGCTGATCTTTCCGGTGACCTTAAACAAAAATATTATGAAGAGAGAACGTGGATTATTAGCGAATGAACATGTGAATGAGCAGATGTTGCAGAATATCAATGGCCAGATATCCGGCCGAAAATACCGAAGAGCTAAAGCTGGCACTCTTTTTCGTGAGTCATTTTTGGTGTAATCCTTTGACATATGTGCATCCAGCAATCTCCAAACTTCCCTTTATTTTGACTGTTTTCTCTTCTGTGGGCTCAAACACCAAAAACCTTTACGAGATGTCACAGCAAGTCGGCCACGTTTGTTTCACCATTTATCCCGAGGGAGGGGACTGCCATATAAAAAGGACGGGAGTGCTCGTCTTACCTTTTAGGGGTTAAAAAAGCGCTTTTGGTTCCTCTTAGGGTGTTCAGCTTCAAAAGGTCCACAGCGGGAGCTTTAGCGGTCCCTTTAAGGGTAGTGAGCCGAAAAATTATGGTAGGAAACATTTGACAATTAACTAATTTTTAATTTTGTCTAATTAAAACCCATAATTTGGACGCCCACAAGACAGGATCTTGGTACATCTTAGGGGTTCTTTTGAAGATTTCCGACAAACACCCGCGTCCTTTTTATTTGAGAGTCCACTTCCTTACAATGTGATCGGATACCGCAATTACTCTGTATAGATGTTTTATTCTAAGAATATCAAACAATTTCCTTGCATACAAACTACGAAGCACTGTTCCAAAGCAGATCTCTGTGAATCACAAAAAGATGTCTCAGGCAATTATGAGCTAAGAAAATTGATGAAAGGTCGATAAATTCCAAGCTTTGGAGATAAAAAAGTAACAAAACACTGTGGGTTTAGCGAAGGAGGTCTGAGTTCTGTTA
>OX421446.1:21951607-21966607 GCA_949126865.1 Montipora capitata
ACTACCTCGCTAATCGATCTTTCTTTGCCGGCCTCTCTGATCACATGAGAGGACATCCATTTAGGATGAAGCCAGAGCGTCTCAGACTTTCCAAGGGGCATTGGCAGGAATGCTTTTTCCTCGTACGTGACCCCTTAAGCGAGCTTCGCTCAACCCGTTGTGACATTTCCTACATATATTTTCCAGATATATACTGCATCTTTGTCTCATTTTCGCTCGATTGTGGTCCGGGGTGACTTATTCTGTTTTAAGTTTAAATCAGGTGCGCATGTCTTTTTGGCACGTTATTAGCTTTAATAAGTAAAGACTGACTATGAAATCTTTCAAAGTTTTTCATTAGCCAACGCAACATTGAAGTCAAAGTTCTGTTGAAACTCTTTGAGGAAACTTGTGGCGGAGGAAACTCGTCTTTCTAGACATGGCTATTTTAGACAAGGTATCCCCCCTCCCCCAAAAAAGGTACTAAATGCAGCTTTTTATGCTCACTCGAGGAGCCACGTTTGAGGGACACTTTGTGACGTTAAGTGTCTGTATTCCGAGAAACGAGTGAAATTGAAGTCGGGGAAAAATAGCAAAGGGACACTCCGTGACGCTTAGTGAAATCCGCCTTCATCTAATTATACGACTTGCATTTCTGGCCATATCTGAACACCGCAGCACATCTTCCCATCGTGACGGTCTGTGTAAAATGTCACAAATTTGAAATTGGTTTTGAATATGGATTAGCATGCCGCAAACCAATCGTCACAAGGCGCTTTTCTTAAAACTGCTGTATTGGTAGAGTATTTTTTTCATTAGAGCACAGTGTGCAAGATCACGTTGCATAAGAGACTGCTTCTCCTGCGAAACAAAAAGAATTCCTCGTAGAAAAAACCAAAAACACAGCATCGGTCAGGAATCGATTCGGATTCGAAACCCGCGAAGGTTGAATTGGGCGGGGTGCTCTAACCACTGAGCTATCCCGGCCGATGCTTGAATGCCATAGAACATTTCTCCATGTAACAATTTCGTCTGATTGACCTCACAGGAGCCACTAGGCGCTTTTCTCAAAACTGTTGTATTAAAGAGTGTAATACGGACGTTTCTAAGGAATCAAAGCCATGGTGTGATTTTGTTGAGTATATATTAAATAAAAGATCGTATTAATTAATGTTCACTGGTGATTTTGTTGATTATGGTACCATTAGAAAGATCATCAAAACGTGTTTATAATTTTGCCTAGTAACCAACCTTTTTCACCATGGTAACAAGTTGTTAATTTAACGACGAAACGATTCGGTAATCATCCCCATAAAAAAGAGTCAGAAAAAAAGTTCACAACCCCTCCTCGGGACTCTATATACCTTGAAATAAAAGTGGAACCAATGAAGAGAACCCTCCCCATCTACCTTGGATATAAGTGCCTTTCTTGTTTGGCTCGTTTCCTTAAACAAGACCCCTCCCCCCTCCCTTGGATATAAGTTCTTTTCTAGTTTCCCTCGTTTCCTTAAACGACCACATTCAACAACAAAAAATTCTTAAAACAATAATTGAGAAGAAGTGCTGAACAAGAAGTTTAATAAAAAGCAGGAAGTCTAATTTTCTTTTTAGCCGAATATTAAAAGTTGTGATGGGTAGAATTTCATATACCGGACTAAAAATGGCGGAGACCAAGAAATATTGTTATTCCGATTAGGCCTTGCTAATTAGGTGTTGTTATGTTCGCTTTGTTCTTTTGTTTCATGGACCTTAATTATTTCGGATCCGGTATATGAAAGACCAGCCCAAGCACCTCCCCTCCAGACTAACATGGTGTTGCGCGCCCAACCTCGTTCCCAGGGTCTCCATTGTCTTAGACAAAGTTAGCATAGTTTTGAGATCCCAAGAAAAATATTTTTTTTTCTTTGGTCAGTGCAACTGAATCCTAATTGTAGAGTACAACCTCGTCTCCAGGACCTGTCCTTGGTTTTGGGGCTGGGGCGGGAAGAAGCCAAGAGAACGAGCGCAGAAGGCAAGGGAGAGGTCCTGGAAACGAGGCTGTTTACAGTACTTTTTTTTTAAGCAACATGCAAAGAAGATGTTTTGAATTGGTTAAATTTACGATTGATAGTGAGTGTTTAAGGGCAATGCTTTTTCCCGATGTTTATGACGGATTCCGAAAACCGTGGTCATTAGATACACTTACGGTCCTTGTGATAATGACTGGCTGTTAGTGTTACGCTCCCTATCAGTTGCCTAGAAAAGTGTCATTCCTCTTACACCTTTCGTTGCACCGTTTCCCCCACCAATAGACGGTTTTCACTCACCTGAGTTGACGGCCATTTTGGTGTACAAAACAATAGAAAATATTTGCGCAGAATTTGCATAAAAGTAGAGTTCAGTCCCCAAGGGAGAGGATGTCTATTGTTCTAGTACACCAAAATGGCCGCTGTGACGTCACGTGAAAACCATCTATTCATGGTAACATGTGGCTCTGTTTTAGTCTCCTTGTCTATTTTTCCCGTCTCAACATTGTCTTCTGTAAGTTCTTACTTACAGCGAAGAAGCTACTGTGCCATCATTTGAATGTCTGACCTTCCCTTGTTCCCCTCTTTCTTCACAAACATAAATCAGTGAAACACAAAATTTTACTCACCCTGCAAGCAGAGCCTTTCTTTTGCTTGCTCGATTTTGGCGTTCTCGAGAAAGGCTCTGCATGAATCGAGTAACATCTTTATTGAATATGCGCTCCATGTTGCCAGGATACAGTCTCAAACCCAAGCCTAGTATGCCAGATCTTGCCGCCATCTTGGTTTTTCATGGTACAGCGGGCTCCATTATAACCATCGGTTTTGTCACTAAAGGGACGCTCGCACTGGAATAACCGGTTTCACGAGAGAAAACAAGATTAACTAGTCCAGAAGCTCGGGCTGCGGCGGCTTCAAAGAGTTGACGCGATTCGGGCAGAGCCTACTTTTCTCCTCCTCAGTAAAGAAAAAGACAAAAGGAGGCTCTGCTCGCAGGGTGAATTTTACGCTACTTTCTTTTTTATTATGCCAATGCACCATCTACAACATAACAGAGCACATACTTTAAGTGCAGCTTGCACTTTTACAAAAATTACCAAAATTAAGAAATTGATTTATTTTACTTATCGTTATGTGCTCTTTTTCTTTAAAATGTCAACGACTATCGCTGTTTCTAATTTCGGGCCTGGCATATTTACTTACAAGCTAACTTACTTTGTATTTCTTGTTCCCCTCTTTCTTTAGAAACATAACGCAGTGAAATTTTACTCTACTTTCTTTTTTATTATGCCAATGCACCATCTACAACAAAATAGAGCACATACTTTAAGTGCAGCTTGCACTTTTACAAAAATTACCAAAATTAAGAAATTGATTCATTATTCTTATCGTTATGTGCTCCTTTTCTTTCAAATGTCAAGACCTATCGCTGTTTCTAATTTAGGGCCAGGCATATTTACTTACAAGCAAACTTATTTTGTGTGTTTTTTTGTCTTTCTAAGAATACACGTTTCATCTTTCAGGTTCACAAATCTATTACATATATTGATGGAGATGCTTTTTTGCGTTACAACCTACAGGATCCTCCAGGGATTTTTCTCAGATTAAAGGTAAACGTTTTTCAGAGATATTTGGCACTGCCATACACTTTTGCTTTGAAAGAAAGGTTTAAATACTTGGTCGAGTTTTTAGGTTTACTGGGGTCTCAGTAGAAGCCATGGAAAGAACTTCTTCTCGCCAACAGTGCAATTAAACTTGAGTTAACTGGTTATAAGCAAGTCATTGTGTTTGTCTTGACCATGAGATGGGGGAAGTTCTTCAAGGGGCTATAATAATAGTGTCGTCTGAGATTCTCTTATTTCCTTGCTAGTTGGGGTGCAGGCGAGCAAAGTCACGACAAGGCAGATCTTGGAGCTTTGAAAGTGAAAAACGCCTGGTCCCTGTAAGTATGTAAGCCCAATAGCGAGCAACCTAGCTTACTTCATCCGGGTTAATATGTCACTCAATAAGAAACAAACAAACAAACAAATATATAAGCAAAAGCATTAACTGGTTCAGTAGCAATTTGACTGCAATGTCTATCTAAAAACCAACAGAACTAAAGCTAAAGTTAACATATCTTAAGTACTAAAAATACTTATAGCTTAGTTACGGTAAGCGAAGCATTTGGAGACAACTGAAATCCATCAGCTTGAAGACTTGCCATGGGCACATTCTGAGTGCTTACATCCTGAATGTTTTCCCGTTAGTAAACTTCTGACGTGTCTGGCTCCTGTCAACAATCAGAAAAAAGTAAGATAGCATATTTTTCATTTGTTTCATAGATGATCTTAACAAACCAATTCAGCTCTCAAGCAAGGTCCAGCACATCCCTGCACTGTGCAGCTTGAAGCTTCTAATGTATTGTAAGACTTACCTTGGACACATTCTGTGGATTTTCAACATCGACGATGGCTGGTTCTTCAGCTTCTGCGGCGTTTGACTCCTGCTAAGATCAAAGTTATGATAGCATATGCTAACTTTTAAAAGTTATTTCCATACACAAATTTAACTCTGCTATGCAAGACCCAAGCACAAGTAGCTCCTCTTGCAAAACTTACCGTGGACACACCCTGTGGACTTACAACATCAAGGTTGTCCAGTTCGTCATCTTCTGCTGTCTTTGCCTCCTGTGTCGTATAATAATATTTCGAATCATCCTTTTTGCCAAAGTCAAAGTAGTCCTCTTGCTCCTCCAACATATCGTCAAGTCTTTTATACAGCCGCTGAAAGCTTGGCCGTTCATCTGGGTCTTGGTTCCAACAGTCTGTCATCAAGGCGTACCTTAAAAATTAACAAAAATAGGAATTTCTTTCTTCCTGAAGGAAAATCGATCTTCATACAACCTGCTAACCCTGTTTCCCCAAAAATCATTCGTAGGTTCCTGATTCGAGCAAATTTCATTCTTTTACGTCTCATAGACCGTATTAATTAATGGAGGCCAATAAATTATCCCTTTGTCCTTGTGCTAATGAAACCAACTAGCCTCTTTTGCATGAACAAAACACAAAAGAAATGTTGCTTTGGAGCGAGGCTAGTTGGTCTCATTAGCACAAAGACATAAGTTTATTTTTTGACCGTCATTGATGAATATGGTCTGCAGATATTTTAAATTCTTAAAGGCTTTATTTATACTAAGGTTTCTGTTCTTGTAGCGCCAAGCTTTTTTATCTACAGGCAACAGTATTTTTTGCACAAATAAAATGAATTAAATTTGTGTCTTGTATTTTTGAGTAGATCTGTGTTGATATGGAAGAAAACGAAACTAAGGCCAAGCCGACAGTGGTTTTGGACCTCATTTTCCAACTGCGTCACAATTTTAAATGTGTTAAATTGCAGTTGCCCAAAACTATTTGTTTCTGTACTTATCTTACAATGTCTTTAAATGTAAAGTAAACGTGGCTGGAGCTAAAATAATAATAACTATAGCCGAGCGGGCGTGCCTCTTGATTTATGTTGAAGCATTGATGTCTAAGTTGACTGATGCAGGAAAGTATGAAAATAGATTAACCACTCACTCTTCCTATTAATATCAAAACACTGCATCTCTTTCACAAAATTGGTTGCCTATAAGTACTTAGGAAAAATCACCTCCGTTTAACTTACACAGGGTCTGTGCACATGTCAGGTTTTTCCAGTCTGTAACCTGCTTTCAAATTCTCCAAGAGCTGTTTGTTCTTCATTAGTGCGTAAGGCGACCCCCCTGTAAATGATCGACATAATATGCATCAAGACAAATCATGAACCATAGAAACGGGGGAGGGGGCGCTCTAATGAAAGAAATCCGAGACTAAGACTTAAGATGCAAGAGGTGAATCAAAGATAATCTTCAACCAAGAGTTCAAAAGTTTTCCAACCGTAAATAAGAAAGCAAAGGACACATTCAGAAATGCAGATCCTATGCACAGAAAATTGGGAAGGAAGATCAAGGTCGTTTCATGGGCCTCATTCACGCGGTGGCCATGCATATTGGCCAGAGACAATAGATTTCGTACCGCGAACCTCGAGTTGAAATGTTTGGGAACGAGTTTCGGTGGGATAAAACAAAAGTTTTCAATCCCTCGGGACTCAACATGGCCCATTTCATCCAAACCAGCATTTGTTTTCCCTTTCGTTCGCTTGCTGCTTCAGTTCCTTATTTAATCTGTTAAACCCTTGGCCATTCCTACTTACTTACTTCATTTCTTTACTTGCTCATTCAGTCAGTAAATAAGTCAATTAATCTTTCGGTAGCAACTCAGTCATTGTATCAGTCAGTACTTTCGATGGTTGCTTAACCAGTCGGATGGCGAAACTTGGTTCCTTCCCTCATTTGTTTTACTCATTCCGTAAATCAGCCCGCAGGCCAGTGTCGGCAGGGGTTTCGTTTGAGGCTAGAGGCCGGGCGTTTCATCCAGGCATTTTCCATTCCATGTCCGGTACTTTGATGCCACATTTGAAAGGTTTTGTTTCATTTTTTATTTTTATATATTTTTTTAGTTACGTTTTATGGAAAATTTGAGTGAACTCCAGCCTTGCCTGGGAAACTGATTCTTGGGTTCCAGAAACACTGGAATCCAGTGTTTCTGAATGTTCTATTAAAAAATTTCCTGGGGGGCATGTTCCCAGAACCCCCCAGGTACCTAGCGTCTTTAGCGCTCGCAAGACGCCTTGCGGCATCAAAAAATGTCACGCCTGGTGCTTTCAGAAATATGTCCGCTATTTTACAAAACTGTCCTGTCAAAACCCTGGTGTCGGTAGGCCAACGTAAGTTGGTTAGTCAGTCAGGCGGATGGGCATCCTTCCTTTGTTCCTTTGTTCAGTCATTCAGTTAGTCCGTCATGACAACGACGGCTACGAGAACCGGCGCCACATAACAATTGGTTTACTTAGCAAAAACACATACTTCTGCATGCCCCGCACGTGTGTTTAACATTTTGATACACTTCTTTGAAGTTCTCGTCCTGACAATGAAGTGAAATAATTTAATTTGAAGTTATGTGAAGGAAGCGAGCATTGGACGAAGAATTTTACATTTTCTATTCAAAAACCCACACCGTTCGTACCAATTTTGTTTCTGGAATGTGGATTCACACTTTCATTTCCGAACGACTTGAAATCATCGCGAAATTATTGCAATAACGGGGAATAATAGTTTTAGATAAAGTTCTCGCAGCCGTCCTCGTCGCCTTTTCTTGAGGTCTCTAAACGAGTCCTTTTAACTGACACTGATCGTTATAACAGATAAATACAATTTGGAACAACTCTAAAGGTCCGGATCACAAACACCTTTGCTTTTCACTTCAGTTTCCAGCTAACAGCTCCATATGTAGTACAATATGTTAATTAAAATGTCATAAATTATCACTGACCAAGAGTTGCAATTTCCCACAGGACCACTCCGTAGGACCAACTGCAAGTAAAACAAAACAAGTTAACACCTATGCAATACATTGAATTAGGAATGCACTAGCATCTGGCATGTTGCATTCACTGACTCTAAAAACACCAGACTTGATACTTACACATCGCTCTTGGTGGTAAAGATCTCTTCAAAAAGTGACTCTGGAGCCATCCACTTCACTGGCAGTTTCTTCCCAATGTCTACTTTGTAGACCTCATGGTACAAGTGCCGCATCAATCCGAAGTCACCAATTTTGACTTTCTTGCCGTGTCCCACCAGAATGTTCCTCGCTGCTAGGTCCCTGTGCACCAGACCCTTCTGGGAAAGATAGGTCTGTAAAAGAAAAATGATTATGGGTATTGCAAGGGATTTGTGACGTAAAAGTCAGTTTTGAGGGCCCAAGGCACTGGATTCTCACAAAAATATCTTTTGTGGAAGCGTGTAGCCTCCTATCGCAGAATCTTTTTAAGGTTAATTGTTCCTCCCGCAAACAAGAACGCCACATTCCTTTCCCGTTGTGAGACGTTAACCAATGATTTGCTTTTTATTTTTAAGAGTGTGACCAAATAAAAAAGCTGTAATAACGTCCACTGCAATTTGCAACGGAAATTTGAAGCTTGAAAATTACACGGAATTTAAGGTGAAGGTTAACTTTTCTTACCATATTGAACACGATCTCTGATTGGTTGAAAGAGGGAAACGAATATGGGCTCCCGTGAAGCAGACTCTTACTGGTGGGAGAAACGACTGACTCTAAAAGAGTCTGTGATAGGAGGCTAAGACCAGCAGAGATGTAACCGCCTATTTAGTGCTAATCCAATAGAAGTGCCACTCAACTTATTTACTTGAGGCGCATGTGCTAATCCTGGTGCCAGCACGTACCAAAGAGTTTTAATTGGGTTTTGCCGAGAAAGGGCGTGACATACATTAAAAAAAAACGTTAAAATATCATTCAAAAAAACGCTAAAAAAATGATGAGGAGTAGAAAAAATAGCATATCATCCACATTTGACCATCCCAAACCTCTGTTGTATGAAAAAAGTCATTACAAAAGAGCTCAAAGAAGATTGAGCTAAGCATTGATCTTTCAAGCAGATCTGATGTTGTTGAGATGAAACCAGTTGAAACAGGACTTTGGGCTTGCCATGGTTTGGTTATGTAACTACTGATATGTCATCAGCATCCGACACCAAAGATCGACAGTAACGCACGCAAAAACTCCGAACTTGCTGAGAAAGACGGAATGAATAAGAAATTAAACGCAGGAAAAGACTAAGACAAGTACAAAAAAAAAGAAAGAAAAAAATCTGGCTATTTACCACTTACCATGCCACGTGCTAGCTGCCAGGCAAGCTTTACTGGATCAAGTGGAGCAAACGAGTCACAATCCTCGTCACATTCATCAGCTGTATTATTAGTGGAGGCATCTTCCTGGTTTGATGCGGATGATGAAAACGTTACAAAGGGTGTTTCCAATTCAATAGTAACAGAATCATCTGGAGCCTACAACTCTACTGTGTTCGTGCAACGGTTTTTTCACAAGTAAGGTTACTTTTAGATTGAATTTCCCGCTAATTAGACTCCCACAGGAGCCCGATGACCAATTACAAGAAATTAAGCTGACGTCATAGGGTCACCAAACCGGAACTGCCTTTGTTTTTTGACCTAATTCGCGGGAAGGGATAGTCTAAAAATAAACCTACTTGTGAAAACGCCGTTTCACAGACGCTGTATGAAAGTTGCACGCTCCAGATGGGCTCCTGGTAAAACTAAGAAGGGGCCATTGCTGCCAGTTTAGTTGAAAAGGACATAAATATTGGCCATTATATTATATTATATTATATTATATTATATTATATTCAGCTAACCCTAACCGCAACGGTTGTTAATGCGCTAGAACGTTTCCTAGAGATTCTCAAAACTTCACATTCGTCAACATGCTTTTGACATAAGAGCTCAAATATACCGTTGCTAGTTTTTCAACAATGATTATAATTGGGCACTACATCCAAAAATTTTACTAAATGTCGCCTGTTATCGTAAGCTTGAGCTGTAGGCTTTTTGCATGTGCATGTGTCTCTGTTGATGTTCGGTAGTATGACTCCGTACGGAACATGCCAACAGACAGCAGTAAAACTATTATATAGCTTTAGCCAAGCCTAAAAGCAGAGCTCCGGGGTTCTTTATTCTTACAAGAAGTTAACTTGGCTTGAGACTGCAATCTAATCGAAACCCAGTACCTAGTCAGCGGTCAACTTAAAAAAAACCCAGCTGACCTCGATGAGCTCAAAACTTGAGCCCACGATATGGTCACGTAATACTGGTCACATTGGCATACATGGACGGTTGGACGCACGTACGGTCGTGGAGTACAATATCTTCTTAAACCATGATGTTATACGTACGCGCCTTTGACGCGCGGAGCTCCGCTATAATAAAGATGAATCTTTCACACTGGATAAGACCAATAGTGAAAGGATGTACCTGGTCCGTAGTTGAGTTCTGTTCCCTTGCTCCGTTGTACATCTCTTCATCTTCGTCAACGACGGTAGCTCCAACGGTAGATGTTTTTATCTGCGTGGACGAAATCAGGGCCAAGTTGTTAGAAGCGAGATAACTTCACATCTCCAAAAAACGATGTTGGAACAGTCCGAACTAAAACGCAGGTGTAATGAGTTTTGGCTTGTCATCTTTTAATTGTATGTTTGCTTGAGTCTACGATACTGGTTTGTTGTTGCTGTTGTTGTTGTTTTTTTTTTTCAAACAAAAAATGAGAAACTTTTTAGCAATTACGGGACACCACGTTAAAGGCTGATAAAAAAATTGGATGTGGCGAGATAAGATGAAGGAAATACTGTCCTGTTATAACTTACAAGTGCACCTTAGGTAAGTGTACTAGAAAAAGATCTACTTCCTGTTATTAGGGAGGAAAGCATATTACCTTGCTTCTCTTCGCTCTCAACCACTGAAGTAAGTCGCCATGAGGAATGTACTCGACAATCAGACGAAGTGGAGTAGCTGTGGTCCAACAGCCCAAGAAATTTAGAACGTTTGGATTCTTCCCCACTACCTTCATGGTCTCAATCTCATCCAAAAATTCGTATTTCTGCTCTTCAGTGGCGTTTTCTTGAGAAAAAAAGTCATGAAATAATGTTAAACAAATCAGTTTCAAAGTAGGTTGCTTGAGGCCGGGACAAACTAGGCGATAAGTTGCTGCAAAACGTGTGTGACACGGTTAATTTTACAAAAATCACTGTCGCTGAGGCAGAATTTTGTTGCCGCGATTAGTCGCACGAATTCAAACGAGTTTGAATTCGTGCGACTAATTGTAGCGACACAATCAGCAGCGTTGTCGCACCGTGTGTATACTGCCGGCAAAAAATAATGAATATAAATGAACCAATGAGAGAGCGTCATATGGTCAGCCATATTGAATTAGATAACTAATTCACATTCCCCTTCATACGAGATCACTGCGTGTGCACCGAACAGGCGTAGTGTCGCAGCGACTTGTTTTGCAAGTAGTACACATGGAGCAACTTATCGCAGAGACCTGTCTCTGCGACTTGTCGCCCAGAGTGTCCTGGTCTTTAGGGTTTCAGTGTGATGAACGGTTAATTATTTTATTGTAATCTGACCGCAGTTTACGCAGTAAAACACAACCAAGCATTTCCGTTTTTTCTAATACAGGGCACAATGGAGTTTAGAAAAACCTTCATGTAGAGTCTTTAATTGCCAGTAGCTACCGTACCTCCGTGAGATACAAATCAGAAGCTACGATTCAAGCAGTAACTGTCACTTAGAAGCTTGCGAAGGTCTGATAAGCGAGTAATTAGTTTAAATCTTTGGCATTTCCTTAATCATTGTTGCATGGGTTTTGTAAAACGTTTTTCAGTAATTAAGTTTATTTTACAAACTTTATTAGTTGTCAAGTCTAATCCTTTAAACTAAGTTTCTTGTCCTCGTGGTCTTTAATTACAGTTGGTCTGATATCGTTTTAAATTCGCTAGCAATCGAGGTATCATTAGTTTTTTTCAGCAATATGTTATTACCACGTGGAGCTATAATTTATACTCAGACAGAATTTTTCCGGAGTACTTCAGTGGCTTATACCTGGTTATATTTCATTATTAAATTTTCGACCTCGGATATTGCGTTTTTAGCTTTCTGATTGGTTCACTCAATCTCATTGATCAGCTCATATACTGTATGCCCTAATATGGAAAATGATTGTGTCAAGTGTTGCCAAGCTGGAAACTAATTGGCCTTAATTTCCAAATGTCCAAGCTTTCAGAAAGTAATGAAAAATTTATAAAACAATTATTTCATTCACACTTGTTGGATATGAGACTGGATATCGCCAACTTAACACTACTCACCTCACTGGCTGTTTACAATCTCATATCTGATGTGCGCTCGCGGAAAAATTGTTAAATAAAATTTCAGTTTACAGCTTATTGAGTCAAGGGAATAAATCACGTGTCCCTTATCCCTACATCAAGAACACTTTATTTCAAAGTCAAGCCCGTAAATTAGTCCTTTTACCCTTGAGAGTCGTTTGGTGTTGCATGCAGTGTCAGGCATGAGTGCAATCACGCTCATCGACGTAAAGCTATAATTGTAATGAGATTCACATTAGTTGGTGTAGGAGTCACAAGGTCACCCTCTTACCATGACGTCATCCAAAACCCCAACCAAAGAGCGATACATGAATGTTCTCTAGAACAAGCATTCAAATTTTTACAATGCAGTTGAAGTCGAAGCTAAATAGTTGATGCTTGCATTGCGTACTTATTTACCTTAATTGACTCCCGGGATACAAATGCAAGGTAATTACTTCGGTGTGTGATCCATACAAGGAATAGACACTTTCATACCCACCATACAATTCTTTAACAGCAACGATCTTGTACTTGAAATTTTTCTCACACCAGTCTTTGGTATTCTTGTTAAAGAACTCCAACCCGTCAATCAATTTGGCTTTGTGCACCTTCCCAAATGCTCCTTGACCCAGCTCTTCCAATTTTTCTATTCTCTGCGGAGGAGTTTCGCAGGAATTCAGTGGTTTAATATCCTTTGCTGTCCTAAAAAAAACAACAACACAAAGTAACAACATCAATTACAGCTATCCAGATGTGGAAAAGGTTTCAGTAAGTTATGGCACTCACGCAACGTCACAACAAATTTTATTTTAGGTCGCAGAAGGAATGGGGCTTATCCCTAATAGTTGGCTACGAGTGCTTTAACTTTGGACCATAAACAAAATAGAGATTTCACAACAGACTTTCTTGCTATCTTTTTGTTTTGTTTATGCAACTCTGAGACTACGCGAGACCAATAGATTGAGGCTTCAATGAGATTTGGGGCACAGATCATTATTTGAACAACCCTACATCTTTCCTAATGATACCCTGCAGCTTAGACCCACCCTTGGACCTTCCGTTTACCTCACAGAGTTCTGAAGTGTGATGTCATAAAAAACTAAATTTGTGAAATTATGGGATTTTTCGGGGTATAGAGTGTTTTCACTCACACGTGAACAGTAACCTTGTTTTTCTACCGAAACAAACGAAAACGTTTGCATGATAACAGAGCTCAATTCTCGGAGAATTAGTTGGGGACACCCACATGGCTGCCGTTCCTTTGTTTAGGGACACCAATGTGGCCGCCGTGGCGTCACGTGAAAACACTCTATTATGAAACGACAACATCCAAAAAGGCCTACTCGCCAAAAATGAGCATTTCAGGGCAAAAAAATGTCTGAGATATTAGCCCAGTTATGCTCATGTGACAATTATCTCAGTCTCTTTACTGCAGCTGCTAGGACTGAAGTGTCGAAATGGAGTATATTTGCAATTGTACAGAACGAGATGTTTCATGTTAACCTCCGGGTTAATGAAATGAAGAGATTTATTTTTCGATGTTGACTCAGGGGTACTCTGAAAAAATCAGTGGCCATCTGCAGGAGTCGAACCTACACTGTACAAAATTCCGATTACTAGTTTGGATGCTCTAGCTGCCCCTGAGCTATAGGAAACTAGTGGAAGCTAGGCCATTAAACTACAATCATGGACAAATTGTTAAGAACAATTCAACATTTTATCTTTCAACTCACTTATCACATATTATGGACTCTTTAGCAACCCCCTTTCCCCCATTCAATGTTACTTGTGGGAAATGAACTGAAAACAGTGTGCAGGACTGAGAGTGGACCAGTTTATGCCCAACATTGATTGGGTGGGGAGGGGGAAAAGCGCCTCAGTGAAGTCCCAAAAATGTGCACTGGAATGAGTGTCCCAAAGGCCGAATTTGTCCATGATCGTAGGTTCCAATGACAACTGTGCCTCTAAACTGCAAGGACTGAAATTGTCTGCAGCATGCATTCTCGCTATAATTATATTAAACGAAGTGGATGACAAATGTTAATCCCGGTGAATGAAATGAAGAGAGGATATTTCCGATGGTAACTCGGTGATACTCGGAAAGAATCCGAGAGCTCCTTTGCAGGTATTGAACCTACGACAGCCTTCCAATGACTAGTTCGGATACTCAAGCACTGAGCTATAGGAGACTCGTTGGAGCCAGGGCATGGTCCATGATTTTGATGGTGTTTCTGGGATACTCGGAAAAAATCCAAGTGCTACTTCGAACCTACGACCTTCCGATCACTACTTCGTGTACGCAATTAACGACATTTGTCTAAATTTTCACAATACTATTTGCCTAAAGATAGAAAAGCCAGAGGTTTTGAAAGTCACCGTAAGTTTTTGCATAGCAATAAAAACAAACTGTGAATTGACAGCTCTACTGAATTTTATTCATTAGACGTGAAATTTTCCTTTTGTTCCCTTTATCGTAAATTTGCAAACGAATCCAGCCATAAAATTTAATTCATTTTTGGGAATACAAATGTACATGGGTTTTCTGATTTGCGTGATCACTGTACTGATAAGTTTTTTCCCCAACAATGTATTATCTTTGCGTAGGCAAAAGTTCTTGTGTCGAAAATTGCATATCTTTGGCCTTAGCACGACTTTACTTCTTTCTGATCATATTAAAATCTACAATGTCCTTTGTCAATTTCATTGCAGGCAGTTTTCAGTTTTTGCAATACATAAAAAGTTTTATTATTATTATTATTATTATTATTATTATTATTATTATTATTATTATTATTATTATTATTATTTTATCGTAGTTTGAAAAAAGGAGCATTGTGTTATCTACCCCAATTTTATGAGTCATTAAAAACTACTGTACCAGTTAAAAGAAAAAAAAGCTTACCACTTTGCAGGATGCTTCTTCCTTCCCCTTTTATGGCAAGAAAAACCAATAAGAAGGAGAAAGCCAAGCAAAGATACACCGCCAATGGAAAAACCAAGAATACTCGCAAGGTAAAAACCTGCTCCACTGTCATCTAACAATGGCGGCTGCATGGTTACATAAGTCATAACTGCTATAAAATAGAATCAAATTTTCAATGCAATAGTTTTCATGAAATTTTTAGCACATGCATTTAACTATCTGTGTGTTTAAAACTAACGAACAATATTATTATTACGCTTAACTCTCATGAACAGGTATATCTGCAGA
>OX421446.1:21979107-21989107 GCA_949126865.1 Montipora capitata
CAAGCAGATCTTTTTCCAAGATCAACTCCAAACAGAAAGCTACACGTACCAGCTGATGAACAAAGCCGTGAAATAATGAACTTTGTAGTGCCAAAGCCAAACTAAATGAACTTACAACTCTCACGAATGTATATTCAAAACGTCAAAATATAACGTACGATAGATGCATTGTATTGCGGTGTTCTTTTACTAACTCCTAATGAGCAGAAGCTCGCAGACTCATGCATTGCAATGGAGACTAAAATGGCAAAAGCCTTCAGAGTCATTTTTATGCTTCATGTTGAAAAACATCTGTTTGAAAGAACGCCCCCGCTAACCTGACCACTGGAAATGTTTCACTGACGACATGTTTTCTATGTGGACCACAAGGGAAAACGAAATCAACCATTTTGGTAACTTCAAGAACAATTTTCCTTCAACAATCAAATTTACTCGCGAATAAAGAACAACTAGCTACGTAGACTTGTCAAAACAAAGACAAAACTTAGACTGACTAAATTATACTGAGAAATACCAGAAACCAGTTTAATATCATAATTATAAGAAACATTTCAATTACGACATCCAAGAAAATAGCGACAACGTAAGAGAAACTCGAAAACTAATAAACAGTACGTTAGGTCGTAATTCTAAAACGACAATCATTAACGAGATTTCCAGTGGGGGTCGATCATATACTGACAAAAAAGAGATAGGGGATAAATTATGAATCTACATTTCGGCATGCTCTGGAAGAAATTGGACAAGAACATTCTATATACAGGTGCCCCACAAGAAAAAAAAATCAAAAGTAAGAGGGCATCGACAGGCCTCGAAAACGAGTTATATGACAGTTGGTTCCAGACAAAACATTTCTGGCGTTTTGACGCAACAAAAATAATAAAGATATGTTTACAATAGCATTTCAGCACTTGTTTGACAATTTTGATGTGAATCTCCGTAAAAACAAAGGCTTTCTTACTTAATTCTATTCCATGTATTCTTATTCCAGAATACAGTCAATCGAACGCACCTTAACATATACGATAAACCTATAGAAAGGAAAGCTACCATAAAGTTGCTCAGCGTACACACTGATGAATTTAGACTGTCATAGGATAATCATATATCGCACATCGCACGGACCTAAAGGCCAAAATGGCTTGTGTATGCTTTAAAAATACTCATCCATATTCAATAGTCGTTTTCACCAATCGGATGAATTTCTCTAGACACGTGAGTAAGTTGTTATACCTACTAATTCACCCAACAAACCTGAAAGCCTGGGGAGGGATTTCAACGTGGTTGCGAAGTAAGTAGATGAACAATGGAATGCAAAATGAGGCATTATATAATGTCACTAGAGGCATTATGTAATGCCTCATGTTCATTTGTATTTCATGACTCCTTTCCTTGTTGCTCCTTGATATCTGCCACTCGGAGAACACCTTAAACACCCACTTGGTTGCGTTCCTGGTAGCCTTGGGATGCAGTCGTCCAAGTCTTTTTTCTCTTGCTCTTCCGCAGTGTTTGGCTGCCTAAATTAACTGTTGTTTTGGAGCCAGGTTGTCCTCGGTTCAAGAACCCTCAAAACACTAAACCGGAGCATTTTGACGCTTACTGGCCAACGTGAACTTGGCCAGTGAACATTTTTATACATCGCTCAAATACATTTCTTCGATTTCCAGGTGAACTAGACTGGCGCGTCTTCTTATGTAACGTCTTTTTTGTTCAGGGTGTTTTTCGATTCCCAGGCGAACTGGGCTAGACCGCCGTTCACGAAGGAATAGTATTTTTCCCATCAGGATTGGTCAAAACAGCTATTGAATATGGAGGAGTATTTTAAGCCACTTAAAACATGCGCAGCACGTGTTTTATCAGATATAAAAAATCTCTCGGGCTTCGCCCTCACGACTTTTTATATCTGATGAAACACTCCTGCTTGTGCATATATTAAATAGTAAGTGTAAAATTAGACCTCTAACGAAACACTTAAGAACAATGAATTCTATTTATCGATCAGTACAGCCGTACTTCGACTGTTGCAGCCTTGTGTGCGGTAACTGCTCAAAAAAGCGTGTTTTTTGTCGAACTCCGAGATGTATAACTACAACATCCGAAAAAGCGAGTTTGACATGCACTTGTCCAAACCTAAAGGCCGGGACACACTAGGCGATAAGTCGTTGCGACACGTCGCGGGAACAAGTCGCCGCAACAATTCGCCTTGTGTGACACGGTTAATTTCATGATAATCATTGTCGCTGAGGCAGAATTTTGTCGCCACGATCAGTCGCACGAATTCAAACCAGTTTGAATTTGTGCGGCTTATCGCAGCGACAAAATTAGCGAAAGCAGCGTTTTCGCATCGTGTGTACACTTCCGGCACCAAATTGGGACAAAATATAAATGAACCAACGAGAGAGCGTCATATGGTCAGCCATGTTGAATTAGAAATTGAACTAGTTCACATTCCCCTTCATACGAGATCACTGCGTGTGCACCGAACAGGCGTCGTGTCGGAGCGACTTGTTTTGCGAGTAGTACACACAAAGCAACTTGTCGCCTAGTCACTTATGTCCAGGTTTGCAAGCAAATGCGAAAATTGCGACTCTTGTCGGGGACTTGTGTTCTCTAGCTTTTCAGTGTTCTGCGATTTTTGCGATTTTAACGGTTTTTGCGAAAATTGCGAATTTTGCGAATTATGTAAGATTAGATAGGTATACACGGCTCATCTAGAAACCAATATTGTATGTTGAAATTACTATCCTGTAGGGGTAAAGTCAATGTATGCGTGTGTTTTCTCCTTCAATGTTGTCTGAACGCATTGTTTTTCTCGACGATGAAGTTTCCAAGGGTCCACTTTCCCCAGCAGCATTACCTACCTGATGTCCAAACACATTTTAAGCCTACAAAAACTTTCCAATTCACGCATTCCTCTAGGCCTAGCTACAAATATCTCGTAAAATCGTCTAAATATGTTTCCGGAAATTCCTGATATTTTTCCGAAATATCTCGCTCTTTCCCCCTAAATATAATTGTGAAAAAATTCTAAATATCCTAAACATTTTCTTAACAGTTTTCTATAAATATTATAAACTGATCAAAAACTTAATTTATTGGCAAGACCGCAATGCGTCAGTCTCTACAAAGTGACTAAAAGAAGTACAAGTAAAGGGGAGCAGTAAAAGCAGGAATCCGGAATCTGGAATCCGAAATCCGGAAACCAGAAACCTAAGAAAATTGGGAGAACTACTCACTCCTTGTACGCTCTGCTATAACCTGCACACTCAAGTATTTCACTCTAAGAAAATGTATAATGTAAAATGGATCTGAGCTTGCTATTCTCAGTAGATATACAGATTTGAGAATGGTGATGGCATCATCAAACTATGCAGTCCAAATTACAATAAAGGAAACTTAAAGCTTGTTTAATTTGTTTTCCTTGTTTTTTCACCTGACTTTTTGGGTACAAAAATGCTTCTTTTTAAGGAACAAGGCGCCTGGAAAATAGGGAGTTTAAGCAGGTGCGTTTTTGAGACACGGACGGCAAACAAAAGGGAACATTTCGCGTGCCAGGACACTGGTGTCTCCCAGAGTTTTGTACCAATCATCTCTGATGGAGAAAAGATACTTTGTGGTCGTGTAAAAACAAGTTAAAAGGGAAAACAGTTCACTTCCGGTTGCCGTCCGTGTCTCAAAAACGCGCGTGCTTAAGCTTCCTAATGTCTTGCGTGAGTGACGGAGCTCGACTGAAGCTGTTGATTCAGGAAGAACATAGAGTAATACCGTAAAGTTCCGATAGTAACGACCCCCCAAAATTAACGTCAATTTTTTGTGGCCGCTAGTAAGTCCCGAAAGTAGCGACTTCCCCACCCCCTGAAAGTAGCGAGACCAAGTTTTTTAAATTGTATACCGTATACCATTAATATGTCAATCAATAGTCAAAATTTTAATGTACAATAATGTGTTCGTGCATTGTCACAAATTGTTCAAATATGTTGTCTCCTACATATGACGCTCTAATGCTACGACAATTGAGACTAGAGACCAAATCTTTCATGAGTGAAACAGGTGGAACAATTACAAAGACGATAGCATTGCAATCCTCTCCAAGTACACGATCAAAAGCGTAGGGGGCTAGTTCAAAGGCCAGACTTTCCCCAGCTCCGGATCCCGTTGGAGCAGACACAAAGATATCTCTGCAAGACAGATATTCTTGAATTGTTTTTCCCTGATAGTAGCACAATTCGGAATATCCGGTGGCCTTAGTAGCTATGTTGAAAGTCACGCCTCACTGCGTATGACAAATTTTGATTGACAATTCTATCCCCTGAGCTTATCCCCTGGGGTCCAGGAGGACTACTCTGATGTTTGGGTCGCTAAAATTGGCGCCAATCAAGTATGAAAAGTCCTTCGTTCTGTGCGTCATCTACATGAGACGAAGGACTTTTCGAAAGTCTAGGCAAAGCGACGCGACTTCATCATAAAAATGTCGTCGCAGACCATTTTAATAGGTCTTAGTATTTTTCGGTGCGGTAGTGAAAGGTCGGAGTCCGTGCATGGAACACCTTCTTGGGAGCTTGCTCCTTATAAACGGAATGCATAAATGGCGGCCAAAAATGTATTCTTTTGTTTCTGTGCTAATTAGACTCACTAGCCTCACTCTCTGTATTTTGTCCATGCAAACGAGACTAGTGAGGCTCCTATTTATGCATTCTCTCAACGACCGTGAATCAGAACGGACTAAGATTTCACTATGTGGTGACATTTCGCTGCAAGTTCGTCATATCCCACTTCCACAGTTTAACGACTTTATGATCCCAACAAACTCCGGACTGATTGTTGAAAACCTGGGGCGGACCTGGGGGGGAGGGGGAGGGGAAGGGGGTGTTCAGGGGGTTCGATCGAACCCCCTAAATTGAAACACCTAGTGATATAAACTTGTAAAAATATAAAATAAATACAAGTACATCTTATTAAAAAACAAATGAGTACCGGTATTTGAATATTTTGGTTCGCTGCGAATGTGGTTCTTTTTTCACCAGGCCTGTGATCCAGACAATTTCCCTAACATTAACTGTTTGCTGCGAATTGTTTGCACTACGCCAGTCACAACGAAAAGCCCGTCACCTACGATGCTGTAGTTCAGCGTTTTGTGGAAAGATATATACCCCGAAGAATGCTTCTTATGGATCCCGTCTTTGGTGAAACAGAAAGTTTCAAAAAGGTTAAGTAACTACAGCATACCTTTCTCATAGTTTTATAAAGGAAAATTTGATCCGAAGTACCTAACTTTTTTTTTGTTTTTCTCAATGTTCGCGCGGGCGGAATTCTCCAAATCCTGCAATCTGATTGGCCCTGGAGCGGGCGGAATTTTCTATCTTGCCGGCCAACCCGGGCGAAATCCTAGCCCTGGTTGCGTGAGCTTGCGTAATGACCTTAAATTTCCATTTTTTGACACCGAATCCGTTTACATACAACAGTAAGTGTTTCAAAACAGATTTTTAGTGGACAAGAGGCCTGAAAATAGAATTCAAATAAAGATGTTTCTCTTTGAAACGTTCAGTTTGTAAGTCGCGTACCGCATTCGCTATCAAACGCGGTGCGAGTCAAGACTTATATTCAGAAAGGAAAGAGAGAGAAAAGAAAAAAAGTTATTTACCAGCTAAGGGTTGGTCCTTATAGCTAAAACTGTGATCTCGGCCTTGGAAAAGCTCCCCTCGGCCTGCGGCCTCAGGCAGCATTTTCAAGACCTCGGTCACAGTTTTTCGCTACACGGACCTCCCAGTTGACAAATGACGTACATCATTTTGCGCAGCTCTGTTATATTTTAATGCAAAAATATGAAATTTTAACTTTAAAAAACGAGAAATTAAAACACGCTGACTTTGTCTCAGAATACCGGAAATCGTGTTTGCGAGGACTAAAAATTCGAAAACTTCCCAGGGGTCCCCAACAGGCGCGCTGCCTTCGGCAGCACCTTTAATCGGATCCCATTTTGTAAAAACCTGGATCCGCCTCAGGAAACGTGTATTTATCAGAACACGAAACAATAGACCATTTTACAGTTGTGTGTTTAGTTACCTGGCCTATGAATGAAAGTGAGGCTGGAGTTGACCTTGCTTTGATAGAAAGCTCACTGCTTTTCTTATGCAAATTCTTACTAATTAGCATGACAAAAACATCATTAACATGAAAAAAGGAGGGAGGTCTGTATCATAACAAGGTCAACACCAGCCTCACTTTTATTTATAGGCCTGGGCCCGGTTGATCAAAAGCCGAGTAACGCTAATACCGAGATCATCAATTAACCAAGGAGTTTATTTCTCTACGCCCAAATGCTGTTCAACGCTGATATTCGGCAAAACTTTACATTAGAGGAAGTCAATCTTGAAAAACAAAAACAAGCAAAACAACTTTCACCAAAAAGTTGAAAACATGAAACAAAAGTTTACGCTAATCCTGGATTAAAGTTAATCGGCTTTCGAACAACCGGGCCCAGGTGACTAAGCACACAACTCAATCTCGACTCCAGAGCTCTTCTCTTGACTGAGGGAGAGAAGATCTCTGGGGAACCCTGAAACAAAGTGTCTTCTCATTGGTTTTCATGAAAAACAATCAAAAGCGTCTCTAAGTGCTGCATTCATGTTAGCACGAGGAGTGAGCAGTCGCCGTAAGGTTTAAATAGCCAAATTTCGGCTATAAGAACCCTACGGCGCATGTTCTCCTACATAGAGTTTCCCAGAGCCTTGGGACGAACCGAGACTCTATCTGGTGACGAGAATGGTACACAACTGTAAAAAGGTCTATTCAGAACTGCAAGTTGGAACAATTGAGACCGCCATCATTTAAGAATTACGTAGCTAAATGACCGAGATGAATTTTTAGTCTCCTAATTTATAGGGACGGGAGCAGGACTAAAAAGGGCGGGAGCCGGGAGATAAAAGTACGGGAAGTGGGAAAGCAAGGTACGGGAAGCGGGAGGTGTTGAACCCCCATCATTGAATATTGCAGCATTCGCCAAAAGGTAAACGAAATTCCTGGCTTCATCTTTGGAAACGCTGTGCAATTCAAAGAAACTTTTACCATCTCACCCCAAGCTCACGGAGAATCGTTGTTGCGTTACATAAATTTTATATGTTTTTTGTGGCGAATTTAGGCCCGTTTTAAACGCCGCATTTTACATGTGCCGAATCAAATGCAAATTAGTGAAAACAATACATTTTTCTTATTTGCATTAGATACGCCACATGTAAAATGCGACATTTAGAACGGGCCTTAGCGATCGTTATTTAGGGCATTAAAATAAAAATACACCAGAATTTCTTACCTTGCCTCCTTGTCTTATTTACGGTATGTTCTTAGCATTTCTGGCCGTTTCAGCGTGATTCTAGGGAGTGTTAGTTCTACTGTTGCTCTCTCATAATTATATATGATTCCCCAAGGTTGGTTACTTGCTGGCGGCGGTCTCGCATATCCGCCGAAGTAAAACAGCCGCAAATTCTCTCCGAACGCTCAGGTCGCCTCCAGATTTAGCCCAGTGCACGTTAAAACCCTCCTCTAACTAATACCTTCTCTATCGGACAAAACAGCCGCGGTGCGGGAATTTCGGCTTGCTAATCTAACGACTCCCTTCCTTCGAGGACAGTCGACAATGGTCTGGCAGGAAGTTCCGTGCAGGGCCGTTGGAAAACACCTTACCGACCGGGCTCAAGGCTCAAATTTGTTACACACCGGGTGGGCGACGATGTCAGTGACAGATACACTGTAAACAAACTGAATGTTTATGTTTTGTTTGCGAGGCATCTTTCATTCGTCAGTATTTGCCTGAGTTTCGTCCGTTTGTGCGTGACAGCTGAGTACTTCCCCGAGAAGGGCCTCACGTTGTACCTGTCACTGAGAATAAAGCCTCGTCGCTCACCCTGTGTGTAACAAATTTGAACCTCGGGTCCGGTCGGTAAGGTGTTTTCCAACGGTTTCCCGCATGGAACATCCGAATCCAGCATTTTGCTAAGGGCCAAATCAGCCCCATTTAACGATTTTCAATTCCTTTCCGTGAAAGTTTGTCTGATATCACGATTGAAATATGTGGCATCACTATCATCCTTGATCTAAGTGGAATTTCGGGTCAAATTAAGATTTTTGGAACAATTTACAGCAGTTTGTGTTTCCGACTACTTCATCGGAGTTTCCAATCTTGAAGATAATGTATCAGTGAAATTGAAGCTTCAACATCTTCCCCGGGCAACCCCGAGGCATTTGAATTTTTGGAAAATTTTTGTTTAAATGCCCCCCCTCCCGGCCAAAAGGCACAAATGCCTCATCATAGGTCCACTTCAGTTGATCAAATGCCCCCACCCCCGGGAAAGTTACCAGATTACTGTTTTAACTTTTCAGTAGCTTCTATTATGCTTCTGAAGCTGTGTATGTAAGCATGCTTTAATAATAGACAACACTAAGGAGAACCAGGGCCCTACGTGGCAAGAGACACAAGAAGGGGGGGGGGGGGGGGATGTTGAAGCTTCAATTTGACTGGCACATAAATATATGAAGAGAAAGCAGCGAACCTAGAACCCACTGGAGTAGCGCTGAAATGGCCAAAGTACACCACAAAAACACTGATAAGGTATCGAGAAGACAAGGTAAGGCATTTTTGTTCGATTAATGTTGTTTTATTTTCGACTCCTAAAGACGTTTGCAAATTCCCATACAAACAGTTATTATTTTAACTGATCGTGATGCTCAAATTACATCGTTAACTTGGGGTACCTGTGGTTTTTCACGTGAAATTTGACGTGGAATTCCCTCGTCAGGTGGTGAATTTTTTTCCCATAGAATTTGTTTAAAAGAGTATGGCAAATCTTCCCTAAAAAGTTAATTACAAACCTTTTCTGTCCCATTCTCTTTGTAGGTTGTCCACTTTATGTTGTTCAACGATGTATATATCTTGTATTTTGTTGTCCATTGATCAGCAGTTGGGTTTCCTTGAGTTGCTGTGGCGCAAATGTAGAACTCATAACCAAGGTTGATTTGTAAGAAGTCGCTAGCATTCCTTTTGGTGCTTGGTAACCATGCACCATTTCCGTTCAGTCGACACTTTTCAGGTCCATAACCAAATCTGGATGAGGAAGCTGAGTAGACGTCATCTGAAAATCTGCCAATAGTGAACCAGCTAATTGCTTGAATCTGACAGCCTAAAAAAAAAATAAGGGATTACCTTAGCAGGACGAGTGGATTTGACAGCTGTGTAGTTTATGATATCAAAAGTTTAATAACCAATGTGGTTATTTCCAGATAAAAGTTCGTGGCCGCGTTGTTCAGTCGCAGTTCCATTACCGCATCTGACTATACATGGGCAAAAACTTAGAGCCAACTTCCAACTAAATTATTTATCCAGAATTAGCATAATTGGCGTCTTGGTTATAATGAACCGGAAGACCCGCAGTGGAAAAGGTGGACTTCTCATTCGGCGACAAGAGACTTGAACTGTAAGTAAATCCAGTTGAACTAAAAAAAGGAATTGTCCCACTCTAAATGTTGAAGATACTCACTAGCACAACTTTGAAATTTATAGACACCTGATATTTAAGTATTAGTCACCGAAGAGAAGGTGAAAAAATCAATAATTGTTTTAGTGTACACCACAAAAGCTGAAAAAAAAAGCGAACCAAAAAAACTACTATATTTTTGTAAAATGTGATCGGAAATTTCAAATCTCGCACGCCAGCTACTCGGAGAGGAGTAGTAATTGGATAATCAACTCCGAGTTAGCCAATCAGCGCACTCGGAGAGAACTATTCACTTGTGTGGTAATAATAATTTCGGTTTTTGAAGGAGGCGTTAAGCTAAACAGATATCTCTGTTTCTTGAAGTATAAAAACACTCTCACGCTAGAGGACTCCTCTCAACAGCAGAGTAATGAATCCGTTTTCAAGTTCACATACCAATGAGCGCATACAGGTTCGCGACTTTTGGTTCTCCCACCCAGTTTTGAATGAGTTATTGATCTTAATGAGGATTG
>OX421446.1:21994107-21996607 GCA_949126865.1 Montipora capitata
ACCTCAAACAGTTAGATGTAACTTGTAAAGTAGGGTAACCATGCAGTAACGTTACAGGATTTCATCCTCAATTTTAACAGTTTGAGTGAAAAAAGTATCTTGTCATAATTAATTAAATTGGTCAAAGAGTGAAGGGGTTAAATAGGCGATTTCTGAGTTCCACAAACCTAAAAGGCTTCTTTTTGAAACAGGTTTGAGGCAACTCTGAAAAAAAAAAAATTATCTTATAGGCTATTAAAAGATCTGATTGGTGTATATATAGTATAATTATGTATATACAATTTGTAATTTGTTATTGTTTTACCCCCAGGTTTTAGTAGATAATTATGTTCACGCTAAATTTGCTTTATAGAATGAATTAAAAATCATTTGAACATATAAAATGGAATGTCACTGGTTTTCTTTGATGTGTTTAAGTAGCAATCTTGTTTAAAACTTGGACTTTCATTATAAAATCATTTGCTATCGGGGCAAACATGCTCAATATTAAAAGTTTTATCACATTTTGCCACCTCAAGTGAAC
The DNA here is from genome assembly GCA_949126865.1 of Montipora capitata. Classification (NCBI taxonomy): domain Eukaryota; kingdom Metazoa; phylum Cnidaria; class Anthozoa; order Scleractinia; family Acroporidae; genus Montipora; species Montipora capitata. The sequence goes on from OX421446.1 coordinate 21,994,631, forward strand.
TTGTTCAAAAGTTTGACTTTAATTTTATTTGCTATACCTAAGCAAACCCGGTAAATAGTAGGAGTTTTACACATTTTGCTGCCCAAGTAAACTCGCTTAAAACTTGGACTGTGTTTATATTTACTACCTGAGCAAACATGCTGAATAGTAAGAGTTCAATCAAATTTGCTGCCCCAAACAAACTTGTTCAAGACTTAGGTTCTGACCACATTTGCTGCCCCAAGCATAATTTCCCAAAATTTCGAGTTTGATCAAATTTGCCACCCAGGAACAATTGTTCAAAATAAGTGTTTTGACAACATTTGCTGCGTGAGCAAACGTGTTTAATACTAAGGGTTTGCTCACATTTGCTATATAAAACAATCTGGTTTAATGATAAACATTTGCCTGGAATTTCCAATATGTGCAAACATGATCAATAAAATAAGATTTTGATCACCTTTACTACCATAAGCAAACACTGTTCAACTTTAACATTTCGCTCACATTTCCAACCCTGCTTTAACTTGCTTAAAATAATGAGTTTACACGTTTTTACAACAGGAGCAAAAGCTGTGCGAAACAGCAAATTTGCGCGCTAATTTGCGTCATGTGTAAAGACAGTTCAAAGAAACACATTTTCATCCACATTTGATCAGTATGTAAATAACCCCCAAATTTGCACGCACACGTTACCTTTGCACACAGGAGCAAATCTTAAACAAATGTGGCATTTACCACCGTTGCTATGGGTGGCAAATCTAGTGCAATATCAATCTTTGCTCTTCAGCAAATTTGAGCAAATTTCTGCAAATGTGGTATTTGCTACACTTTTGCTGTACTTTGGTCACCCTCGTAAATCCATTTTTTCGTCCAGTGTATGTAGTTTTTCTTTGTTGTAGTCATAAAGAGAGAGAATTTTAGAAGTGCATCATTTTCCATTCTGACACAATGTGCTAGCCATTTGACCTGTTGTTTTTCAGCAAAAATTTCAATAGATTGACACTCGGTGATACGTAGTACATTTTAGGTCTTTGTTTTAGTAGGTGAATGCTTTAAAGAGTCTGGTTTTCTTTTAAATCCATTTTTCACAACTTTTCTCAACATTCTGTGCCATACAACATCCAACTTCTTCACAAAATGATCTGGATTATTCCAAGTTGCTATGTTGTAGCATAATCTTGATGGTACAAAAGCATTCATATATCGACCCCGTGTCCTGGCTGATATTCGACCGTTAGTGGGTATTTTTCGGAGCTCGTGGAATTTAGCTGTTGCTGATGCGATTCTATGTTCAACCAGCCTTGTAAGATAAAGATCTTCCTCAAATACACCTGTACAGCTTAGCCCCAGGCAGCAATTCCATAGTAAGTATATGGGAAAATCAGAGAACGGTAAATTTTGATTAAAGGGGCGGAGCTGAATTGTGCAATAATTCTAATAACTCTGCTAATTTTAGACGCAATATAATAATCGGTATGATATTTCCAGGTCAAGTTTTTATCGATGAGCATTCCCAGGAACTTTACATAATCTTTACATTCAAGAGAAATATCGCTATTTGAGGCATTGTTATATATCCTTTTAGTATATACTAAAACAGTGGATAGCGCTGAACGCGCCCCCTGATTGGCTACTCAAACTCTGGATATCCTTTGTTAGTACATACTAAAACAGTGGATAGCGTTGAACTCGCGCGCTGATTGGCTCGTCAAACTCCGAATATCCTGTGCTATTTACCTCCGAGCAACTCAGGAAAAAATGGCGTCCCGATTTGCATCCGTGACAAGTGAAGAAAACATCCAAATTAACTTTTTGTGGTGTATATTATCTCACTGTTTTAGTATATACTAAAACAACTATTCACCTCAGTGTCGGTGGCTAGCGTTGGATATTTACCTCGCCGCTTTCGCGGCACGGTAAATATCCACCGCTAGCCCTTTTCCACTTGTTAGTTGTTAAATAAATTATTCACCTCCGAGCAACTTTCGCGGGATT
>OX421446.1:22001607-22004107 GCA_949126865.1 Montipora capitata
CAAATATAATGCCAGGAGTACCTAAAATCTTAAACTTAAAAATTACAAGCATCGTTGAAATACCTTATATTAAGTACTATAAAATTAATTTCTAATTTGCAATAGCAGAATAAAACTATTTAAAGTAGTGAGACCTGCTTAGCGTCGGCTGAGACACTGGTCTATGTTAAGCCTGGTTTCCACATGATCTGCAACGGTCTGCGACGATCGGAAGCTGTCTGCGTCGGTCTTATCGCAGACGATCGTAAACACCGCAGGAAAATGTTTCCATATAAAACTGAAGCGATCGCAGACAAGCGTACCACTAATCCTCTAAGAAGTGAGGAGAAAAAGGCGCGCACTTACTTCAAGTCTGATTGGACGTGTTTCAAGGAGAACAATAGTGTGTCGCCGATAGGACACAGATCATATCAGACACGCGTTTCCATTAAAAACTGTCTTAGTCAGAAGCGTCGAAATGTCAGGAAAGTGGAACTAGATTCAACTTTCCCGATCACCCAGACCGTGTGCCGCAGATCGCCTCAGACGCCGGGGTCAAATGTTTCCATATGTCTGCGACGTGGCACAGACCTATCGGCGATTGTGTCCCAGACCGATCGCAGACCGTTCCAGATCATATGGAAACCAGGCTTTAGTGCGCCCCTATAACGGAAACTCTTTTTGAGGGCCTCAGCATTTGGCCGCGGAATAAACAGGTTATGTTGGGCGCCCCGAAGATTATGTGTGTGAATGGTATTTACGCTGGCGAATTTTTCAGACGCAGGTATTCGGGTACATGGTTAGTTACTGATTGAATATTAAAGATTTGAGATATCGTTTGCACGTCTGTCAGCGAGGCTTTTCCATTTGAGAGCAAAATGAATCTGTGTAGATCTGACCCACCAATCAGACCCTGTTATTACACGTGCTGGCCCTAATTTGTAATTTCTCTAGTTTTTGGCTCAACCATTACCGATGCAGGCCCACACAGCGCTGCAATAATCAATACGTGGTAGAGTCAGTGACTTCTAAATCGTCATTAGGGTACTTTGGGACATATCGGTTTTAGCCTCCTCTAGGCGGCAAGTATTTCAGCAACTTTACCGACGACTTCAGAGATATGAGCCTCCCACGAGAGTGTTTCATCTCCCTGAATGCCTAGGCATTTGTACGTATTGACTCTTCCAATAACTGAATGCCTATCAAGACAGATGTGAGGTTCACTTGGGAGCAGAGAGATTTTATGTCTTGTCCCCGTAAACAGACGCTTGGTCTTGAGGACATTAACTAAACACTGACTAAAGACTTAGACGGTTAGAGTATAGCCATTGTTTCAGATTGCTTAGATCGTGAGTGAGGGATGAAAACAACTCTTCAGGGTTTTTGGAGTTCGATTAGTGTCATCAGCATACATCCTCACATCTGATAGGAGGTTTTAAGTCTAGGTCATTAATGTATAATAGGAATAGCAGAGGGCCAAGGATAGAGCCTTGAGGCACCCCACAACATAAGTATTTTTAGAATATACGTTTTTTATAACTGTAACCTGAGTTCTATCTGAGAGGGCACGTCTCGAAAAAAATTAAGACCTGCACCTTGTAACCCAATTACACCTCCAATTTTGACAGAACGATCTCATGGTCAATACTTATAGTATCAAATGCCATTTTAAATCAATAAAAAGAATGGCATTTGTTTAGCCATCGTTCATGTTAAAAAGATACCAATTGTCATTCATGTCAATAAGAGCAGTAAGGGTAGAGTGCATGGGTCTAAAGCCACACTGATATTTCGAAAGTAGCTTCAATTCTCTGACTCGTATTTATATACCTGATTGAAAATGGCTTTCTCAATAAGTTTAGCTATTACAGAAAGTACATAGATAGGCCTGTAATTTGCTGGATCAACCTTTGAAAACTGGAGTTAGTTGAAAAAAGTTGAAAATATGTGTCAGGGAAGATGCAATAAAAATATAATATAATATAATATAATATAATATAATATAATATAATATAATATAATATAATATAATATAATATAATACAATAAAATAAAATTACTTATCTTATTCGTTTGAGTATAAAACAGCATTTCTTTGAGAAAAATATAAATAACATGCAAAAGACATGTTAAGGAATAAATGAATTATTAGATAACCAAAGGAGAAATAGTAGAGTGTTAACGAAGTTGAAGGGCCCAAGCAATAACAATCAAATAACTGAAAATCCTTCTCGATTACCAAATATCCCAAAGAAACATTTTGCAAATGTTGGCAATTTACTAGCAAGCAAACTACCAAAGAAAGATAATTATATGAGTTGAAATCAACTGATTCTTCCTTTTTTTCAAACCCATTACACCAGAAGAAGTTAAACAGAAAATTTTATCTCTACCAAATAATAAATCCAGTGGGTCAAGTTATATGCCTGTCCTACACAACTGCTTAAATGCTCGTGTAATATCATGTCTCCAGCTCTTTCTCATATCTATAATTAATCTGTTATGCTTGGTGCCAATCCTT
>OX421446.1:22009107-22011607 GCA_949126865.1 Montipora capitata
ACAGAGGCCTGGTTTTGAGCAGCAGGTGCTTGGAGCGCCACGTGATTGTGGTTTGTATTTGGCGATCGTTTAGTGAGTGAGGCATTCTACGGTTAGCCATCGCCGCGTGCCCAAGTCCTGTTTGGTTTTTTTGTTATATCGAGCTGAATCAGTGTTTAATGCCTTCGTGAGGCGGTATATGTTCGCGTTCATTTACATTGTAAGTCGTGTCTTTCAATTAGAATTCCCTAGAACCCCGAGGGTCGCACCACTGCCTTGGTCGGGGTTACACGTTCCCCGCTTTTTTCCACCTGCTGGTTGTTTTAGGGGTTTTCGTGTCCGGCTCTGGTGCATTGCTTTTCTCTTTATTTTGGAATTGATTAATTAATATTCTTGTACCTATTCCAATGTTTAATAAACTGCACGGAGGGCTTGGCCGGCCAACGCGCCCATGTATCCTACCTTGAGTGTCCGGTTGAGTAGTGGAGGCAAAATTTATCTCTAAACTAAAAGACTGTACAATTAAAACAAATTGATCCAATTGCTTTTGTACCTAATCTGCTCCTATACTTTATTGATACATTATGCAACTATTGATGTATTTACCAGTTATGCTTCTCCTTATAATTTAGTAATGTCTAACTCTTATTATTATTATTATTATTATTATTATTTTTCTTAATTTAATGATGTAACAAAGTACATTGATGATTGACCCGCCTCGAATAGCAAACCTGCTACCTGCGGGTCAACATGAACTATCCTTAATTTTGGTAATGATAAAAAAATAATAAAAGCGTGTAAAAAGTGTGTAAGTGCAATAAATGTAAATGATAACTTTAGGAGGCAAGTTGGAATATCGTCGAGACCATCAGCCTTGCCCACACGGATATAGTTCATAACTTTGCGCAGCTTTTTGAACCTGCTGTACTGTTCTTGATTTCACTTTCCTTGATGTTATGGCAGTACACCAAGATTTGTCTTGAGGGTTTTCATCAGCTGCTCAATGTCATAACTGAGAGCCACGTTGGTGACGAAGTGTTTCGATGATGCGGCGTTGATACCCGTAACGTTTCTCCGTACTGCTCTGCTCTGCGGTGCATCGTGAACACTAAACTTGTTAATCGTTATGAATTGTTGTGAATCGTCAAATGCCCATTGTCAAGAAAAGAGTAAAACGCAAATGCCTGTCACCTTGGATGACCAAAGAGATCATGCATCTTATACACCTGAGAGACCGGTTTAAATCACGTGCGAAATCAAATATTCTCGCCAGGTCAATGTATACGAATTTATGCAACCAGGTGGTTAAAAAGATCGCGAATGCTAAGGCAGCATATATGAGAAATGAGATCATGGAAAACATGAACAATCCGAAGAAACTGTGGAAAATACTTAAGCAAGTTGCTCCAACCAAGCCAAGACCAACCAATTTTTCTTTTACTGAAGTGAATGGCCAGTAAATCAGTAACCCTGTGGGAATTTCAAATGGTTTCAACGAACAGTTTATCAACATTCAACATACCAATATCTCTGCTCCACACTGCATAGAGTCAAATGAACAAGATGCACGTCTTGTAAACTTTATTAAGTCCCACATTAGCGAAGCAACCGTGTTCCACATCCCGCCAATTAGCACAAAGCAAGCCATCGAGGACCTCAAGAGCATCCCAAATAACAAAGGAACTGGTCTCGTTGGTATTGGAATAAAACCATTAGAGCTGGCTTTAAATGCTATTGCTCCGTCTCTTAACCATATTTACAACTCAAGTATCGCAAGCGGTACTTTTCCAATTAATTTTAAAAGAGCCAAACTGAACCCTGTTTATAAGAAGGACTCACGACAGAAGTAATTGTCACCCAATCTCAATCTTGCCAATCATTTCTAAACCTCACGAGAGGCATGTGGCAAAATCGTATCTCGGGTACCTCACTTCAACAATCTTATTCATAGAAACCAGTGGGCTTATCGACCACACCATTCGTGTGAAACTGCGCTCTTGAACCTCACCGATAACTGGCTTAAGGTTATGGAGTCTAGAAAGCTTGTGGATTCAGTGCTGCTGGATCTAAGCAAGGCGTTTGACCTTGTAGAGCATGATGGTAAATCATACCTTAGTGATCGAACACAACGCTGCTGCATTGATGGCTCACTGTCTGATACACTGCTGCTGGCCCGAGGAGTTCCGCAAGGGTCAACTTTGGGCCCAATACTATTCTCGCTGTACATCAACGTCCTTCCAATTGGAATCTCCAACTCAAATGTCGACATATATGCAGATGACACTACCATATGGGAGACTAACAGTGACCCGCTGCTTATTCACCGTGGTCTTCAAGACAGCCTTGACATGCAGAACTAGTAGATGGCTATCTCTGAATAAGATGGTTCCGAACACGAAAAAGACTAAACATTTAATCATAGGAACTGTACAAAAACTGTTGCACTCTGGTAATCCATCTCTTGATCTATCTCTTTGTGGCATTCCGATTGAAGTAGCCAAGGCAGCTTTTAGGCGTT
>OX421446.1:22016607-22019107 GCA_949126865.1 Montipora capitata
GGAGACATTTGGAAACGGGAAATCGCCAGACGAGGACGGTTTTACGGTAGAATTTCATAAGTATTTCTTTGATCTCGTAGGTGCAGATCTATTAGCAAGCCTTAATAGCGCATATGAGCTTGGAAGGTTATCGGTCTCTCAGCGTAGGGGCATAATTACGCTTTTACCGAAAGACGATGCTGAATTATTGCTTTTACAGAATTGGCGTCCCATCACTTTACTAAATGTGGATCATAAAATTGCGTCCAAGGCCATTGAAAGGCGAAATGAACCAATGCTCACAAAGCTCGTACATCCGGACCAAACGGGCTTCATAAAAGGAAGATATGTTGGAGAAAATGTAAGATTAATAAGTGATATTATGAAGCAAACTCGGGTGAACAATACTCCAGGTATATTAATATCAGTTGATTTTAAGAAAGCTTTTGACTCCCTGGAATGGTCTTGTATTCAAAGTGCTCTCAAAAAATTCAATTTTGGTGACAGCTTAAGAAAATGGATCGAGATTTTCTACATGGACATAGAAAGTGCAGCTTTGAACAACGGCTTTGCAACGGACTGGTTTAATCCGTCTAGAGGAGTTAGACAAGGATGTCCACTCTCGCCATATCTGTTTATCTTAACAGCAGAAATACTATCTAACAAAAAAAAAACAAACCTCGACCATTAAAGGAATCAGAATTTTTGGCTCAGAGATCAAACTAAGCCAATTTGCAGCCCATACCAAATTATTCTGTGCTGATGTGGCTTCCGCTGGACATGCCTTGGAAACTATTTGAACTATGAACGCTTTTGGGAATTTCTCCGGATTACTGCTCAACGTAGAGAAAACAAAATCTTGGGAAATGGTTGAATAATAGAACCAAACCCCTAGGGATGAAATGGATGAACACTCCTACCAAATTATTGGGAATCTACGTTTCCTATGATGAAAGAGGTAACAACCAGATAAACTTTAATTTGAAAGTACAAAACCTACAGACCAATTAGACATTTGGAAATCGAGAGGTTTAACGCTGTATGGAAAAGTATTAATAATTAAATCTTTGGGGTTGTCTAGCTTAATATACTCAATTTTCAATGTTAACGTCCCTAAGGAAATAGTGTCAATGGTAAAAGATAAAATGTTTCGGTTCCTTTGGAAAAATAAGAAGGACAAAATAAAACGCACTAGTATGTATCAAGACCTTTCCACAGGGGGCCTACGGATGGTTGACATCGAACTTACAATAAAATCACTTAGACTTGCGTGGATCAAAAGACTTCTTTTAGAGATAACTGCAATTGGAAAGTAGTACCGGACTACTTTTTTAACAAACATGGAGGCCTTAATTTCCGTCTTCGATGTAACTATGATGTCAAATATTTAACGCACATTCCGACATTCTATAGCTAGGCATACTTATTTCATTTGATGAAATCAGCACTCTGTACAATTATGATCAAGGAATCGACACCATCCTCTTTAATAACAAAGTCGGACATCATAGTTGATGGGAAACCGTTATTTATAAGGGAATGATTTGTCAAGGGTATCCACACGATCCAACAGCTTTTTAATGAAAACAGCCAATACCTAACTTTTCAAGAATTTCAAGCCAAATACCATTGTAACACAAACTTTCTCCAGTTCTATCAATCCTATGGATAAATTTGAATTGAAATTCTTTCAACTTATTTTCTTTGCATGTTTTTGAAGCCATTTTAAAAGCATCTGTCCAAACCTCAGTATCTATTGAAATATCTCTTTCCCATCTTTCCGGTCCAGTATGGGGTGATTCGTGTTTCTTAACGAGAAGTAGGCGATAATAGTCTCTTGCCCTATATGTTTCAAAATTGATTTGACTTGTTTCATTCAGTAAAAAATATTTCCAGTTTTCTCCGTAATTGAAGCTCGAATTGAACCCTAAGGCTCGTGCTCTGTTCTTCAAACGCACAGGGATTGCACTCAAGATTTGTTACTACAAAGAAAAAACAGGTATAGAATAAGTACAGACAGTGAATTCATCTACTGTGGTTAGCCAGACTCCATAAATCACACCTTTATCGACTGCGAATTTACCAACACCTTCGCATGCAAAGCCATTAATTGGTTTAACACTCAGCACGGTTTCAACTTTCAACCAGATACAAAAAAAATGCTTTTTGCCACCTTTAAGCACCCAACATACATGAAGCCAGTGAGAAAATTCAATTACACCCTCCTTTTCATGAAATTCTATGTGTATGTAAGTAAACTAAACAACAGTTCACTTGTACTAACCGAATTTATTACTAGAATCACTGATTATAAATACAAAGTTGAAAATTTGCTTGTAACGTCATGTTATGCTCCTTACAAATCTAATAGACTGTTACTTTTTAATTGCATTAAAATAAGATCAGAAATCTTTTTGCCCTCCTCCTCCCCGCCCTATTAGCCATTTGTTTGCTTTTTTATTTATTTCGTGATTTCGTGTATTTAAGTTTCCCTTGCTTGGTGCCTGTAGATATAATTATC
>OX421446.1:22024107-22041607 GCA_949126865.1 Montipora capitata
TTCAATTAACATTTGGACGAGACTTAGAACAATTTTCACAGTTTGTCGTTTGCAAATGAGGAAAAATATACTTAATCTAGGACTACATGTAGATTAGCATTGATAGGAAGAGAGGTATTCAGTGGACCTTTACGACATCCTTAGAAGACCTTGTCTTGGTCGATGATCTGGCTACTGTCGCACAGAATACAGGATATGAGGGATGAGACACGGGCCTTGGAGGTACAAGGTGCGAAGGTAGGCCTGAAGATCATTGCCATCAAGACAAAGTTAATGCGTATTGGTACCAAACGTGGCGATGTGTGTCGGTCCCAGGAGGGCGGATTAAGGAAGTAGATGAGTTTTATGGGAGCGTTGTAAGCAAGAAGGCAGGAACTTACGAAGACATTCACGCACGAATTGGAAAGGCAAGACCGGCATTTGCGATGCTGAGACCAATATGGTGATCCATAGCACTAACAACCAAGACCAAGCTAAGAGTCTCTGGGTCAAATGGTGCTCTTGTATGGTTCTGAAATTTGGAGGCTGACTAAGGGAAGAAGTTGCAGGTGTTGATCAATAAGAGCCTGAGGATCATCTTGCGGATTTGGTGGCCTAGAAAAATCAGCAACAAGGAGCTTTGGAGACAAAGAGGGTGCACAGCGACCGATAGAGCAAGAGATAAGACAAAGAGCTTGGGGATGGATCGGCCACACGTTGAGGAGACCAGATGGACGTGTAGTCAAGAGGACACTGGAGTAGAACCCACAGGGGAAGCGAACGAGAGGGAGACCCCGGCACACCTGGCAGCGTATGTCATTTAGAATTTTGAGAAAAAACCTTAGAAAAATGTTTTTAAAAAAATTAGAAAAAGTTGATCGAACACTCGATTCAATGGCTTAAGAGCAAATGCACTTAACCGTCAGTCCTCTACACTACCGAAATATCGGCTTCAATTACGGTAGGCAATTTTGAAGTATTTAAATAAAGCAAATCCTAACAATTTATTGAAAATTAACCGAATAAAAAGGCTTCAGGTTACTAAGAATGGCATCGACCGTCAAAAATGGCATCGCTTGTTTACGAACTCCGACACCGCACATCAAGTAGGTGAATCAACTGTTTTACACAATGATTGTCATAGTGCGGAGTTTAAGACGTAGGCGAACTGACTTACTGGACGTAGGCGAACAGACGGTAGGCGAAACGACCCGTAGGAAAAACGACCGTAATTCCAATCAACATTGTGAAACTATTTACAAAAACATCACACATTCATACCTACAATACTCGATCATCCAAGTCGCAGCTACTAAACTGTGGGCTATAAAGAAGCCGTTTGAACCTGCTGCACTGTTCTCGATGTCACTTTCCTGGATGTTATGGCAGTACACCAAGATTTGTCTTGAGAGCTTTCATCAGCTGCTCAATGGCGTCATAACTGAGAGCCACCTGGCGAAGACGTATTTCGTTGATGCTGCGTTGATACTCGTAACGTTTCTTGGTACTACTCTGCTCTGCGATGCATTGTGAACACAGACACGCAAGATCAGTTTACGAAGAACTTTTGAAGAGATTCGAGGCCGCCATGTTGTTTATTGTACGGCTGGTTCTCATGCTCCCTCTTCCTTTTTGAAATGCTCAGCACCAGGCTTTCTTGATTTTTAAAAGTGGGCACGTAAACTTAAATGAATTTTTTTTCCAAATATGAAAAAGTCGGCTCGATATAGGCACTGATGCATTGGTAAGGGAAGATGTTTTGACATGAATATCTGGGAACTTGATATGAATATTAAAAAAAAAACTTGATGTATAAGTATATCGTTTGACATAAACATCTGACAATTTGATATGAATATAGAAAACTTGATTTATAAATGTATAGTTGACACATGAAATTGGCAATCTTGATATTTTGTCACATTTGGACAAGCATACACCGGACAAAGCTATCCGGCCTTTGAACAACTGCATGGGTGCACATCTGTGATCTTTGTTTTTTATTTTAAAATTAAGTTCCATGTTTTCTTTAGAAACAAGGGATAAAAATAAAAAGGAGAATGGTTTAAAAATTTCTACCAAGAAAATTACTTTATGTAATAAAAATCATCATGGCTTACAAGAAAACAAGAAATTGAAATCTCTCTGCTGGAATCTTTCATGAAAGGAATGAATGGTTCACAGTGCAAATGTGTTTACTTCTTTATGAATGAAGGGGTAGTTTCTAAAGAAACTGTGGTGCTGCATCGGTGGGGAAGTAGTATACAAAAATTTGGTTTTATCAGCGGAGTTAATAATGTAAATTGGCCACCGTACAGAGATTCTAAAAGCTGACGTTTCGAGCGTTAGCCCTTCGTCAGAGCTGACGAAGCTCTGACGAAGGGCTAACGCTCGAAACGTCAGCTTTTAGAATCTCTGTACGGTGGCCAATTTACATTATCAACTCCGTTGATAAAACCAAATTCTTGTTTCCTTCTTTACCTTGTCAGCTGAGAACAGAAAAGGTAAATATCCATGTTTTTCAGCCAACTTACCCACTCTGACCACGAAATTACGATAGAGGCAGTAGAAGATCACTTTATTCACTGGCACCATCCTTCCCAAGTCAACTTGCCACCACAACAGGTACGTCGCAGTCCCGAGGTTTCCATCTACTGTACGGTCACCTCGATCAGCATATGGTGTAGCACTTACTGGCTTTCTGAAAGCAAGGTTTCCTTAAATTGAACAGAGATAAAAACATAGCAACATACTTGGTAATCTGTGACCCTACCTAGGATGACTTTACTTTTGCCCTTTTGTCGTTTGGGAAAATTAAGAATGTGACGAATACATGCACCAAACAAAGTACAATGTAGCATCTGCTTTACTCCTTTTGTTGATAATGGCCGTTTTTATACTAGAGACGCATAATTCGTCTGGGACGAACTTGGGCAAACATTTTTTCTGCGTCTGTTAAATTCGTCTAGTATAAAGACGGCCACAAGACGCATTATGCATCTGGACGAAGAATCTATTTTAGTGCGTCTTCGAAGACGCACTAAACTGGAAAGTTCGACCAGACGCATTATGCGTCTAGTGCCCGTCTTTATACTAGACGAATTTAACAGACGCAGAAAAAATGTTTGCCCAAGTTTGTCCAAAACGAATTATGCGTCTCATATAGTTCGTTCCGTCTTTACACCAGACGGATAACATAAGAGACGCATGATTCGTCGGGACGGATTATGCGTCTCTAGTATAAAAACGGCCAATAACTTTGGTCGAACCATTGTCAAATTGCCCAGTGGACTGATACTTGCATATCCACAGAGATTTGACAATGTTATCATACGGTTATTGGGCTCTTACATGATCCCGGTTGATCGAGATGGATCGGTTACCAAGATTAAATTGGTTTCTGTTCATATGGCGACTTTAAGCCCGCTTTCCGAGATGAACATTTTGTGACGCGACCTATTCAGGTGTGAAATGTAACAAACAGGCGTGGCGAGAATTTCTCGATTTTCTTTGTTTAAGCAACCTCAAATTTATTTTGACTTGACGTTAACTATCAAATGAAACTAATCTAAGCTTCATTATCGAACAAAAGAGAAGTAAAAACTCGGTAATGTCGGTTTTATCACGAAAGTGTATGGTATTATTTTCCTCCCGGTAACCGCGCTGACCGCGATGAAGAGTTCATATAACAAAATTTTCAGCCCGTTACCGAGATCTCGGCAACTGAGCCAACCCGCTTTCTCATACGAACACATCGAAGCTTTTACAAAGGATTTGGAGGCGAAGCAACATCTCGGAACCAGACCAGCCGGGCACATATGAAGGGGCCCTAAACAATAATCATCGCAATATCTAAGACACCTTCTATCAAGCTTAAGCTCTGGGACACTATTTGATTAATTCCCGCTCATTTAATGCTCTCCATATCTCTGGCACATGGGTGCATTAGTAAAGGCGACTTAACGACTTTCAGGTATTAGAAAAAGTTGGTATTAGAAATTCCGGGAATTTCAAGTACATTAAAATAATTAAAATATAAAAATGCTACTGAGACGAAATTTTGACTTTTTCTTGTTTCTGCTTTTCGTGACCTTTGAAGGCCAATAATTACGCCTGCCAAATTTGGATTGGAAATTCCAAATGGAAGTGCGCTTTTTGGATGCATGCTTTTCGCGAACGAGCAACCGCCATTACTTGTCCCAGTGAGATCCCAGGGAGTCCGTGACATCATCATATCATCACAACCAAAGTGCTCTGAGGCGAAGTGACAGCTCCACACGTTGAAAAATATCCGCGAATTGGAATCTCTTTGCAAACCCCAAAGAGCAATTATGAACTGGCCAAGTGGAAAGCATTTGTTCGCATTCACAGCTACAACACCAAGGGGCTTTTCAAGATCTGCTCAGTTCATCAGGGTAATAAGCATTAATATTCTTGTTACCTTTTTGGGATAGTTGAGGTTAAGAGTACGGAACTTTTAGAGTTAAATAAATACAAGTACAAGTACGCGAAATATCAACCTCGTTCCCAGGGTCTCTATTGTCGTTAAGAAGGCAAAAGACAAAGAGACCCTGGGAACGAGGTTGCGCGAAATATACGTTTTTAAGATAAGTAACGTAAGGGGTGACAGGCAACACTGATTCCCTTCCTGTGTGAAAACATGTATAGAACCTATTATAGTTTTGCTCTAACGAGATGAGGATTTTCCTTTTTGTAGGAAATAATAGGTGCTTACAAGTAAAGGCTTTTGAGAGCAATGTGAAGTAAAATCTAACGGTAATACAGCGCGTGACTTTTCGACCGAACTTTTGTCATTATCAAACCAAAAGTGAAGATAAAGATTTTCCATAAGTATAAATATAAAAAAAAGAAGCAAAAGTATGTAAAGTATGAAAATGTAAAAAAGGGGTGTTAAAAAACATGCAAGAATAACATAATTAAATTGATTAAAAAACGTTCGCACGAATTGAGTCTGACTGTACATTCAGACTGGGTCTCAGTTCGTTAATAAAAAAAAAAGATTTAAAAAGATTTCTTAAATGAGACAGTCAAACTTCTTGCACTTTTTTAAGATGGTAAAATTCTTGGTAAGATCATTGGGCACATAAGAACGTTTCACATGGAAATGTTTTCCAATAGAGGAAGACGCATTCTTGTGCTCGTCTACGCGTTGATGCAAATGCCGCCGCGTGTAACCAACATAACTTGCATTACACATGCCACGTTTAAATTGATAAACAATAGATTGTTGGTTGACAATAGGCGGCTTGACGTCGCGCGGTTTCAGAGGTTGTTTGATCTTGTGGCTGACAAAGTGGGCTGGACGGTCACTTCAGCCGATATTGTATAAGTGCCGATTCAGAGGAAGAGAGGACACTTGAGAGAACACATTAGTTTATTAAATTCAAAGTGGAACATGGACTTGTGACCATGCATGGCTACCTAATTTATACGAATAGAGAACAATACATGATACATGACAAACATTCCTACATTAGGTTCACACATATTCTACATCCCCCTTTGTAAAACAAATCAATGCAGACTGTAATGAAACTAAAGAAACCGAACAAAGTTAATAAATAAGCACACGCTGAAAGAAAACGAATGTAACTAATTACACCAAAAATAATTCGTAGTTCCTCAATCCCTATAGTTAATATCTAAACCAGTCCAAGAATCACGGAACTTAAACGAGTTTCTCCAATCAAGTAACAAAATCTTGATATCTGGTATTTGGTCTTGAGATCCGTCCAGACCTAGTGAAAACAAGTGGTCTTTGAGCATTGGGACCCGAGAGGCAACTGGAAGCGGAAACATTTGCCGTAGACGTTTATGATGGAGATTTAAGTGGAGTCTCGGGTCTGACAGGGGTCCTTACAGGAGAATGCCGAGGGACTGGATACTCTGCAGGTGTCACGGGCGGAGACTCAACAGAGCAGAAAGGAGAAGCGCTCTGGTTGGCTGCTGCAGGAAAAGTGGGAACATTCTGATTGGTTGGAGGAGGAGGAGCAGGAGCACGTTCTGGAACAGCCTGAAGATGTCTGCGGTTTCTGCGGTACTCTCTCTCTCTCTCTCTCTCTCTCTCTCTCTCTCTTTAGATTCATCATTAGGTATATGCTACTTGTTTTCCCTATGCCTTCAAAAAATTCAAATGTAATATAAATGATATCTTTAATACTTTTTACAAAAGCTGGTATTTCACAGATGGCATCCAATCCTCAAAGATTGGAGTTAATTTTTTGACGTGCAATTTATTTCCGTTTAAATCCAAAAAGGGTAGCAAATACTCCTTTTTTGGTACATCCACCAATAATTACGTAAAATTCAGGAAACAATTCGGCTTTTAAAGGTCATGACAACGATAGACATCGCTATGAAACCCCTCTGCGATCAGTAATATTCTTCTTTTTACGATGTCTTCAATTTCTGCTTAAAAGGTTGTTGCAGGGTACGTTTTCTGTACGACTTGAGAGCTCAGGATTTTTTCAAAAGACTGGGAAAGGTTTTTTCTTTTTAAAAGTCAAACCGGCGGTCATATCTTTGTTTTCTCCTTTGGTGAGGTTGGCGCTTGTTAAAATGCACTATCTGAAAGCAATTAAAGATGAATAAACGAATTTTGAACAATTTTATCCTTAAAAAACCATTTCGTAGCAAATACCTGTTTCAGGAGCAAATACGCACTTTGTTTTTTCGTGAAGAAGAAAAGTTATCCCTCACGAGTAATAAACTCCTCATATGAAGAAATTAAACAGTCCACAATATTTCCGTCACTTCAAAGTATGATGAGCGTGGATATAGAACTGCTAGAATGGCTCATTTTTGAAGTTTTATTCAAAAACGCAAAAATGAAGGAGCAAATACGCGCTTTTGCAGCAAATACCTACTTTCATTTCGTTTTATAAAAAGGCCCTATAACACGACTGATAAGAAATTCGGAGAATTATCACCCCATTAGTCTCTTTTAAGAGTGACCCAAGGATATTTGGTGTCTAATAATAGTTGGAAAGCCTATTTTTTTCAGGTTTTTGTACTAACCAGGCACTTCAATTCACGAGATCTATTCTTGAGAATTCTGATTGTGGCTGTACTATAAATAAAGCAACCACTGCTTTTTAATGGACATGAATTAAACAGAGAAAAAATCTCGGAGAAATTCACGTACTGGTCATTTATCAAGAATAATTATATGGTGGGGATAGAAGCTGGTGTTTACTCCAACTTACACATTTCGTTGCCACCTTATGCCCAAACTCACCCCTCCCCACCACACCCCACAAACCCCTTCGATTAAAATTGCAATCAAGGATCTTCTCTACGGTTTCGCCCCTTGCCATCATAAGCTTGTTGATACACGTAAGGCCTGACCAAGCGCTCGCAACATTTCAACGCAACGTCTTGCCACGTTGCTTGATGTTGCGACGTGTTGAACGGGCTGGCACAACGCACGCAACATTTTCAACATTTTCAATGCAACATGTTGAGGTTTATGTGCCCCAGGCCCCTGGCGCGCCACAAGTGGACGTAGCGCGCATGCCCTGGTGCAACAATGTTGCGTGAACGTGGCCAAACGAGTGCAACATCTGCAACATCCAAAATGTTGCTCAAAATATTTGACCGTTTTCATATTTGGTCCAACATTATCCCACATGTTGAAACATATCGCAACAAGGTGGCCAAACGTATGCAACATGTTGTGCCCAGCAATGTTGCAAGATGTTGCGTTGAAATGCTGCGAGTGTTTGGCCAGGCTTTAGGTCAAGAAATGCACACAATTAGCTACACACCCAATTTCGACATCCAACACGAAGTGTCCCTTTAAGTCTAGGCATTTCCTATCTATATCTAACAAGGTTAAGGTAAATGTTAGCGTTATTTTTAGTTCAGGGTAAATGCAGCAGTTTATCCTTACTTGAGAAGCAGTATTTGAGGGACACTTTGTGATGTTAATTGTCTGTATTCCGGGAGATGAGTGACGTAAAAGTTGAGAAAAAGAGCAGGTGGACACCTCGTCATGCTTATTGAAATCCGCTTGCATCTAATTACGTGCATTTCTGGACGTATCTTGTTGATAGTGCTAATGGCCTAATAAAAGTCATTGGCACATTGTTTTTTATATCTTTCTGCGATGCTGTAAGCCGATCAATTAAGGCATTCATTTTCGTTCTCACCATGGCTTTCGCTAAGGCATGAACCAATTGTTAAATGGTGCACTGGACCTTTGTTTTGCTATTCCGTTTACGACAAGTTATAAAACGAATGGGTAATTATCTACAGATGGATAGCATTGACTGCTAGACGCACTGGTGGTTACTTCGAAAAATGGAGACGATTCACAATGGTGATACCTTAAAGTGTGTACCATTTGTTTGAACAAACTTACTGAAAAATTGGCATATCGGCCCTAGTCAAATGTAGGTTTTAAAATCATCAGAGTGAGATAATCTGCATACGCTCAGTGTTCTTATAGTTCAGGCAGTGCCAGTTATGTGATACCTGTTCCCATCGGGAAGGTAATAAGGTAATATGGGAAACATGTTAATAAACAGTCGAGGCCAGCCAAGCACATTAGAAAACACCCTAACCACAAGTTCAAGTTTAAAGTTTTAACCACTGCCCATTCATAGTGAAAATGGAGAATAAAATGAGCCTTTTACATCGCACGCTTCCGTCCAGAGCTAAACAAACAAGTGCAACACTGGACCTCACCTTGTTCCCCATGGGAACAGATATCACATAACTGGCACTGCCTGATCTATAAGAACACTGAGTGTATGCAGAATATTTCACTCTGATGATGATCAAATTGATCGAAAACGTTTAGACTCAATATTTTATCAGCTTTTACCTTCAAGTTTTTTATTAAACTGATGATCATTACAGTTAAAGTGCACCTAAACTCAAATTAGATTTCCCCATCCAAAGGAAAGATATGTCACCATTGTTAACTACATCGTGTAGAATTTCACTTTTTCTATGCCATGCAAGCCACGTAAACTTGGCAGATTTAGCAGTAATTTGGACCCATGACCGTCATGTGAGAGGTATGGGTCTATTCTCGATTCTACGACACAAAATGCTTTGTATTCCTGTTTTCAAAGCAATTTCGCATAGACCAAATAGGCTAGCTCAATGTTCTACCCAATTCAAATCTCCCGGGGTTAAGATTCCTTGTGTATTGTACTTGCATTATAATGTAACATTCACATTTGAATGACATGGAAATACGGAGAACAAAACAAAACATTTTATTGAGCAAAAGGGTTTGAATTGAGTACAACATTGAGTTAGCGGCTTTGGTCTATTGCAAACCAGTTTGTGATGCAAGCTCGAGAATAGACTCATGCCTCTCACAATACGGTCGTGGGTTCAAATTACTGCTACTTCAAGTACCCGGCAGAGGTGAGAATAGTAGAACATGTTTGCTCTTGACGGGGAGATTAATATTGCAGACCAAAATTATTTGAGTTTATAGATGCACTTTAACGGAACACCTTTGCAAAGAAGCCTGAGAAAGTAGTGGCTCGAATGGACCGCGAAACCAAGTCTTTTAGTCCTGATTTTTCAGTGATTTTACAGGTCGCTGTATCCTATCAGGGTTGGTACATTTCGCTGACCCCCAGTCCATGGACTACCCAAGTGGACTACCCTAAAAATACTATTTCGAATGAGTACTGTTGATCTATGTGTAAGCAGCATCTCAAATAGTGCTTACTTACGCCTCAACGCCATTTTAAACAGCATTGTTCAACAGTATTTAAGTCTAAGCACCCATTTTAAAAAGGTTAGCTTAAATGAAGTAATCGGCCATCACAACAATAATCGAAAGCTAACCTTTTTTAAATGGGTGCTTAGACTTAAATACTGTTGAACAATGCTGATTAAAATGGGTGTTGAGGCTTAAGTAAGCACTATTTGAGATTCTGCTTACACATGGATCAACAGTACTCATTCGAAATAGTATTTTTAGGGTAGTCCATTTGGGTAGTCCATGGACTGTGGGTCAGCGAAATGTACCGACCCATCCTATCAATAATTAATGTGATGGCCTGCTCAAATATATTGGGATTTGTGGCCGGAGACTAGCTCAGCCGGCTTTCTGAAACAAAATGAACTTCACAATCGGTCCTCACATTTAACTAGGTCTTTAGTGATGAAGATTCGCGTGCGATTACCTAAACATAGCATGTAAGAAATGTGACTCTAAAGCCGCCCGCACATTTAGCGAAAATAGCAAATCGCTAACTCTGCCGCGAAGAATTCGCCCGATGTGCGGAGTTAATTTTTATGCGCATTTGTCGATGCGAAAATAGCGCTCAATATCAAAGATGTTTGGTATTTTCTTCGCTGCGAACTTTTCTGAAGAAAATTTTGCCTAGTATGCAGACAGTGAAAGCGCACTTAGCGCTGGTGACGATAACCTCTTGTCGTCATTACTCATGTCACTTCCGGGTTAAAAGTGCAGTTAGTGATGATGAGCCAGTTTAAGTGGGTAGGTCAGGAGTAATACAAAATACTTTTTCTTATCGAGACTGATTTCATGAAAAATTTCTTTATTCTCACTCAATCAATGTATTAGTTTTTGTTTTCAGGGAACAATCAATCTGTGACTCCTCTGTCCTAGAATTCAAAAGCATGGAGCTTGAGAAATTAAGGTTCTCGGTGACAAATAAATATCTTAGACGGTGGCATAGTGTGGCTTTCACACTTCGTGTAAGCCACACAATAGCAGCGCTACAACAAGTTGCAAAAATAGTGGAGACACTTCACCTTCTTGGGGCGTTATTAATTTCCCTATTATCTCTCACACTGCAGCCCCCCTCTCCCCCTTATCAGTGTTGCTAGCAAGACAAAAAAATGTTGGGAACTTAAGCAGTCAACATTGAAAGGGGGAGAGGGGAGAGGAAGTGGGAAAGGTTTAAATTCTAGATACGCCGAGTATTGGAAGTTAGAAAAGGTGTTTTTTAATGAAAGTGTCTCGACAATTTTTCAACTTGTTGTAGGTGTGCGGGTAACAGCACTGGCGCTGCGTACGCTTGAATTATTCTCGGTGGAATTAGCGCGGCGCTATTTTCTCCCAGTGTGCGGCCTGCTTAAGCAAAATCAGAACACAAAATTAGTTGTTAGAATAAAACAGTGATAGTACTACGGCACACGGCCTCTTTATAAGAGATTACATAATAACAAAATCAATGCGCGCACTCTGATTGGTCAATCAGCTATGTTTTATTGTGCCAGTAAACTCATGGAAAAATCGCGCGTCTTCTGAATTATTATATAAAATCAATAAACCACAAGTTTCTATGGTTTATAGGCTGATAAACCATGCGGAATGTTGGTAGAACACGAGAAGAATTCGTAAGTCACGAGCCGCAGGCGAGTGACTTACGAATTCCTCGAGTGTCTTAATTAAAAAAAAAGATATCTTTGATTCTACCGCGGAGATTATTTTCAATGTACCAAATACACGAACTCTCGATTAATTGAATACGGTTGACTTATTGGAAAGAAAGCACACATGAAGGGAGTTTAATGATCTTAAATGTAAATTTCCACGTTTAAAAGACTAATGATGAAAACTTATACTTCTCACTTACAATCAGTTGCCGCCATTGCAGTCTGAGATCAAAACACATGGACGGGAAGGGGTGAGGGACGTGTTCTTCATGCAGACCGCTGGACAAACTAATTGTTTCGTACTGAGGGCAAAATTATCCATTCCAAAAGGATGCGAAAAATTCTTAAAACGCGTGGGAGAGTCTTTTAAATACATATATTTATTTATCTTTCTTACGTGTGGGCAGATGAGTCATAATGAAGATGAAATACTAATTTCAATAGCGTTACTCCTATGAGGACTACTAGACAGTGCACATTTTTCCCCTAGGATTTTCTACCCAAGATTGTTTCCAATATTTTGCGTTATTGTGCTCAAACACCACTGCACTGCAGCCAATGCTCCCTCTGTAGCAAATACTCACTTTTAGTAGCAACTACCCACCCTTTATATTTACAAACGTAGCAAATACCTAGCTTAAGTATTTGCTACTGTAGCAAACGTAGCAAATACTTAGCTTAGGTATTTGCTACTGTAGTAAATACTTACTTTTGGTAGCAAGTACCCACCGTCGGTATCTGCTCCCGTAGCAAGTACTTACCTATGTAGCAAGTACGCACTCTTGAGTAAATGCTACCGTAGAAAATACCCACTTCTCGTAGCAAATACCTACATAACTCTGCCTCTCTCTCTCTCTCTCTCTCTCTCTCTCTCTCTCTCTCTCTCTCTCTCTCTCTCTCTCTCTCTCTCCAACATTCACAATGTAGGACCCCGCGGGTCTGCAATGGGTTATTTCACAACAACTTCTTTCTTATATCCTCTGCTGGTGTGAAGTCTCAAAACCTGCTGAGGATTGAGCGGTGGGAGAGGTTTGGCGCCACGATCGTAAGAGGCCTTTTGCTGCATACGCTTGGATTTGAGGCGCGAGAAGACATGTTTGTTGTTGAGGGCCCTGGGAGCAAGGAGCTTCTTAGCAACTGGAAGAAGGTACCTAGTGCAGCGGGACATCAAACGCTGCACAGGGGAACCAAGAACTTGATCTCGTGGTCGTAGAACTTTCCTGAGATTAAGAAGGCCAAGCAGAGGATCTAAACCATCCTTCTTGCATTTGTCGAGCAGGTTCATGGCATGCTTCACTGCATTCTCAACCAGGCCATTGGACTGTGGGATGAGAGGGCTACTGGTGACATGATGGAAATTCCATTCTTCGGCAAAGCTTCTAAATTCTCTACTGAAAAATTGTGGGCTTTTGTCGGTCAGCAACCTGCATGGAATTCCGTGAACAGAAAAGTGGCGCTTCATCTTCTGAATAACATTTTTGGTAAATAAATCGTGGAGAGAATTCATCTCGAACCAGCCGGAATATGAGTCAACCAGAATTAAGTATTGCGTTGATTACCAATCAAATATATCAGCACTGACAAGGGACCACGAAAGCACCGGAACCGGGTGGACCAGAAGCGGCTCTTTCTGCTAGTGTGGTTTTGCACTGTTGCAATGCTGACACGAGGCTATCGTACAATCAATTTACAGTAAAACATGTCCTTTGTTCTTCTCTTGGTAGCATCTGTCCCTGGATGCCCTTTGTGGAGTAACTGGATGTATTCTTTGGGCAAGGAATTTGGAACCACAACTCTGAGGCCTTTCAGAATCACTTCATTGTCAACAATCAGCTCATCTCGTATAGGGAAGTAGACTTTAACATCTGGGGTTACACTTTTGAGCTTTGACGGCCAGTCATTTGCAAGGAAATGAGCCACTTTTTGCATAATGGGATCTGCAAGAGTATGACTCTAGAGCTCGGCCATGCATAGGGGGGAGAGATCGACGAGAAAGATAACACATCAAGCTGATCGTCATCCTCTACACCAGAGCCCGGTTGTTCAAAAGCCGATTAACGCTAATCCCAGATTAAAAATTAACCAAGGAGTTTATTACTCCACTACTAAATGCTGTTCAACGTTGATATTTGGCAAAACTTTACATTAGAAGAAGTCAATCTTGAAAAACAAAAATAAGCAAAACAACCTTTCACCAAAAAGTTGAAAACATGAAACAAAAGTTTACACTAATCGTGGATTAAGCTAATCGGCTTTCAACAACCGGGCCCAGGTTCTTCAGTAATGCAGGCTCTTGACAATGCATCCGCTACATGAAGCTCCGTTCCTCTTCTGTAAATGAACTTCAAATTGTACCTCTGAGGCTGTAACAGCATACGTTGTAGACGGGCAGGTGCAGTATGAAGAGGCTTGTTTACAATTGCCGTAATAGGCTTGTGGTCAGTTTCAATGATGGCTTCTCGACCATAAATGAAACCGTGAAATTTCTTGCTTGTTAATGTCGCAGCGAGCAGTTCTTTCTCGACCTGCGCGTATCGAGATTCGTCTTCTGTGAGATCACGCGAAGCATAGGCCACAGGGTTCCCATACTGAAGGTATACAGCACCAAGGCCACCCAAGGCCACTCTTAGAGGCATCGACAGAGAGCGTAACAGGCTTTAAGGGGTTGAAGTTTTTAAGGACTGGTGCTTAAGAGATGTCAGATTTCAGAGCTACAAAAGCTTGTTGCTGAGGGTCCTCCCAAGTCCAGTGTATATGTCATTCCGAAGCAATTGGCGTAGTGGCGCAGTCTTCTCACTAAGATTGCTAATGAACTTGTGAGGATAGTTGATCATTAAGAATAAAACGCAAACAGCGGTTACAAACATTTTCTTGAGCTACATAACTTTTATAAACTTAACGTTTTGTATGTTACAACATACATCATCAGAAGCGATTACTATTCAGTTACAGATAAATATAAATTCAAAAATACAGCTGTACGGACTGGGAACTAACGAAATTGATTGACATAAGACGACAAAAAATATGCTAATAATAGAGATAAAGTTTCTCGCTGCCAACGTTTTCATTTAAGGCTGGCCTTATATCACGGATAAACAGAGACTCTTTAATTTTACAATGCATATCTGATCGACTAGTTGCTAATATTTCAAAATGATCCCACTTAATTATATGGTTGGTTAAGAAAACACGATCAGCAATTGCAGATTTGTGACAATTTGTAGTATATCAATTTTAAATGTAACCTGTGTGATGCAGGTTATGTTGGTTACACGCGGCGGCATTTGCATCAACGCGGAACCGAGTACAAGAATGCGCCTTCCTCTATTGGAAAACATTTCCGTGTGAAACGTTCTTATGTGCCCAATGATCTTACCAAGAATTTTACCATCTTAAAAAGGTGCAAGAACAAGTTTGACTGCCTCATTTATTTCATTTTTATTTTTAATGAACTGAGACCAAGTCTCCATGTACAGTCAGACTCAATTTGGGCGAAAGTTTTTTACATTTTGAATTATGTTATTCTTGCATGTTTTTTAACACCCCATTTTTACATTTTCAAACTTAACATACTTTCACTTGTTTGTTTTATACTTATACTTTTGCAAAATTTTTTTATCGTCACTTTTGGCTTGTTAATGACCAAAGTTCGCTCGAAACGTTGTCGCTTTTACCGTTAGTTTTTACTTCAAATAATAGGTGGCTCTTTAAAGATTTGGCCAAGTAGGGGTTGACATTTTCTGAGTAAATTTTTTCAGGTTTGACACTGATGTCTGGTATTGTTTTACAAAAAGCTTTTGTTTTTGTTTTGGTATTTAATTCCTTTAAGCACGGAGTCCCTCTTTGTCAATTTGATTTCTGATAGTAGTTTTTCTACCAAATTGTGTGAGTAACCTCTATCCCGCAAATGTAGTTTTAAATTTTCAAATGTTTTCCTTGAAATTGTCTTTTGAGGATTCATAGGGCTTCACCTTTTATTGCTTGGTGGGTAACAAGAGGTGAAATCCGTATATTGGAAGCTCTCCGTTGGTTTAACATGTGTTTTTTGATCCTTGCATCTCTTTTCTTTGTATACTATTGTGTCTAGAAACACAGTTTCAGTGGCAGATATTTCGGCCGTGAATTTAATCGTAGGGTGATGTAAATTTGCTTGTTCGATGGAAGTCGCTATGTCCGGTTTACTCATGTCCCACAGGGAAAAGACATAGTCAATGTAGCGTTTCCAAACTATAGGTTTTGAGACGGCTTTGCTTAAAATTTCTGTTTCAATTTTAGCCATTCATGAATAATTGGCAAAAAAAAAAAAAAAAAAACCGCTGTCTTGGTTCTCATGGTTTGCCTTGTAGGCGGCAGCTTCTTCTTGAGTTGCGAGTGGCTCTAAATCTTTGTCATGGGGTACGAAACTGGCATCACTTTCCTCGAAAATCGCTCTACTCCTGTCTGAACTCAACTCCGAACCGTCCTCTGACGAAAAAGACGAAGAACTTGAAGAAAAAAAACATTTCTTCTTACTCTATTTACTAAAAACCATGCAAAAAGACTTCGCTGGATGATGAAATGAAGTCAAGGAGGGAACGCCGCTTGACAAAATTGTGGCCTCAAGTACTTGTCGTTCGAGTAATGGCGGACAAAATTTGTGCACTTTCGGGCAGCCTTTAAAGATGTAAATCATCGTCAGGTTAGCTGTGGACACCTTTTTTTGTCAACTTTAGGGTCTAGTCTTTAACTAAGGGTGAAAAAATCGAATATTTCGTCGCAGAAGCACTTTCATTAAATCGTAAAGGCCGAAGAAAATTTATCTTTTATAGACCGAATTTATAAATGGCGGCCAAAAAAAACATTCTTTTGTTTAGGTGCTAATTAGCCTCACTAGCTTCGTTTGCATGGACAAAATACAAAAGAAAGGCTAGTGAATCTCATAAGCACATAAACAAAAGAATACATTTTTGGCCGCCATTTATGCATTCGGTCAATTAAAGACTGTGTAAAAGTGATACAAACTTCTCCTGACGAAGAAGTCTTCTTTTAAAGGACTGTACCACAGTAGTGTAAATCGCTCATATACGGCTGCAAAGCATTTGCATAAATTTTGCATATTGGAAATAGAGAGTTTGTATGGGAATGGCACCTTATTAAAAATGACGGATTTAACGATGAAATGATATATGAAATGGATCATATATGAACTGCCAATATGAAATCAAGTGAACCTATGATCTTCGCAGTTATGAACGCAATTTTTGCAATTGCGTAGAGAAGCTCAGTTGGTTAAAGCGTCGCACGCGCACCGGTATCGCGAGGTTACGGGTTCAACCCCCGTTGAAGTGCTGAAATTTTCAGGCTTATTTACGCAATTGCAAAAATTGCGTTCATAACTGCGAAGATCATAGCTTTACTTAATGACGGATTTGATGCAAATGAGGCGGGAGCCTCATTAACGTCCGCCATTTTGTTTTGGAGGGAAGCAGTCCACAAAAACTTTTTGTGGCAACTTTTAAGACGGAGCTTAGTAACCGTCTGCTTTTGTCACGGACGTGACCTGGGCCCTAGTGATATTAGTAATGACAAAAATGGCGGCGGGGTCGCTATTTGTGCATTCTTCTGGGGAAGGAATATCTCTCTGCTGATTTGGATTCGCATTATCCTGGAGAATTGTGCTTTAAAGTGTGCAACCTGGCATAAAGCAAGTGTTTCAAGGGCAATAGACATTGTTTTATGGGTACAAACGTAAAGAATGTGGCGACGGTAAAGTGATCCCAAAATATGTTCACAACACAAGAAGAGATCATTTTGGGACCACTTTGAAGGTGAGGAATTAATTTTTCTAATCAGTAATATTGAAAGAGACTAACGTAATTTATTAATGTTGTAAACTTGAACGTTTTCTTATGAGCAAAGTGTTTAATTTTCTAATTAAAGCAAGCTGTTGGCCCTCTTTAGTTAGACTACGTACAAATCTACTTTGAAAGGTTCAGCATCTAATTTCTCCTAAAAGTATCATGGATTGATTAAACGTACACTGCTGCGTTATGAGAATAAATAAAATCATTAGCTATGAAGAAATCTTTTGATAGCTCCCTTTTTGAGCTTAATTGCAAGTCAAGGATAATTTTTACTTCTT
>OX421446.1:22051607-22054107 GCA_949126865.1 Montipora capitata
TGGCAGTCAGCACCAGCAGGGTGATGTGTGCACATGAGATACACAGGGTTATTGTGTGGGCTCTGCTCACAGTAAGTTGTCATCCACAGTATTTGTCGGTAGACAAGTCTGAATTGTCAAGACTTTGCGGAGGTTTGGGTGCTAGTGCATGGATAGAAGTGGTGGCCATCTTGTTGCCTTTCTGTTTGCTGTGAGTTGTGTCCACGATGTGCTGCTTTTGAGAAAATTTTGCTTTGTTTTCCCCAGCTTTGAGACATCAACTAAAGGAAATTGGTCTTTCACTTTTGGCAGGTACTGAATGTGGACATTTTGAATTTGTTTGGATTTATCGAGAATCTGGCTCTGTAATTTCCTAAAACGAAAACGATTGCAATCTCATTTCTTTCGTTATCTTTTTCAGCTGTTGATAGAGGAGAGTTATTTTGCTCATGCAAGCAAACATTTATCGTCCTGAAGATTCAGTGCGGGTTACACCACATAATTGAAACAGTACAAAGGTTTTTCTCTGAATTCTCTTCGTTCTTAGAGGGGTTAACTGTTACATCCTATCAATTCCTTCTTTGTGGTGATTTTAACTTCCACGTTGACGATAATGGAAACGCATACGCCAAACAATTCCACGATCTTCTCTTTTCTGCTGATCTGAAACAGCATGTTAATGGCCCTACCCATTGTCTGGGTCATACTCTGGATCTTCTGATCACTCGCGAGATGGATACTTTAATTTCTCATATAGGAATTCTACCAGATCCTCTCTCTGACCATCAAGTGGTCGTGTGCTTCATACATTTACCGCGGCCTCCTGCCACTCGTATAACTGTTACGCGTCGCAAGACTCGTGACATTGATCTTGATGCTTTTCAGAAGGACATTTGCTCTGTCTTCTCTAAGGTTTCAGTTGATGACTTGGACGGCGTGATAACTGTGTTTGATGACACACTGCGCCTTCTACTTAACAAGTATGCCCCAGAACAAACAAGGAATATAACCCTAAGGCCACACGCGCCCTGGTTCTCAGATGAGCTTCGAGAATTAAAACGTGTCAAAAGGCGCTGTGAAAGAAAATTTCAATCCACCAAGTTAACAATTGACAAGGAAATTTATTATCAAGCCTGCCGCAATTATAATCGCCTGCTAGAGGTTTCGAAATCCAAGTACTTGAAGGATAAATTTAGTACGTCTGACATGAAGCAACTATTCAAGCTCGTCGATGGTATGTTCAGCGTAAAGTCTGCTCCAAGTTTACCGACACATGATTCTCTTGATCACTTGGTGGAGAGTTTTAGCGACTTCTTCGAATCTAAAATCACCAATATCAGATGTTCTCTTTCTCAACAACTATTCTCTTGGCCCAAATGTGGGACTAACGCATCGTGCTCTACCTCCTTCAGTCAGTTTGATTGCGTCTCTACTAATGGTCTCAAGACTATCATTCAGTCATCAAAAAGTAAAAGTTGTGCTCTCGATCCAATACCTACTTGGTTGTTAAAGGACTGTATTGATGTTCTGTTACCTATTCTAACTGATATCATGAACGCGTCTTTGGATCAGGGCATTTTTCCCTCTCTTTTCAAGAAGTCATTGGTTCACCCTCTGATTAAAAAGGATAACCTTGATGCCGACGTCTTTGCCAACTATCGGCCCATTTCCAACCTATCGTTTCTCTCTAAGACGTTAGAGAGAATAGTGGCTTCCCAGATTGAGGGTTATCTCACTACCAATGGCCTATTTGCTAAAATGCAATCAGCGTACAGAAAGCATCATAGTACTGAAACTGCTCTTCTGCGAGTTGTTAATGATATTCATCAGGCCATCGACAATAAATGCGAAGCTGTTCTAGTGTTATTAGATCTGTCTGCTGCTTTTGACACGATAGACCACGCTATTCTTCTTTATTCACTCAAAATATGATTTATGCTTTCATCCACCTTTCTACACATTCGACATTTACTGTCCTCTTGAGTTTGATATATTCTAGCTTTCATCAGATTCGTTGCAAGCGCCTGTTCTTGTGCTGCCATAATAAGACTCTCAGTCTCCCTTTTCAGACTTCCTTTCTTTAACCAAAACCAGGATTCATTCCCTAATATTTCTTCCGTCTGTCGTACAAATTGTCCGTGCATAACCTTTTCCCTCCACTGTTCCTTTCTTTCATTTTTCTTACATATCTTATACTCCACCGCTGTTTCATTATTATGACCACCGCTGATCTTCCTAGCGGCCTTTATCAGTCTTTCATCACTATCATTGATATATCTCTCCAACCCCGAGGTAGCAGATTCTACACAGTCTTCAACACTAATCAGGCCTCGTCCCCCTTCTTCTCTCGGTATGTAGATACGATCGACATTACTATTTGGATGGAGACCATTATGCATGGTAAGTAATTTTCTGGTTTTTCTATCTAGATCTTGTAACTCTGACTTTCTCCAGTCCAGGAATGCAGCAGAATATCTCAGGAGAGGAATAGCCCACGTGTTAATAGCTTTGAATTTCAACT
>OX421446.1:22079107-22084107 GCA_949126865.1 Montipora capitata
TTATGTGACACACAAGTGATGCTTCCAGGTCAAATGAACCATCCCATCGCGCACAAACTGGATTATTGGCTACATTGAAGCTGTCGCCTGCAATTCAAGTGAAAAAAAACCCTTTATTTTTGTTTTTCTGGGTTAATTTGGTGAACTAGCAAGCTGAAGTTTTGAAAATTAGCCCTTTGTCAAAGTGAGTACAGGCTAAACTTAAAGTGCCACTGTGACCAAAAAATCAATTCTTATTCTTCTTTGGGTTTTAAAACTATGTAAACTAAACGCTAAGGGACCAAGTTTTAAGCCTTGATTTATAAAAGACACCTGTTTATTTTAATTGGAATTTTCCTATTTAATGATCCACCATTACTAATTTTAAGATCTTGAGAGAGCTGGATCGAGGAAAACATGACGTCAAAGGGTCACTAGTTTAAGAATACAATGCGTGTGTACGCCGCAGAATTAATATGCAGCACTGGACTTTTGGGCTTTCAGATTTCAAAACTCACGTTTTGCATATATAATAGGCGACATTCACACGCTGAAATTTTAGGCTGGTGAGCCTTTGACGTCTCTTTTGCCTGGGTCCAACCCTCTGAGGTCTAATCGGTCAGTTTTAAACGTGAAATCCAAAACTGACACTCAAAGTAAACGGCCTTTGGATAAAAGTCAAAGCTCAAAAGTTTGCCAGTTAGGTGTTAGGCAAACACACTTTTAAAATCTGAAGAAAAAGAGGAAGTGATTTTTTTTTTTAATTACAGGGGCACTTTAATAAATTTATACGTAAGTAATCAAGAAGTTCGGTTCTTTCAAAGGTTAAATTTAAACCATAAAAGTTAATAGATATTTTGCTGTCAATTAAAAATTAGTCATGGATGAAGTAAAAAGCGATCATTGACCTAAAAATGGACCGTGGAGCTCGAGTGAAATGAAGGTGAAATTCGCTATACACAAATCTTTAGTTTAACGCCACGGAATGACTACAGTTGGTTTGGGTCAAGCCTACATATCGTTTGAAAAGGAAAATACTAGTAACTAGTAACCTGTCCGAGTATGGGCAACGGGACTACCGCTAATGCAAAAATGTGCACATCGTTAATAGCTTTGAAAAGTAGCTTCACCTTGCTATTAAATTACTACCGATACTTTCCGTAGTGAGGTCAAGAAACTAAGTTTGCTGGACACGCAAGCCAACATGACACCTATCCTATTTTCACCAACTGCACAATCCAGTGTAAATGCTGTTTTGAATGTAAATGTTGTTTTGAAACGCCCAAACTCAGCAAGCCGTTGAGTCAAAAAGAATATATATTTTTTACAAAACTTATCACTTCTTTTATAGATTGAAGACATATTTTTTCCGCTTTGCTTTTATATTATCGAT
Organism: Montipora capitata; assembly: GCA_949126865.1. Taxonomy (NCBI): domain Eukaryota; kingdom Metazoa; phylum Cnidaria; class Anthozoa; order Scleractinia; family Acroporidae; genus Montipora; species Montipora capitata. The sequence continues at coordinate 22,080,480 of OX421446.1, forward strand.
AGTCAGTTCTTTTGAGAGGAGATCAAACGTCATGGGCATTTTTTCACACCAATTCCAGTGTACTTGTTTTTCAAGGTGGTGTGTTTTCAATTACCCAATAAAATGTTTTCTTGCTTCTGTTTCCCATGATAAGAATTACGAATTTAATCATTGCAGCGGCTTTTCGTGTTGATATGTTATAAAATAATTGGTTCATGCTATTTGAGTATATGCTGTGCATGTACTCAAATATTAAGTTCTGGATGCACTTTAATATCGTTCCCAGAGTCATCGTTCCCTTGACCAGCGGTCGCAAAAGAAGAGACTCTGGTCAAATCTAAAAGAGGCCATATTTGATTGGCTGTTAAAAAACGGTTTCATTTCCTGCAATGTTTGACGAGTTAGCCAAAAGGTCTCTGATGAGTCCCTTGGCAAGGATAGAACATATGTATGTAAGGCTAGCCACATAATTATCCATTGAAAAAAATGCTCCCGTTATTTTTTATTCTCCGCAGTTTAAACGTTTCGAGTGTATTACGAGATGTGTTTATACTCATGTGTACTGTCTCGCGAGTGAAAAATAAGCGCTTTCGTGGCAAGGTAAACTTCAGGTGATTTTGTTGATTTCTGACCGTTTCTCCTCACGCACGCGCAGTTATTTAACCGGAACCAGAGTTTTCTGGTTCCGGTTTTGGATTATTCCAGAGTCTCATGCGCCCGTTCCGCTGGACAAAGGTAACGGAGGCTCTGGGAATGAGATTGGATGCACTTGGGAAGTTCGGAACGCACTCAAGATACTAGAGTTGCCCTCGGCAATCGCTTCTAGCAACTCTTACGCCTCTATCGTGCTCTCATAACTTCCACAACTCCATATACGCACACTAACCATGAACCAATTCTTAATTGGAGCACACAAAAAGCTTTTGAAATCTGTAAATCTTTACAGTAAGTAACAAAACATTTAACTTATGATTCTCTTGGAGTCAAGCTTGAAAAGTCTCTTGACCTTAAGTTTATGGCTCAGTACACTATGTTTCAACAGCAGATTTCTGCAAGTGCTTCTCTCACCCAATGTTATATTGTAGACTTGATTCCTTGTAACAGTTGACCCGTCAGACAAGGGCGAATTCCCAGTGACGATGTTCACTTCAAAGACCTGCACAGGACTGCTCAAGTCCACTCGCCACCAGCTTTGATCATCTTCTAAAGTACGTGAGCAGTGTCCATTCTTAAATTCCTGGTCAGGATTCCCATCAACTGCTTTGTCTGATGTGCCATCAGAGTAATCGTCACTGTATATGGAGGATTGGGTGGTGCTCTTCCCCGCCACAATGTTCTCTACGATAGGAATTCGAACAGAATCATGCTATCACCACATCATACTCATCATCCTTATCGTTATCGTTATAGTGTTCATCATCAATACCATGAGGACACGTAAATAATTAAAAGTAAGGAAGGTTAACCAGAGTCCATCTCGGCTACTTAAAGATGGAGCCCATGTTCTTGCTACCCCACACTCCATAATCTCTAATTTGACTATTCAACAAACTGTGATCCTCGCAGCATGGTAAAAACGTGAAGGTGACCCCTTTTCACAAGTCACGTGCAAAAGATGATCCCAAAAATTACCGCCCCGTATCCGGACTAACTGTGCTATCTTAATCCACAAGCAACTCGCAGGTGACCTTGATGAAAACAAATTTGTCTGCCAGTCACTGTCCTAGTTTAGAGGAAAGCACTCAACCACGAACTATGCGTGCAAAAAGGTGGTAAGTAGAGTTAGTATTATTGGCCGCATTAGAGGTTTCGTCGAAAAAGAGATATATACACCTGTTTACAACAAAATAGCTCATACATTATTAGCACATGGAGTGGTCTGTTACAACAAGACCAGGATGGACCACAGCACCTACAACATGGATCTGCTTTGATAATTACGTGCTGCTTGCGTGTTCTCGGAAGCAACGGATTTGTCTTTCCCTTTTTGTCGAAATGCATTAGCTCCTAGCTATTTCTCACCGTATTTTATAAGGTTTTCTGACATTTACTTTTTATTTTTAAAAGTATTAGTATGCTAAATTTAACCAATCATAACGAAAGCCCTATGGCCATGAGTAACTGAAAAAGTTCTATATAATATAGCTTACACTATCAACTGGCCAATGCCCCTCTGCGTAATAACGACATTCACTATAAACCCTTTACGACTTTCTCACAATTCAAAATACAGTTGTTGTAGATGTTATTATCAAATTAACATAACCGAAAAGAAGCAACCCAACTTTCTCCTTCTCTGAGATACGATCCCATTTGGCAGGAACAATTCGAGCAGCGGAGGCCAGCAAGTTAGTTCTCAGGTCAGAATTTATAGCACAATGAAGAAAAAAAGTGACTTATATCTTCAATACTTTGTCCACACAAGCAGGCAGGAGAAAATTTTACCGCAATTCTATATGAGTAATAGTTCAAGGCACAAGCGTCCAAATGCATACATGTATGAATGGACAGCTCCCTCTCAAATGTTCCTATACTGTCGCGTGACCTAAGTTGAGCATTAATGTTTTTCCATTCTTTGGTTGTTGATGGAGAAAAGGATAGTTTGAAACGTTCTGTACGAACTAGAAAGATAGTGAAATTCAGAGCAGAATTGAGTTCGCTCGCAAACTCTTGTAGGCAATAGATCTACTTGGTAGGAAGGAGTGAGATTATGAACAATCTTATAATAAAGTAATGATTTGTGAATCAAACGCCTAACCCTATTGTGCTTTTCACAGCATCTGTTACAATTTTCTTAGACTCATATTGGACAAATTCGGTAAGGTCGCTGTAAAGTCCTGGCCAAAGTATCGAACAAAGTTGGAGTCAACGCTCCAACTTTATTCGATCCGACATTTTCGACTCAATGAATGAAATGCTCTATGAAATGAAGACATATACTAAAATGCGGATATTAAATCAAGTAAAGCTATGATCCTCGCAGTTATGGACGCAATTTCAGCAATTGCGAAGAGCAGCCTGAAAAATTCAGGACTTCTACGGGGTTTGAACCGGTGACCTCGCGATACCGGTGCGACGCTATCGCGACTGTTTGGCCGTCCATGTTGGAAGATGTTCGTCCGACACTTTTTGTTTGATCAAGGGTTGGATAGAGTTTGCTTTGATCAAACAGTACGCCCAACAATTCTGCTCGACGCAACAATGTTGCAGTGTTTAGCAGCTCTTCCAATAAAGTTGTCCTGAATGAAGTCACGTCCGCGATCCTTGCGAATCAGGAATGGCTATCTCATTTTCAAGTCTTCTAGCATCATTTGCAACAAAGATAGCGTACAAAGATGTCATTGATGAACAGCCAGAAACCTTAAACAGTGAGAATCAAGTAAGGCCATGTCTGAGGGACACTTTTAGCCCCCTTTATCATGATCTCTCTCTATGGAGAGCGTTTAGAATTTTTGCAAATTGATCCGTTCTCATTCTCATCAGCTCCTAAGGACGGATCTTGCAGTGAACCTGCCTTTTTCTACACGTTCTCTTGGTCGTTTTTTTTTGGTCGTCTGAATCGGTCATTTCCGTCCTCCAACAGTTTAACCAGCACAAACGATACGAGGGATTCTCGTTACAGTGTTAACGCCAACTTGAACTTGAATCA
>OX421446.1:22089107-22099107 GCA_949126865.1 Montipora capitata
AAAAGCCTATCGCCGCCCCTTAAACTTCTAAGCTAACCCCCATTATATATATTAGCGAATAGAAGAAATAGAAAATAGCTCACCTCCTGCGGCTGCTCAAGTGTATAGAGAAATTATGATCGAGTGCAAGAAAAATGACAAAACATATCAGAACAGGGATCATATTTGAAAAACGATGCAACTGCCAAGGCTTGGGGCTCCAAAATGCCATAAAACTAATGAGAATGAATTTGCTAAACTTCATTTAGCGGGCATGCGGGTAGAGCGGTAACCTTGTTTTATCTTCCGACGGGATGTATGGACGAACGCGTCCATCAACATTGAGAACTATTTTAACGTCGATCGTCCACATCGGAGTATCTTTATGCTCATTTCTTGCCATCTGTAAAAGGTTTCGGTTAACAAAAGTAAGGTCTTTGTAAACTGTGAAACCATTCCCTCCAGCGCCGCTTTCTTAGCCCTCAAAACCCTTAATTCTTGAACTTCACTATGATCGCACGGCTGCCATCTTGCCTTTTCCGTCTAACCCTGTGGGCTCTATCAATCTCCCCTGCGTCAAATTCTAAACCCATCACCCAAAGAAAGAACGCTAAACCTTTCTTAGGGCATTCTTTATCTCCCTTCCTGAACACCATACATATGTACACTTTTCCCTTCGAGAATACTGCTCGTTGTTGTTTTGTTTAAGTCATTCCTCACGGGAACATTGGAACCCACAAATGACCAGCTCCCAATGTCTGTGGCTTCATAGCTCAGTTGGTTAGAGCGTCGCTTCTTTACACAATTGCAAAAATTGCGTTCATAACTGCGAGGATCATAGCTTCACTTTATTTCATATCCGCAGTTCATATATGATCCATTTCATATATCATTTCATCGTTGATTCATTCCTCACGGGAACATTGGAACCCACAAATGACCAGCTCCCAACGTTAGTGGCTTCATAGCTCAGTTGGTTAGAGCGTCGCACCGGTATCGCAAGGTCACTCGTTCAAACCCCGTTGAAGTCCTGAATTTTTCAGGCTTCTTCACTTGACATTCTCTATGCTGATCATTCCACGTCCCCTCTCTGATTTTTTAAAGTACAGTCGATCTACATCAGCCAGCAGGTGTAATGCACGATAAATGGTCATTAGCTTTCGTGTTTTGCGATCCATTACTTTCAGCTCTTCCTTGGCCCAATCAACAATTCCTGCCTCGTACTTTACAATGGAAACTGCTCTAAAGTTTATTGCTTTCATCGTATTCCCCGTATGGAGTTTAGTATTGTCTTAACTGTACGAAAATATTCCTTTTGGATACTGTCCTTCATTTTACTATGTTTTACATCATCCGCTTCTAGCACCCCAAGATACTTGTAGTTTTCATTCTCATCAACATCCAGTGTTCGCATCTTTTTATTCCCCGGTAGCATGATTTCTTCACTTTGGAACACTTTTCCGAACACTTTGGTATTCCGAACTTCATCGGCATATCTTCGTCCACAATTCTAACTGATGGGAAAAGAGAGTCAACTTGATTTTCATTTTTACCATATGGCTTCTTAAGATCGTCCATAAAAAGCAAATGATTAATCACTCCTTTCCCGTCGCCAGGATCATATCCCGCCTTTTACTTTTCGTAGCACGAGTGTTAGTGCCCGCATGAGCGAAAAAAGGAGGGATGAAAGGCTGTCTCCTTGAAGTATTTCTCTTCTGATATGAACTTCACCAAGAGCTTCACCTCCAGTGGTTAAAACTCTTTTCCACTGATTTATGTTGTTTTGGATCAAACCCACCATATTCTGCGCTATACCAAACATCCTCATACAAAGTATCTCAGCTCCCTCCGTATTATCATTATCAATAGGGAACTTAAGCACGCGCGTTTTTAAGACGCGGACGCCAACCGGAAGAGCACATTTCAAGTGCCAGGACAATGGTGTCTCCCAGATTTTAATACTAATCATCTCCAATGGAGAAAAGATACTTAGCAATATAAATGTCGTTCAATGAAGACAAGTTAAAAGGCAAAACGGCTCACTTCCGGTTGCCGTCCGCGTCTCAAAACGCGCATGCTTAAGGTCCCTATTATCATTTGGTCTGCGGCACCGTTGAACATATTTCCTAAGAACATTACCTGATATGGCAGAATTATTAGAGCCACTTGAGCGCGCAATTAATGAGGTTCTTATATCAGCTGTCACTGGCCATACATTCTCACTAAAGTAGAGAGCAACCTCGTTCCTTGGTTACCCTGTGCGCATGGGAGGCCTTGAATGAGACCTCATCTTCTGAATACGAGGCTTCAATCAAAGTTACTAGTCCGCTCGTGAGGCGAATTGTTGAGCAAGAGCACCAGCTTCCAGATGCCTCAGAAATTCGAACACTGCAACTGAGCACACGAAAACAAAGAGATGACTGTCTAAGTGAGAGGCTGGAGCAGGTGAACAGCTCCCAACCGTCAAAAGCTAAGAGAGCTGTTGAGTTAGCTACAGAGAAGGCTACCGTGGCTGACCGTGATTCCTCTCAAAGTGCTAAATTACAATCTGAATAAGAAGGAATTTAGAGATGCAATCAAGTCACGATAAGACTGGGACATAACGGAGACACCCATGATCTGCGCATGCGGGGTTCAGTTTAGCGTGGATCACGCAAGGGTGTGTCAGCGAGGCGGGTTCATTATCCAGCGCCATAACATACTTCGTGAGTTGGAAGCAGAGCTGCTAAGGATGGTCTGTAATGATGTGGAAGTAGAGCCGCTCCTTCAGGAGCTCATTGAGGAGACGTTAAATCATGGCGATAACAAAGCCCCTGATGCCCGTTTGGATATTCACGCGCGAGGCTTTTGGACGAGACAGAGATCTGCACCCCAATGTAGACTCTTACAGAGACTTGACTCCTAAGCAGATCTCTAAGAAGCATGAGAACGAGAAGAAGAGGCAGTATGCGGAAGAGTAATGGAGGTCGAACAGGGAACGTTCACTCCCGTAGTTTTCACGACCACATCCAGAATGGGGAAGTATCACAGCAGACTTGCGGAGCTGATCGCAAATAAAAAGGGAGAAAGTTACTCATGCGCAATTTCTTGGATAAGAGCTAAAGTTTCTTTTGCTATCGTACGCTCTGCCATACTATGGTTGAGAGGCATAAGATCCAGAAGACGACAGCCGGACTTCGTTGACTCAGATTTACAGATCGAAAGCATTAATCTTCTCTTTTTTTTTCAGAACTTTTATTCATTTAACTTGAAACTTTCTTCCTCGATGTCTTAATTTAAAACCACGCGCTGTCACGCGGGAAGTCGCGGGTTCGAACCCCGGCCGGATCAACACTCAGGATCTTAAAATAACTCAGGAGAAAGTGCTGCCTATGTAATTTCATCTGCAAGTGGTTAGACTTTCAAGTTTACTCGGATAAGGACTATAAACCGTAGGCCCTGTATGCAAAATATAACTTATGTTCATAAGTTCCCTGTGGGACGTTAAAGAACCCAAGCACCAACCTCGTTCCCAGGGTCTCTCATCTTAACGCCTGGGGCGAGCGAGGAGAGACCCTGGTAGGGTATGGTCACGTGTCTCCCAGAATCTGGGAGATGAAAATTTATCCAATGAAGGGAGGGGCGGCTTAGTAAGAATTTTGTCTATACTGAGACTACGGGAGTGCGGAATGTGTTGTCACCAAAACAAACCAAGTTTCACGTGCTGCGGTATGTGAACATATGTTCTTCTGCGGCTATGTGACCAGACCCTACCAGGGTCTCTCCTCGCTCGAGAGACCCTGGGAACGAGGTTGCCCAAGCACTATTCGATAAGAGTAGGGAATCGACAAAGTCCCCGGTGTTGTGACTGTCCTGTCCTCTCCAGCAGAAGTGGCCGGCTTTGCAGGCTTAGTGCAGTCTCTAAAAAGGCTTGTGGTGTATGAGGCCACCTAAGCAGAAACAGCCACAAGTTAAAAAGGGACTTTGCCGAGTGCTGGAACATGTAGATGTAGATGTAGATGTTAAAACACTGTACTTGCTGCAAGAGCTAGTTGATCACATCTGAACCGCAAGGAAAGTATTTGCGAAATCGTTATTGACACACTGATTGTACGCTTATGATTTATAAGTAATTCTTAATGTTGTATAGTGCTTCCAATTCTTACTTTTTAATATTTCTGTAAATCATGTTAATAGTATTCCTTTTTTTAAATTAAATAAAATTAATACTATTTTATTATAAAAAATAATAAAATAATAATAATAATAATAATACAATTATTATTATTATTATTATTATTATTATTATTATTATTAATGATTTTGATTAATGATTATTATTAATGATTTTGAGAAACACAGACATGTAAAAACTATGTTAAATTTCCGACGACTCGGCGACCTCATGACGCCATTATCAGGGAGTTGGAAATGTATATGCGAGTTCATAAAAGATATAAAATCCTCCAGATTTGCATAAGTAAAAAAGAGCTAGGCAAAGACTTAAGCACGGATTGAATCTGTTTGCAAGTTCAGCCGTGGTCTTAATTGTTTGATGTAAAGCATTTTGTTAACGAGACAGTCCAATTTGTTCATGCATTTCTTCAACACTCTAAAGCAGCTGAGGAGTTCCTCAGGGACAGCACCCGCGTGGTCTTGATCATAATGCTTAAGTACAGAAGGTCACGTTCAGACCACGGCTGAACGTGCAAACAGAATCAATCCATGCATAAGTCTTTGCTCATGTTTTCACGACAGCCGTTGTTTCTCTTAACATTCCTGAAAATAGTTTGTTTGCAGATACGTGTTTTCACGGGTAAGATTCAATGAGGAGAGAGCACGTGCCAATGCATTAATAAAAATAATAGAAGTAGCACGCCTGTTGTATTTCTGATTTCAGTAACCTCAAGCGACTCCTCATTGGCCGAAAGTAATTGCCAACTCGCTCAAGCTACCTTGGTTTGGTGGCTTAAAGTTAATGAGAATTCTATTGAAATTTGCCTACTCGCTTAACTTTAAGCGAGTTGGGAAAGGGACTGTTTGTACGGAATTTTCGGTTGTCATTCGCTAAGCGACCTGAGAAATCGCTTGTGAAAACATAGCCTTGTTCTAGCTCGCTAGTCAAGTCTATTATTATTATTATTATTATTATTATTATTATTATTATTATTATTATTATTATTGTTATTATTATTATTATTATTATTATTATTATTATTATTGTCATCATCGTCATCATTATCATCACCATCATCATCATCATTATTATTATTATTATTATTATTATTATTATTATTATTATTATTATTATTACTATAGTTACTATTATTACTATTACAGTGATGTTTCTCGTGATGTCACCCATTGTTATTAATATGCCAACCAGAACCTAATTGGTTGCTGAAACAATGACTTCTTTTGTTCCGTGGTTGGCAAATTTGAATATCAAAGGAAATGTGACGTCAATGTTTGTAAACAAGAAATATCGCTATTGGTTGGATTACCTGGTTTTTGTTTCACTCCATACACCTCTGTCCTCATACACGCACCTATGTTGTAGTCCTTCACCACAAAACGTAGCCACCTTGTTATTAGTACATTCCTTAGAACATTTTTCTTTGCTGTATTCCTGTCATTATTTCCATCGAAAATCTAAAATACAGGAAAGAAATACAATATTTCTGCTTTTTGATGGTAATTAAGTTAGTCTACCAATGTCTCTTGAATGAATAAATGAATGAATGAATGTTTATTTGCCACATAATTAAAATACATTTCAAAGACAATCCATAATAAGAATAAAGTCATTAATAATAAAAAAAGGATGGATATTACAATGACCCCAAGAAACCACTGGGCTTTTAAGAGGGGCCCCTTCATATGTCTATCATTAATGTAAACAATCTCACGCAATGCTTGAGCAACATAAGTAACTCAGTGTTTTTCTTTAAAGAAACCCTAACATATTAGATGAATTAATAATTGATCCAGGAAGAGAGTTCCAGATTTTTGGACCTTGATAAAGAATTGTAAATTGTTTGATGTTAATGCGACAAAAATGTGGCCGATAATTGTTTGGCTACTCTAGTACCATAATTGTGCACTTGGCGGCTTGTTTCAAATCAATTCAAAAACATCGGAGGCAATAGAGCGGTTTTCAATTGAGTGTCGAAAGTAATTAGACAATTACTTTGGTTTATGATTACTTCACTCAGTGATTGGTTCAAAGTTCTCGCGCCATTTTTTCAACCAATCAAATGCGAAACCAAAACCAATCGTGGCTCATGCGTGCACATGTTCCCGCGCTTTGTGTTGGCTACGTGTAATTACTTCGAGTTTCTTTTGATTGGCCAACGTAATTACTTTGGTTTTGGTTTTACGACACTCAATTGAAACTCGCTCTAACTGATTGTAATAATAATTAAAACATGAACCTTGAAATTTGAAATGAATTTTTGAAAAATGTCCATGATGCCTAGTTTCGCAAATAAAGGATCAGAATGCGCTTGGTAATCTGAATTTGTTATTGCTAGCACAGCGCGCTTTTGCAAGTAGAATATTCTATTTATATTGGAGACATATGTAGAAGACCAAGCGGAATTACAATAAGGATGCATGTAAGGATAAATTAGTGGGTAGTACAAGGCTAGCTTGGTTCTTGAAGAAAGGTAGAATCGAGATGCGATTTTGCGATTTGCTTTGATAAAAAAACTTAATGTGTGATGCTTCCAGGTAAGATGCTCATCAAGATAGACCCCCAGAAATTTGGTTACGTTTGTTTGTTTTAGTAATTCAATTCCAAAGGATATGCTAAAATCATCAATAGCGATTCTCTGTTTTGGTTTAAAGATAACATAATTTGTCTTTTTAATATATATTAACTGAGAGCTTGTTACATTTCAACCACATATCATAATTGCGCAGCTCGTCATTTAATTCACATTGTACCCTTTTTGGGTTTGAATGTAAAAAAAAATATACTGGTGTCATCAGCAAAAAGTAAAGGCTGAGTTAATTGAGAACCATGGGGAAGATTGTTAATATATAATTAGAAAAATAGTGGACCTAAAATGGAACCTTGAGGGACATCACATTTAATAGTCTGCTTAGAGGAACATGTAGAATTAAATTGAACAAATTGTTGGCGACACGAAAAATAACTTTTAATCCACTCCAAGGCCAGGCCACGAATACCATAATAATAGAGAAGATAGGTCTGTAATTCACAAAAAGACAAGGATCCTCACATACGCATTGGAATGTTGTCATAAACAGGGGCTTCCCCAGAATCTAATGTTTTAGAAATATTTTCAAGTTCTATTGTAGTAGTTGGCTTAAAGTAATAGAATTGTTATTATTGTCGATGAGGAATGAACGAAAATTAGAAGTAACTACTGGTATCTAGCACTTGCAAGGCTTGGGCCAATACTAGTAAAAAATATGTAAAAAATCTGTCAGCAATCACCTTAGGATCGATGATTGACTTCCCTTCACCTTTAAAGGATGAAGGCCCGGATGAAGGCAATAAAGGCTTGCTCGTTTGCTTATTTATCACGTCATTTAGCAATTTCCAAGTTAATTTAAAGTCCCTTTTAGCATTTTCAAACTTAGGCCTAGAGCAAACGTCGAATCCAAGTCGCGTCGAATAAATTAAAAATAGATACGACAAAGAGTCGACTTCATTTCAGCGTGGAAGCAAACGTCGAACCTGCGCCGATCCAATTTCACAAGTTGCGCTTCATTAAAACACGAGAATAAGCACGTGTCCCCATGCTATTCACTTGATGCGCTGCTAGTTACTGCTAGGAGTTGTTAGTGAAATGCCGAAATACAGTGCTCATCAGACCTTACTTTGGCAGTTAATTGCGAAAAATAGAAAGAGAAGACTAGCATTACATACAGCTCTGAGAACAGTGTATCAGAGACGACAGCTATTGCTCCGAGTGGCATGCTTGACCGTGCTCTTGTTAGCGAACAACAATGGAGCAGCGGTCTTGAGGCGGTCTTACCGCCGTTTCCAACGCAATGTTGATTGGTTTACCAACGTATGGTCCATTTAAAAGAGGCTTTTAGGATATCTGGATCTACACTTATGTTTCTACTGGGTCGCATTTGAAACGCAATTGAAAAAGACACCATCACTGAAGAGCCTATCTCTCCGGAAGCTCGATTAGCAATTTGTTTGTATCAACTTGCAAGAGGCGACTACTATTTCACCATAGCAGAGATGGCAGGAATCGGAGAGTGCACAGTCAGATACATTTTCAATGAGGTGACAACCGCAATAGTGGAGAGTTTATGGGAAGATACCGTTAAAAAACACATGCCGAAATCAGAAGAAGAATTTAGAAGCAAAATCCTTAGATATGGAGGAGGCGTGGCAGTTCCTTTGCTGTTGATCAGCAGTCGATGGGTGTCATATACTAATTAAGTTTCCCCCTGGTGGACTGGAGTCATGTAAAGAATACCATAACTTTAAAAATTTCTTTTCCGTGGTGTTAATGGGTATGGTTGATTCCAAGTATAGATTTGTTTGGACCAGCTGCGGCTATCCCGGCAATTCGCATGACTCAATCATTTTTCAGTCTACTGACCTATGGAATCAAATCAAGAACCAGGAATATCTCCCCAAAAGTGGCAAGAAAGTGGGGTCCCTTCTTGCACCTCCCTTGATACGTGGCGATGCAGCATTTCCTTTACAACCGTGGTTGATGAGGCCATGCACGAACGCCAACCCTACACTACAACAAAGATATTACAACTACCGGTTGAGAAGAGCCAGAATGATGACGGAGGGTGCTTTTGGGCAACTTAAGGGAAGGTGGCGGATTCTGCTTCGGAGATGAGAGTGCAGCCAGGAGAATACGAAGAAGGCAGCTCTTTTTGTGTCGTTTTGCATAATATTTGCCTTGAAAAGGGGGATACGATAACGAAACTCTGGTTAGAAAAAACAAGGTGATGGTGTCTCCTGAGTTGCTGACTTCAGTTGTTAAAAGCAAACACCGAACGTAATAATTTGAATCACTACAGGCCAATCAGAACATGTTTATTTGTTATTTTCTGGAACCAAAACAATGAATAATCGCGTAATTGTATATGTAGTTAATCTTGGAATTAAAACTACTGGGAAGGCCCATGTTTCTATACAACAGTGCGCGGCTACTGTTGTAGGCGAGAAAATCGTGTTTTCACAAACTGTAACGTTATTATAAATTATAGTGCGAGTAAAAGGGCGTTCTCGGAAGTATTATTTAGGACTACTCCGACTGTCCCCTACTTATCGATTTCTTATTCTTGCTTTAATAATAAAAAGATATAATTATCAAAGTGATAGTTCTTGGACTGTGTACCGCATTGAGTACCAACAGTTTAAAGATCACGATTAACGGACGCTCATCAGAACTGCTTGCATTTTCAGCAATTGTGGCGGTGCTCGTGGCTCGGAGTGGTCTTCCTGTGGGCTCTCCACCATACATTCTGGCATATCCTGGCATAGCACCAGTTGGGAAGGGCGGGACGACGTGGGGCATATAGGGATTGTACGACGGCGCGCGGGGATAGGAAGATGGCTGCTGTAACCCATCTTGGGTACACAGTAATTTGAAAAGTTTGAGCTTATGTTCTCTTGATTTTTCGATGTATTCTTTGCGGAAAACTAGCATGTCCTTGCTTGCACCGTTTTCTACTGCCGTCTTTAGCAGATTAACAGCAGCTTCTTCTTCTTCTTCTTCTTCTTCTTCTTCTTCTTCTTCTTCTTCTTCTTCTTCTTCTTCTTCTTCTTCTTCTTCTTCTTCTTCTTCTTCTTCTTCTTCATCTTCTTCTTCTTCTTCATCTTCTTTTTCTTCTTCTTCTTCTTCTTCTTCTTCTTCTTCTTCTTCTTCTTCTTCTTCTTCTTCTTCTTCTTCTTCTTCTTCCTCCTGTTCTTTTTGTTCTTATTCTAGTGACTCCATTTTATCATTGTCCTTACCGTGACGGTCCCTTTCTGTTACTAAAGACCTGAAACGTGCAATAAACTGTTTTCAAAAGACATTGTAATGCCGTT
>OX421446.1:22126607-22134107 GCA_949126865.1 Montipora capitata
AGAATCAAGATCACTGAGCCAGGTCTCGCATATCGTAAACAACTCAGCCCTCAGATCACATACCAGGTCCACAAAAGCCGATGATTCGTTCCTTAATGATCTTGCATTCAAACTACATAACTGAAAGGCCCTGTTGTCCAGGTTACCAAAGATGGCATTACGCTCAACACTTATAAGTGTGTCACGTGCTGGCTTCCTGCACGGATGAGCGCGGCTCTCAATTCGCGATGAAACAATGGAGGTTATGTGAGCATTTCCTGTGGGGCCCGGATTACGTTAAAATACCAAATCACCAACGTCCAATACAATATGAAAAGTCGCCACTGAATAGGCCATTTGCGAGTTCTTGCCTGGCTCCTCTTCAAAGCGAGGCTAAGTGCGATTTTTTTGTTATGAAAATTAGTAGTCATTCTTATGTAAAGTAGAACTAATTACCATCACAAAACCTTCGCACTTAGACTCGCTTTGAAGAGGAGGTAGACATGAACTCGGAAATGGCCTATTAGCATAGAAGGCATATGGTCTCCTTTGTCGCCTCAGTTTAATGTTCAGTGGTCCATTAAACGAAGATGAGTTGGCGCAAACAATGGAGAAAATGTTTGCATGCCAAGGCCGTGAACACAATAGCTCTGTAACAACGCCCCCGTTATGAATAAAATCCAAGTTTTCACTGAATTGACCGAATGCAAAAATGGCCGCCAACAAATTATTCTTTTCTCTTTGTGTTAATTAGCCTAACTAGCCTCGTTTTACAACCCAAATTCATTCAATTTTACGCGTGTGAACGAGGCTACTTAGGCTAATTAACACAAAGACAAAAGAATAATTTGTTGGCGGATATTTTTGCATTCGGTCAATAGCCAGGTTGAAGATGTTGGAAGCCAGAAATCTCTTGAAAATTGCCATATCTCATACCCAAATACATTTCCATCACTTGACGATGGCTTTAGACATCCAATCGAAGAGTTCTTTGAACAAATAAGAGCCCCAGTTAGGAATAAAATGACTGAAATCACGGAGCTCTTTTGTGAATGCAGAAAGTTTCATTCTGGCATGCTGATTGCATTTCAGAAATAAAAAATGGGGGTCACCGAGTTCGTTTTGAGATATGAGTAGCTGTTGCCACGGAAACCTTTTTACGTCACAAAAATGACCGAATCTTTTTCAGCAATAATTGGTGTTTGATATGGTACCATAACATTGCTGTTAAGTGATAAAGTCTTGTAGAAGTATCTTTCAAGTGTTGAAACTGGTTTGAGCCACCTCAAGTGTAAAGTATGCCAATGAATAGCAAAGAAGGAATAAAAGTTATCACTTGCTTGTGATATGAGAACATCAGGTCAAATATTTTCTTCTTTTTCTTACCACTTATGCGTCATAAAAATATTGCATACTGTTTATATTAAAATTCAGACCTATAACAAAACGACTTAACATACCTTCCAGTTATTACACAAAACGCGAGCGGCATTTTGCTTTTGTTTTGTGCACCAACATGGCCGTCTAATCACGTGAGTACAAACTAAGAATTGCGCAACAAATAAATGTGTACAATTAAAACAAAAATGAAGCTTAACTATACGTCCAAAATCTCGATAATCGTGGGTAATAGGTGTCGGCCTCGAATGACTAGTCACGTGCTATACCTAGCTTAGACACACTTAAGTCACTACCTATGATCCCTCACTTACATCTTCTACAACCCAGTCCCTCTCGCTCTTGTAACGCAGAAATATTCAATTTCAGGCTTATTCGTTACCACTCAATCGCTAGAAATTCCGGCATTAAACAAGAAAGGTGAACACATCGGTAAAAAAAGACTCTACTGAAGACTATCAGGTTGTCGTTTGTTATCCATTGAGTGTAATTACAAACAACAAGACAAATGGAGGCAGTGAATTGTCTTTCACTGCTGGTTAAATGTATTCTCGCTGAAGCCTTCTTTGGAGGAAAACGTTTAACAAAGTTCACTTCCTTCAGCATGAACACAATGTTGGTTTTGGCCTGCGCCGATCCATTAACTTTGTCTAAAATTTAAGTAGTTTTTGTGGAGGAAAACCTTTTAACTGTGTTCTACCTCAAAACCAATTACGCTGAAGAGCAACAAAAGCAAAAAAGTAATCGCACTTTCGTTATAATCTGCATGACGTTATTCAGTGCAAGAAGTACTTTTAATTTAATATTCCATCTTGTACTGACATGATGTAATCATTGATTATAAACTAAATGTCCACCGGTTCAAACTTTTATTCTTTGGTATATCGACAACTTTGTAACTCACCTTAACACGTCCATTTTCTTTGTAATCTGTCCATGTTTTACTGTCTATAGATGACTGTAAGGTGTACTTCTTCACCCACGACCCACCACCACGATACCCTTGAGTGGACACAGCACAGATTACATGAAGCGACTGTAGGTCAATCTGCAGATACTTGTTGTTATCCCCATACTCAGTACACCATGATCCTCTTACGTCATTCAATCTACTAAAACTGACCGGATCAGCCCAGAAGGCACTGGAGGCTGTTATCCTTTCATTTGGGATTAAACCGTGTTCCATTCCAAGATCCCAATCAATACAGTCTCCTACGTTTAAATAACAATTGCAGTTTAGGTTACAGTTGAAAACTCTCTGGCGGAAAACAAGACTCATTTTATTTTTGTTCTTTTCCCAAATAAACTAACATTTGGAACCATTTTTTTTATTAATGCAGTAGATAAAGGGTAACAAACACTCGATGAGCTAAACTGATTATTATTATTATCATTATTATTATTATTATTATTATTATTATGATCATCATCATCACCATCATCATCATCACCATCATCATCATCGTCATCATCATCATCACCATCATCATCATCATCATCACCATCATCATCATCATCATCATCATCATCATCATCATCATCATTATTATTATTATTATTATTATTATTATTATTATTATTATGTTTAGCCTGGAATACCATGCAATACCAGTAAGAAATATTCGGCAGTCGGGCTCTTTTGAGACCTATTATTTTTATTGTGCTCTCTGCTTCCTTTGTGGGCAGGCCTAGGGAATATTTTCCGACATGTTAATACAGTCTCTGCATTATTTGTCCCATTTGGCATTTGATAAAGATACCAGGGTGGGTCGACATGCATTCATTTTGGGTAAAATTCATTAACAACTAATCCTTTAATTTGCTGATTAAACCCCGAAGTCATGAGAAGCTAAAAATAATAGCCAATACTATAACGTCGATAATGCTATCTTCATTCCATTTCAGGCATGAAACTTATCGCAATTAAGTATTTTTTTAAATCTTTTCTGTTACCGCTGTAGTCTGCTTTCGCTAATATAGTTAATGATTTCCAATATACTAGAACAGTTAGTGAAACTCAAAACTCGCACTCGTAGTCGCGATTTCGGAGTTTTATCTGCAAATAAAAAAAAATTGTTAATGAAGTTTCCCCAAACTTAATGCATCTCGCCTCCCCCTTTCCCCGACACAGGGGCAACCATATGAATCTACCGACGCATTGCACCAAAAATACAACTGAAAATCAGCACGTGACAAAAAGACTACATGATGCCCGATTCGACTGCACAATACCAACACGTGGCACAGTACTTAAGGACGTTCGCGCCCAAAACGTTCCCACGTACAGATTTTTTTTAAACTTGTCACGCAGAAAGGTAACGATCTACTTTTGCCAAAAAGGCAAAAAAAAAAAAAAAATGGGGGGGGGGGGGGGGGGGGGTCACCGTGCTCGTTTTCGAGATCATGAGGTGCATTTTTAGAAGATTGCGTTAATTTAAGACGATCTTAGCTTACAACTGTCAGCAATAAAAAAGCTACATGAGTGAAATTTAGATCAGGTAAACGTACTCAGTTCAACATAACTAATATAACTAAATTAACCTTTGCGACTGATGTCTTTTTCTGAGGTGAAATAGACTCTGAAAAACGATACATATTAGAAAACTTCGGTCGCACGAGAGCATAAAAGGCCAAATATTTGTAACTTCTCACGTACAGATTTTTTTTGTTTTTTGTTAAAATGGACAAAATCAAGAAAGGAAGGTGATCTACGGAAAGAATAATGGGGGTCACCGAGCATTCAAGAGAGTAAAATCGCTGCGAAGTTCTCAAAGCGATTGTCTATTCGCACTGTCACGCCATTGCGTGACATTTCCGAGAAGACCTGGGTCCACAGCTATCCCATGATGCCATATACTTTCATGTTCCATTCTTGTGGAAAACTTTTGCGCCTTTAGCATCGTGTTTACCTGCGTGGTCTACGATGCATGACGTGTGCGTGACATGTGCGAAAAGATGAGCAGTAGCAATGGGCGCGAACGTCCTTAAATTAATACTTACCTTCTATTTGCTTTAATAGAAGATACTGCCAATCGTGAACTGGCCAACGTTCTTAACTGGTTAAATGCTAACAAGTAATATGACTTTGTCTTTAAGTGAGCTCTAATTGTTCGATTATTTTGTAAGCACTAGTAACCTTGAATTCCTTGAGTAGTTTGTGGGTTTTGCCTATTCCTAACTAATTTGCAACTTGTATGTTTGTATGTCGTCATCCGGATAGTACCAATAAATAACATCTGAATCATTTTGTACAATCCAAGTAATACAAATACCTTAAGTGAAACTCCATATTTCTTGCGTGGGTCGCCGGAGTCATTTGCTATAGCGCTGGATTTTTTGCCACACATCATCAACCGAAAAAAAGGTATTTGTTACGCGCAGGATGGCAATTAAGTCAAGTTTCTTGCTTTTTTTTTTTTTTTTTTTTTCATATTTCCTATAATTATCGCTATCATGGAAGTATGAGAGATCAGGAATGAAAAATCTTATAGTTTAAAATATTCAGGGCATTAGAAGGCTTCTTTTGTTTGTGGTAAGGGTTTCTTTTTATCATCATCATCATCATCATCATCATCATCATTATTATTATCATTATCATTATCATTATCATTATTATTATTATTATTATTATTATTATTATTATTATTATTATTATTATTATTATTTTCTTTTAATTCAACGCGTTGACACCTTAGAGTTAATAACAAACATAATAACCTCTTATAGTACGGTCCCAGCGCATCGAGGTCTGTATAAAAACGACCGAAGGCCAATATTCCCCAGTACAATCCCCAGAAAGTGAGGTTAGTATGTTGTTTATTATATGGCATTGTTTCTTTGAAAAAAGGTGGTCAAGCTCGGACGCAAGGAAGCTTTCAATTTTCTCATTTTTCATACTATTAGCTTCCACACAGCGGAGAAGAGTGTTCATATCAGTATAGCCGTCTTTTTGTTTGTGTTTGCACTTTTCTGTTGGCTGATAAAATCGTCTATGGCCTCCTGGCTTTTGATGATGCCTGTTTCAGTTTCTGCATCAAAAGTTTCCAGATATTCAGGATAATAAAATGTTCGTCTGAAGTTTTCATCCACCTTTGAAATTGCAAAAAAATCAATCTTTAGCTTTTTCTGGTAGTTTTGCTGTGAAGAATGACAATATTCGCATTTTTTTTCGCAGTTTTGGTTTTTAATTAAAGTTGCTTCAAATTATGAATTGCCGGATTTGCTCCAAAACAAAAATACACGGCTCTGATTGGATCCGTACTGAGAAAGATCCAATCATAGCGCTGGGATTTTCCCAGACTGGCTTTGGCATATAATAAACATGAGATTCATTTTTAAGAGCGCATTTGTCTGCAAAATTCGTCACTGAAAATATTGTTTAATTTCGACCATCTGCAAAAATTTACCCTTTTTGTGAATTTGAGAGGTCATTTCTTTTAACACTTGATTTGTCTCCGCACATCATCAACTGAAAAGAGACCAAATTTGACAAGCGAGTTTCTTGCTAGACTTTCGAAAAGTCCTTCGTCTTACTTCGCGTACGAAAAATCACGAGTCACTCGCTAAAACATCTTCTCCTGGGATTATCGTGAGGTCGACTTGTGGCGAGTCTAGTTTCTTGCGACCACGGAAGTAGGGGAGATTAAAAAGGAAAAGAAATCTGCTTTCAGTTTACAACATTCGGAGCACTGAGGACCTTTGTTGTGGCTAGGATTTCTGCTTTTATTTTTTTTAAATTCAGCGCATTTATTTCGCAGTTTATATTTAATATTAAAGAATTTATGAACTTCATTTTCAAGAACACATTTGTATGAGGTCTGCAGTCATTGACACTTAACAGATTGTTTAATTTTGACCATCTATAAAGATTAACGCGTTTGATGAATTTTAACCAATCCCAAATTGTCGTGAGTCTGTATATAAAAAGATCCCAGATAACTTGCAAATGCGGTAAAAAATGAAAAAGTAGCACAAAACAGGATGACCGAGTTTGTTAAATGTATAAACATTTTGACGGTCTCTGACATAACATCAATAAACGAAAATTATCATGACGTTATGATGCGCGTTTGTTCCCTTGTAGATCATAAATTAGAACCAGTCAACCTGAATGCATAATTTCAGCATAGTGGACAAATACAAACTGACACCACTGTCAGTCTAATTTGCAAAATAGCGAGTATATCGTAATTTTACAAATGCACCAAAAACACGAAGGAGCTACATTTCAATCCTCGATAGAAAACATCTCTTTAACTACGCAAGAAAATAATTCAATAAAGATTGGCCGTGGGTCCTTTGAATGGGAAAAGAAGCATTGTGGGAATTGGTTTGTGTTGTACTATTGAAACAAAACAGGTGCAGCGAAATGGACTTTCTAACTATCGCACTTTCATCCACACACTAAGAAGGCCATCTTTGATAGTGCCTTGGTCTGGACTTAAAAAAAATAAAGTTCCTCAACGTAACATAACATAACCCTCGGCCTTTTAATCAAGGCTTTCCAACTCAAATAAAAATTAGACTGGAGTTCTAAAAGACATACTTTAGGTGCATTCGGATTTAAACAGCATGCAATAAAAAACTGCAGAAGATTTAAAACGCACAAATGAGGCACTTGTCTTCACAATAAAAAAAGAAAATAAATTCTGAAATAATGCTTGTTTTTATCATGACTCAAGAATTTACCTTTTAGAAGTCCGGAATAGTTTCTTAACATGCTGTCCGTTCTTCTCTCTTATCAGGACTCAGCAGATCTTGTAAATTAATTGTGAGTTAAAGTTCCTGTTGTAAAGGTGTTTTTAAATGACTTTGGCAACTATCTATTGTAATATTTATACATCAAAGACCCAACTTGAAGAGCATTAAGACCACAAAAAATGTCAAGAACGTTTAAAAGGTAAAAGAGTGGTTTGCTAGAAGCTTTGGAAATCAGTCTTCACTGAGTTTGTCCTAACAGCACGCTTTTGAACAAGATACATCCTATTTATAGGTTAGATACGTATGTAGAGAACCATACAATACAACAAGAGAGATGAGATAAATTAGCGTATAATGCAAAGCCAAGAGTGATTCATACCTCATTCACATCAACAAGACATGTTTAATTAAAATTGTGGGTTT
>OX421446.1:22139107-22144107 GCA_949126865.1 Montipora capitata
TCTAAAAATAACCTTACTTGTGAAAACGCCGTTGCACGAACACAGTAGAGTTGTAGGCTCCAGATGGGCTCCTGTTAGGGGTCAAAATTTTCCTCAGCTACGCCCAGATTGGTCTCCTTTAGCGGTCACAAAAAGCTTGATCCACGCCCAGATGGTCTCCTTTAGAGGTTAAATTCAAAAGTTCCGACGAGCATCCTCGTCTGTTCCATATGGGAGTCCCCCCCCGGGGGGGGGGGGGGGGGTCAGGGGCACCCAACGATAATCTTCGGTGAATTATGTGTTCAGGAGAGTCAAACTGTTCTAAGAATTTCGGTTCTAGGTTGCCAAACAGCCACAGATTTCTTTACTAGTCCATCATCTAAAAGATTCGAAACCAGGGAAAAGTAGTCCCTTACGTTTTCGGAAGGGGTATTTTTGCAATTTTTGGCACTTAAAAAGGTCACCAAGCAGTTTCGGATGAGCAAATGGTTCGGTTGGAAGTTTCTTAGGAGGTAACGTTCAGCTAGCAATTTCTGAAATGAAGACATCATTCCTTAAAATTTTCGGACACTTCAATTTTCAGCTAAGATATCCGAACGGATCAAATTCTGCTAGGTGATAAAAAAATCTCTTTAGACAGTTTTCGTACATTACAAGGAGCCTAGAAACGTCTCCCAAAGACTTCTGGCTTAATTTACCCCTTGGGTGCTCTTGAAAGGTTGTTTACTTTGAGTGTACGTTTTGGACTTTACGGTCCTTTTTGCAGGTTAGATATGTATGTAGAGAACCATACAATACATCAAGAGAAATAAATTAGCGCATGCTACAAAGCCAAGAGTGACTTAGACTTTAAGTAGTGGCTGACTTTGTAGAATCACCCGATCCATCGCCCACAATGCCGCGACACATCCGGCACTTAACGTGATGTCCGCGCGTAAATGCAGAGTAAATAATGTTGCCAGATCTCTAATTTCGAAATTATCGTCTTTAGAAACTGGTTTCAGTATGTGACACCTATACCATTTGCGATTACGATGGATTACCCCTAATTAATACACTCCACATGAGTGTCGAAAAGTTCGCTCTTTGAATCATTTGTCACTCTCTGAGCTACACTCAAATTTCTTCAACCCAGAATAACACCAAACTATGCCTGAAAGTCTACATGAGTCTTCAGAATAATAACCTGATCAACAACAATACCTAGCTAGAAGTTTTGTACTTAAGACATGTTCAATTACATGACCTAAATATGAGCTTGGTTTGAGTTTGGTTTTCTCAATATTAGAGACCTAAACCAGACTGAGTGCGAAACAGTTTCAAGCTCAATATTCAGTCAATTCTGCAATTAAGGCGCATGGGTCACAATGCTTAAAGAAGAAATTGGGGTCGTCAGCAAAGAGGAAAAAAAAACATTTTATTGAAGCAACTCCCCAAGAAAAATCATCAATACAGATAACGAAGTATCATTGAGCATCCTCTGTTGCGATCGCGCATTGAATTCATTTGGACTAAGTGTTTTCGCTTATTGCAATTGCATGAGATGTGGATTAACTCTCCCGGAAACCGATTGCCTACTAAACAATATTTTGGTAGCTTCCAATTATTTCAAAATACGATTTTTAACAGCTCCTTCGCGAAGAATTTTGATAAAACTGGAAACACTAGTGATCAATGGCATTAAATATTGATGACAATATATAGAGTCCTAAGATGCCTCCTAATGTCTTCGGTTAGTTTTATTGCAACTTGTCCCCTGACTTATGTAATACAGTTTTTGACATATAACTGTAGCAAGAAAAAAGAAACCATTACGAAACAGATGTAAAGTGGATAACGAAAAATATGAAAACCAAATTCTCCCAAGGATTCTTCCAGCTCAGATGGAGGGAAAACCATTGAAGATATATTGACACGGCAGCCAGATGTTAAGTCAACATGGATAATTCAAGTTTCCCGCTTTGGCGTTTGCCAGTAAGGGCAAAAAAAAAACATACTAGAAGAAATAGTCGTTCCGGATGTGATAAGTTAAGGGAATTTTAAAACGGTTTTGTCATATTTTAGAAACAAAAAGGAAAGAATGAGAATGAGTTGCACAGTACGGTTCAGAACCTTACGGAAACTCTTGTTCAGGAAGTCAATATTGCATGAAAAGAATCTGTAGTTGATCAGATCTCTGATAAATTTTCCTTTTAGAGATTCCCCTTTTTAGAGATTCCCCACTGTCAGTTTCCCTTCGGCTCAATTTCCCGTTCCCTGTTTTGGACAGCCGTTTTTATTTAACATGATTTTCTACCTTCCATCCCGCATTTTTACCTCGTATTTTCCAACTAGGCCGGATCTTTCATAAATTATCACAAATTTTCTAACTCGCATCACGCATTTTTTATGTCGAGTCACGCAATTTTTAACTAGCATCTCTTATGCCGTATGTCTCCTACAAGCTTATATATAATGATGACTAACTAAAGATGAAAACGAACACTTCCCAGACACAATGTAGTAACGAGATGAAACATACAACTTTACACCAATGAATGTCGCGATAAAGCTCCATCGCAAGATGAAACTTGACAGGAAGTGACATATTAGCTTCGTTTAGCGACCAGGGGCTGGTTGCTCGAAGCCTGGTTAGCGCTAACCGTTGGTTAAGAGGTATCAAAACCAATAGGTTTCCATGGTATTTAACGCTGCTTAGCGCTAACCATGGTTCGAGCAACTCGGGCCAGGCCCCAGTTGTTCAAACGATGGATAGCGCTATCCACCGGATAAATCACTTTCCAGTGGATAAACACTAGCAAAACCAATTGAGTTATCCAGTGGATAGCGATTTATCCGGTGGATAGCGCTATCCACCCTTCGAACAACTGGGGCCAGCTGTGCGTGTTAATGAACATTACGACTAAAGCTTTTTTTAATAATTGCTGTCAATTTCATATTTCGTAACTTTATTTGACACTAAAGGGAATGTGACTCATGGTTAACATGTAAAACTGTTTAATAGTTCCTTGCTGCAGAAGTTTAATTCCAAGGACTGAGCCGTAGAATTTCTTTTAATTATACATTCTAGTAGCTTGGTGAATAGGTTACTTTATCAACCCTTAAAATTTAGTATTTGTAGTTATTTAGTATATTTACAACAAAAAGGTGTGGTAATTCCTCAAAAATGACACTGGTCGTAACGGCGCTTAATTTAGGGGAGAAAATGAAAAAATATCCTCAAGTGCTGACTTTCTTCATAAAACCTCAACTTTGTCTATTTCACGTTGCTGTTTTGCTGACGACGGCAAAGAAATGGACAAAAGTGAAAAACGCACGTGCAGGGCGTGCAAAGCTATTGTTTTTGCCTACTAAATATGCAAATTTGTGACGTTCTCGTTGCTGTCGCCGTTGTCATTGCAAGTTCTCTATTGTGAGTTAGCTGCGCGGTGCAGCTCAGGGCCCGGTTGTTCAAAAACCGATTAACGCTAATCCCAGATTAAAAATTAACCAAGAAGTTTATTTCTCTACTCCCAAATGCTGTTCGACGCTGATATTCGGATAAAATTTACATTAGTAGATGTCGATCTTGAAAAACAAAAATAAGCAAAAGAAACTTTAACCAAAAAGTTGAAAACATGAAACAAAAGTTTACGCTAATCCTGGATTAAGTTAATCGGCTTTCGAACAACCGGGCCCAGGACCATACGGATTTCAACTTTTTTTTCAGGAAGCCAGTAGAGATTACCCGTCTTAGAGTTTCGCCATCATAGAAATTCCTCGGCCGTTTTAGAGACTCCCTGTTTTAAAGACTCCCCGTTCTCAGTTTCCCTTCTTCGATTCTCCGAAACCTGTTATGGAGAGCCGTTTTAAATTTAAGTAACATTTTCTACCTCGCATCTCGCATTTTTATCACCGATTTCATAACTTACAAGTCTTATGTCCCCCACAATCTTCCGTATTTGCTGGCTTCCTTTCATAATTGTGACTACCTAAAGATGAAATCGGACTCCCTCCAGACACAATCGATGTAGTACACTATACTGTATTACATTCAACAAATACATTTTTACTGCTTACTTATTCACGAAATGACAATAAGGCGCTCGATCTTGGCCACCTTGCACAAGCAAGGAAAAATCCAGTTTTAATTATTTACGAATGGAGGGGTTGTAATGTGAGAGAAAAGAGGGAAAGCCTGCCCCGGGACATTGGCCGTATGTTCTGCTGGTCCAAATACAGAAACGCGCAACTATAGGCAAAAAGTATTGATGTTTAGTTTTAAAAACGTGGGGCTTCATTCCCCTAGCCAGAAAACAGAACTTACTGTGCAGCTCCAAAATAAGTGTACTAGTGTTTCCTCTTCCTTTTGACAGAAACTGCATATGTCATTAATTTTTTTCAGGAAACTATTAGTGGCTAGCATTCTGTGGAATAGTTTAAACTGAAATTCTAAAAGTTTTGAAATTTTGGTACATTGAAAAGGCTTTTAGTATACGGCCTTCCAGTCCACACATTCATTTTGTTCGCACATGTAGTCTATGGACCATTTCTTTTGACTCTACAGGGTAGATTTCTCTTTTTAATTACTAACTTTTGGTAGACAGCTTTAGTAAGTTGATTGGCCTTAAAGAAAATAGGTCGAAAGATATCGTAGTTATAATCTTCTCTTAGGGTGTCTGGTTTGAGCTTATTCCACAATTGCGTTACCGCGGCTGAAATGATACCCATAAAAATAAAAACGTTGGCTTAATTTTGTAACGTTCTTAGAAATCCGAGAAGGACAAAAAAGTACCGTTGTTGGCCATTAAATTGCTGATAGTTAGGACTCCATTGGTAGCCCACAACTTAAAATATACTGGTTCATTTTCAATACGTATAAGACAGTTAACCAGATGAGTTGTGACCGGAGCTGGGCAGTGGAAACCATCGTATCCTCAAAGGTGATTTCTGACCAAATTTGCAATAACTCTTGCAGAAAAATATCCGTTTTTCCGGTCATCAAGGTCTCGCAAATTCGCAGCTAAGAACAGTTCCCATTT
>OX421446.1:22151607-22174107 GCA_949126865.1 Montipora capitata
GCTGATCATGCCAGTTAGACAGACTAGAAGCGCTAATGCTGGAATCACTGATAAAGTTTCGACGAAATGTAATGTCAATAAATTTCGTTCATCTACCACCTGTCCATCGTATATTTAGTTCCTAGCAAGGGTGAATCACATAGGAGTGTTGTTATGGCATGGGTGGGCTCCCCAGCACAGTCACAAATGAGTTTGTTTTTAGAATACTCGTTCCCGCGAAAATCAGTTGTTATGTCCCTGAAAAAACATGACAGAACCAGTCACGCGTGACATCGCTTCATCTGATTGGTTAAAATTGGTGGCGCCTTGGTTTGTTTCACGCGCAAAGTGTATCTGAAAATAAATAAATCATTTGTGACTGTGCTAGAACAAGGCCGCAAAGTGATAGACTTTTATCTAAGGGGGTGTTTACGTGATACCAATACGAGTTTCATTCTGGTACGAGTTCATCCCGGTTCTTACTTATCGCTCTGTATTTGTTTACATGATACCGATGAAAATCGTAATAATTGGTGGTAATAATTGTCATCACTATTTTGCGAAATGGCGAGGATCACGTTTTTACAAAAGCACCTAAAATATCATAATGAAAAGGGGCTGTGTTAAAGTGCTACCATGATCAAAAATTACTTCTTTTTTTCTTCAGATTTTGAAAGTGCGACTGCTAACACTTGACTGGCAAAAAATTTTAAGCTTTGATTTTTAACCAAAGGTTGTTAACTTTGAGTGTAAGTTTTGGACTTCACAGTCCTATGAAGGTGAGATATGTATGTAAAGAACCATACAATACATCAAGAGAAATAAATTAGCGCATAATGCAAAGCCAAGAGTGACTTAGACTGTAAGTAGAGTCTGACTTTGTAGAATCACCCGATTCATCGCCCACAATGCCGCGACACATCCGGCACTTTAATGTGATGTTCGCGCGTAAATGCAAGGTAAATAATGATCCCAAATCTCTAATTTCGAAATTCTCGTTTTTAGAAACTGGTTTATGTGACACCTATTTGTACCCTTTGCGATAACGATGGATTACCCCACATGACTGTCGAAAAGTTGACTCTTTGAATCATTTGTAACTTTCTGCGCCACATTCAAATTTCTTCAAACCAGAATAACATCAAACTATGTCTGAAAGTCTACATGAGTCTTCAAATTAATAACCACCTAGAAATTTTGTACTTTAAACTTGTTCAATTACATGACCTAAATCACTCGGCATAGGTGTGAAAACTATGAGTTTGGTTTTCTCAATATTAAGAGACCTAAACCAGTGCGAGACAGTTTCAAGCTCAATATTCAGTCAATTCTTCAATTAAGGCGCTTGGATCACAAGGCTTAAAGAAAAAATTGGGGTCGTCAGCAAAGAGAAAAAAAAACATTTTATTGAAGCAATTCCCCAAGAAAGATCATCAATATAGATAACGAAGTATAACGGACCGACTATCATCGAGCGTCCTTTGTTGCGATCGTGCAGAATTCATTTGGACTAGTTGTTTTCGCTTATAGCATGAGAAGTGGAATAACCCTCGCGGAAACCGAATGCTTACAAAACAATACTTCGTAGCTACTCTATATTTCAAAATACGATTATTAACAGCTCCTTCAAAGGATTTTGATAAAACTGGAAGCACTAGTGTTCAATATAATTAAATATTGATGACAATATATAAAGTCCGAAGATGCCTCCTGGTGTCTTGGGTTCAATAGTTTTAAGGTCATTTCGTTATTGTAAGTTGTGTAATACTGGTTTTGACATATTACGGTAGCACGAAAAAAAATACCATTACCAAAAGGGATGTGCAGTGGACAACGAAAAGTAGGAAAACCAAATACAAGGCCAAATTTTCCCAAAGAATGTTCCACATGGAAGGAAAACCACTGAAATATTTTTCTCGGCAGCCAGATGTTGAGTCAATATCGTATGGATGAATTTAAGTTTTCTTTGGCTTTTGCCAATAATCCAAAAAGAACTAGCTAGGTTTGGTTGTTTGTCGCCGTTTTACTGAGAGGAAATTGTTGTTCAACTGAGATGTGTGTGATAGGTCAAGAGACATTTGAAACGGTTTTGTAGCATTATGTCAACCAAAAGAAAACTCCGCTGGAAAGGTATAATTGTGACTCAATTGGCTGCACAGTACAGCTCAGGACCTTACGGAAACTTTTGCTATGAGGAAGCTAATGTTGTAAAGGATTTGCAGATGATCAGACCACTGATATTTCTCCCTTTTAGAGATTTCAGTCCCGTTTTTGAGATTCCCTTTTTTAAAGACTCCCCACTCCCCCAGTTTCCCTCCCTCGATTTCCCTCTAACGCGTTCCCTGTTTCTGACATCCGTTTTTATGTAACATTTTCTACTTTTCGTCTCAGATTTTCAAACTAGGATCTGTCAAATTTTATAACATATTTTCCTACCCGCAAATCGCATTTTTCCTCTCGCATTTTCGAATTCGCATCACGCATTTTTTTATCTCCTATCTCTCATATCGCATCTCCCCTACAAGCTTCCGTGCTTACAGTCTTTCATATTTTATCATGATGACTAACTAAACATGAAATCGGACTCACCCCAGACACAATGCAGCAAGTAGATGAAAAATACAACTTTACACCAAGGAGTGTGGCGATAAAGCTCCATCGCAAGATTAAACCTTACGGAAAAACAAACTAGCTTCTCTTGGCTACCAGCTGCTCATGTCGTGTTAAAGAATGTTAAGAAAGTTCTGAAATAATTTGCTGTCAATATCAATTTCGGTTTTGTTTTCCACTGAAAGTTGATAGGACTCATGGTTAACATGGCAAACGGTTAAATAGTTGCCCACGTTTTATCCTAAACACTCAGCGCTGAAATAAATTTCTAACTTATACATAAATAACTTGGTGAATGTCACTCGGCCAACCGTTGTAATTTAGATATTTAGACAAAAAGCAAAAAAAGAAATGTATAGTTTTAAGACTCTATCTTCAAACGCGGAGCCTGATGTAAAAGATTCAACTATATGTGCAAATTTGAAATATCTGTTAATTTTTTGCTGATCATGACAGTTAGACAGACCAGAAGCGCTAAAAATGGAATTTTAAAAGCTGCGATGAAATGTAATGTCAATCAGTTTCGTTCTCCTACCACCTGCCCATCGTATATTCAGTCACTAAGCTACGTGTTAAGTGAGGAAGTCTGAAACGTAGGTGGATCACAAAGCCGCCTTCAACTCGTTATAGAGGGAAAACAATCAAATGGGAATATAAACTGAGATGAATAGTTATTCGCACAATGAAAGGAGAGCAAAAGAATATACACGCGGTGATACTGATAACTTCTCCCAAGTGGCACACTCGTTTTAGTTGAGCAAATGAATAAAATGACAGTTGCGGCCTTTTTGTACACTAAGGAAACACAGAAACCCACAGAGCTTGCGTAGAAGGCTTTGTTGGGGCAGAGGAAGGGGAGGACTGAAAAATCCACGCCTTCTCCCTCCCCTTCCCCTCCCCCGACAACGCCAGCAACGCATCTTTGGAACAAAAGCCACTCGGCACTCTCAGTCCCTGTTATATATGATCGCTTCTTATTCAGCTAATTTACTCGCTTTTTTCGTTACATTATCTCCAATCAATGGAATCGCTCCCCTACTTCAAATATAACTTGAAACAGCCCTCATTCCTCACCTCGTTCTCACGAAGGACTTAAGCTCGAAACATTAGCCATCGATTTGAAATATTTTTGTTTTACGGTGGTAGTGTCTTTCACTCTCCCGGCACCGACGCAGCACCACAGTTTTTCAGACAACTAACCACTTCATACACTGAGCTTGTAGATCATAAGTGCTTCATATCACAGTGAATGATAGCCGAATCGAGTGAATGAATTCCACTTTGTGTTCTGTAGGAGGAGTGATGTGTATGTAAATTCTCTTTACAGTTTCTATGAAATGTCAGTCAAACAGGTGTTGATAATGAACACTATTATCAGCTAAAGAGGTGTGATCTTGATATAACACCAAGTTCTCATGACTATCCAACAAAAAACTCTATGTCACTATAGTTGGGAGAATGAACGTTTCGATCGTGAGAATGAAAGGGTTTATGTTGATCAAATTAAAGGCAGTTCTAAATCACAAAGCGATTGAACTCTTTTTTTGTGCAAAGGGCTCTCAATATCAAGTGAATTATTGAACAACAAATCCAAATAAAAATGAATGTCGAAGATTGAATGGGGATACTGAATAAATCAATAAAAATAGATGAAAAGGGACCACAAATACCAATCATAATTCAAACAAAAATGTTTAACTAAGGTGTGACTCCAATTATAAAACTTACCCCAATTCTCAACCAATACATGAGCCACGCCTCCATTATCGACTTTGCGCCTGTTAAAATTCAGATAGTCAACCGTTAAGATACAAGTAGAGTACAAATAGAGCCTGTACATAAACGTCTTTTATTCCGTGAAGACTGTTGACTGTCTCTTGTGCCAGCTATGTTCCCGGTTTGATTTTTCGTTTTAACAGAAAGAATAAGTAGTTTCTGTCCTACCAAATACTTCAGAAAGTTCTAATGAACCATGAAAGGCTAGAAGCTGTAATTGTATACTGCAGCGTTCCTGCCAATTCAACCGATTTAGCTTGTACGCGTGACTTCGAAATTATAAACCAACTTTCTCTTACCTTCTATGAATTACAGACAAAAACGTATTTAAACCCTTGAAGACTTAATGCTGCAAAAGACGAGGCCTCGATTTTGAAAATAAAAATAACTTTCACTTGCTTCACGGACGCATGCGTGCATATCATTTGAAGAATTGTGCACGCACGGACTTCACAAGCCAGATTCGACATTCCCTCGTGCCACTAACAAAAGAAATATGCCACTGACTTTGGCGTTTTCGAGGCCGCTCGATCTGCATATTGAATACTATGACACTATCACGAGGCCTCTGTTGAGGCTATTCCTCAACAATAGTTTCCCTATTTATTAGTCCATGCCAATCCTAACGATATACCGGCATGCGGCGGGAGCTGATTTTTGTTTTGTGAACCTGATCGTGATTTTGCCTGACAAACTTCCAACTGCGAATCGATTTGTGCTTACTATAGTGACAGTGTTCTCATCAAATGGTGAGTAAAAACTCGCTTCCCGTCAGTTGTTTAATTCAGAGTGTAATTCGCAGTTTATTTGTAGGTTTTTACGGCGTCTTCTTGTCGCTTGTTATACCAGATGAGAACAAACAATTGCAAGTGCTGTGAAAATTGGGTGTGTCAATAAATCGACTGTTGTGTTCAAGATAGCTTCGAGCGTGCACTTATTCCCCGAACATCAGTTTTTGTAAAAACCATTTGGATTTTATTACCTGTGCTTTTTGGTGGGACTTGTGGCTGTCTCCGAGGTGAAAAATTGTGTGGAAACTTTAACTTGAATTCATCGATCGCCGATCAAAGCTGAAATACCGCTTCGCATTGCGTGATGACTCAGGAAGGAATACTTTACGAACGATTGAAAAAACTGGAAAGGTCTCGCAGAGGACATTTGTCGACAATAACAAGATTGTGCAATGAAATAGACGACAATCTGAACGACTTCAGCAACGTTGTGAAGGTACGAGCTGAACAATTCCAACTAAATAAGGCGTGGGAACAGTACTGTGTTTGTTGTGATAAATACGCTGATTTGCTTGATGATTCGTGTGAGAAATACCAAAGAGTTTTGAGCGACCGTGCCGTTCAATACTCAAGAATACAAACTTACAATAGTAAAATTGAACAGTTTGTCATTAGTGCTGCTTCCTTTTACAATGTTCAGGTGTCTGAAGATGTGAAGGTATCAAAGAAAATCTCCCCAACAAATTCCGTTCATTCCTTTTCAAGACAAACATCAAAATTAAGTGTATATCAAGTTCTAAAGCTCAAAGGGCTAAGATCCAAGCAGTGAAAGCAGCATTAATCCAGCAGCAAGCTGAAGAAAGTAGTAGAAGGGCAGTTGAACTTGAGGTGAAAAGGGTTGAGATGGAGATAAAGCGCACTGAAATGGAATTACAACATAGATTAGAATTAACCAAATTAGAAGCCGAAAGCGAGGTCGCTGCTGCAAAGAATCAAGCGGAATTAGCCAAGTTAGAAGCATTTCTAGCAGAACAGGAGGTCTCTTATTTACCCAGTTGCGACAAAAGTGCTAAGTGGCCCCACAAGCATGACATGAACTTTAAGGGCATCGAAATCCAACCCCCGGAAGTGCCAAGTGTTACTTTACCATCCGTGACTACTACTAGTAGCAATCGTGATATGGGTCCAAGGGGAAACCCTCCTTTGACATCTACGCCTGCTACAGAAAATCCCCTGACAACAAGCTCTACTCCTCCCATTGCCAAAATCCGCTTCAGAGTCCCACATGTGACATCCAAGGAGTTAACTGAGCCGGCTGTAAATGTACAGTCAGAAAAGGTTCCAAGTCCTAATATACCTAAGCTGCAACAGTTGACCCCTCTCGCTGTGTCAACCATAACCCTCGATCCAGTACCCCAGCCAGCCACTTACACTCGCCCAGCCCCTTCAAGTGTCATGGGTTCTGTGAGCGATGAAAGCCTTGTTGCTACTATGTCTTCAATGGAGAGGATGAGTGTATCACATGACCTTCCACCTGTGCAAGTTCAGAAATTTGATGGTTCCCCTGAGCGGTATCCAGCCTTTCGACAAAGATTCAAACAACTGGTGGAAACAAGACCACTTGATGATTCAGTTAAAATGACTCGTCTGTTACAGTTTTTAGAGGGACCAGCCCTACTTGCAGTGCAAAGATATGAGCCAATGCCAGGTGGTCTGTCAAAGGCTCTTAAAACGTTAGAGGATCGATTTGGGCAGCCATTCCAAGTAGTGAGGGCATGTATTGAATCCCTTACCAAGGGGCCTGCTATACAAGCCAGTGACAAAGACAGTTTACAACGCTATGCTGATACAGCCCAAGTTACCTACGATATCTTAGAGTCCATGGGATACCTTAGTGAAATGAAGGCAGATAATCTTGAAAAAGTCATCACACGGTTACCCAGGTGGATGCAGGCCAAATTTGCTGAGCATCTGAAGAGTCTTGAGCGTAAAGGACAACTGATGCCAAGTTTCAGGGATGTTGTGGATTTCCTCAAGGAAAGAGCTTATGTCTTGAACCATCCCTTCTTTAGTGTTGGATTGAACGAAGCTGCGCCTACCAGAGTCAAGCCTTCAAAGAGTAAGTCAGTGACCACAAAGGCATCCACTTATGTGACCATGACAGCAAAGCAGGAATCCTGCGTAATGTGCCATCAGCCCCATCGGCTGTACCGCTGTGAGGAGTTTAGAGCCAAGTCCCCTCGAGAGAGAGCTGAGTTTGTGAAGAAAGGAAAGATTTGCTTTAACTGTATTAACTCGACAGAACATACAGCTAGGAATTGCGGATCTCGTAATCGATGCCGGGTGCAGGGCTGCGGCAAGACCCATCACACGTTACTGCATTTCACTGACACTCGCGAAAGTGCAAATCAAGGAGCCCTCTCTCAGCATCGAGAGGTTGTCAACCAGAATTTGGTGCCAGACCAAGGCACCACGTCAACTTGCTCCACGTCAGCGTCAGTTGGGCCCTGTGAGGTGTTGCTGCAAGTCATTCCAGTCAAGGTGATGAGCAGTGCTGGCTGTCAAATTACAACTTATGGTCTAATAGACTCGGGCTCCGACATCACGATGATTGACCCGTCCCTTGTGGAGTTATTAAACATAAAGGGATCACCCAGTAAACTTTCACTGACGACAGTGCACAGTGTTGATGCTGAAGAAGTAGGAATGAAAGTAAATTTCAAGATTGGTTCGGTTGATAGCCAGAATGAAAACGTGATTGACGTGAAATCAGCTTGGGCGGTCAAGGACTTAACAATTCCTCTAAAGCATACCAGAGTCATAAGGTCAGTGGCGCAATGGCCACATTTACACCTGGTTGTTTTCCGGATGTGGAGAGAAAGAAGATTTCTGTGTTGATTGGCACCAACCTCCAAGAGGTTTTCATACCACTTGAGGTTCGAAGAGGCAAACGTAATGAGCCAGTTGCTATTAAGTCGTGTATTGGATGGAGCATTCTTGGTGGTTCGCCAATTTTGCAAGCCTCTGGTTGTGTTCAAATTAATCTTATCAGTGGACAAGATGTTTCCCTAAATGACAAATTGGAAGAGTTTTGGAAAGTTGAGTCGTATGGCACTGCCAAGAATGTAACTAAGCCCATGTCGGTAGAAGATCAACGAGCACTAAAGCGGATCAATGACTCAGTCTGCAAACGAGACAGCCATTACCAGATGGATCTCTTGTGGAAGGATGACAACCCTGTGCTACCCTACAACCGAGTACTCGCTGAAACAAGATTGCAGCATTTACAGAAACGCTTCGGTCGTGAGTAAGAGCTGGAACTGAAGTACAGAGCTGTGATTGAAGACTGCGTAGCCAAGGGTTATGCAAGAAAGCTCACCAAGGATGAAGTAGGCACCATCAGCGACACCACTTGGTACCTTCCCCACCACCCAGTAACGAATCCAAACAAGCCTGGCAAAGTGAGAGTGGTATTTGACGCAGCCGCAAGATTTGGTGGTACTTCTTTGAATGAGCAACTTGTGCGAGGGCCCACTCTGACAAATGACTTAACAGGCGTGTTAGTCCGGTTTCGAGAAGACGAGATTGCCTTTTCTGCAGACATCGAGAGTATGTTTTACCAGACTTATGTGACGCCACGTGACACGGACTCTCTGAGATTCTTGTGGTGGCCTGGAAGTGTAGACAAGCCACCCGAGGATTACAAGATGCTGGTCCACATCTTTGGGGCAAAGTCATCACCCTGTTGTGCAAATAAAGCTTTGAACCTGACAGCACAAGACAATGAAGAAACCTATTCCCCTGAAGTGATCAAGGCGGTTCATAGAAACTTTTATGTTGATGATGTGTTAAAATCGGTTCCGACGCCTGAACAAGCCATTCACCTCGCATCAGACCTAGTCAAGTTATTGAAGGAAGGTGGCTTTCGTCTCACAAAGTTTGCGAGTAACAGTCGTGAAGTGTTACAATCAATTCCATCCGAGTTGAGAGCAAGTCCCAATCTGGACCTAGATCTGGATCAGCTACCAACGGAACGAGCTTTGGGTGTGTACTGGGATGCGCAATCCGATACTTTCAAGTTCAAAACCATAGCAACGTGTAAGCCGTCCACCAAGCGGGGAGTACTTTCAACGGTGAGCTCTCTGTTTGATCCATTGGGGTTCCTCTCTCCCTTCGTGTTCTCAGCCAAGATCTTGTTGCAAGAACTCTGGAGAAAGAAGCTCCCATGGGACCAAGAAATCCCAGAACCGTACCTCACGCAGTGGCGAAGGTGGCTTGAGCAGTTACCGCACGTCATCACAATCGAGATTCCAAGGTGTTACAAGACCCAGACTCTTGGAACACGGGTGACGGTTCAACTACACACCTTTGCTGATGCCTCCCAGCATGGCTATGCCGCTGTGCCCTACTTAAGATTTGTTGATGAGCGTGAAATGACCCATTGTTCCTTTGTTATGGGGAAAACCCGAAATGCACCCATAAGGGAGTGGACAATCCCTCGGCTTGAGCTACAGGCCGCAGTGTTGGCAGCACGTATGAGCCAGACAATCCTGAAAGAACTTGACTTCCAAGTCCATGAAACGTACTTCTGGTCTGACTCCATGACATCCTTACAATACATCAAGAATGAAACGCGTCGATTTCAAACCTTTGTCGCGAATCGTGTGTCCGAGATTCATGAAACAACCTCTCCTGAACAGTGGCATCACATTCCCGGTGTTATGAATCCAGCTGATGAAGGCTCACGTGGTGTCAGTGCTGAGTATTTCCAATCAGATTGTCGGTGGTGGACAGACCCGGAATTCCTCTGGCAACCAGAACATACATGGCCATCAGTGTCTGTGAGAGAAGTACAAGATGACGACAAGGAACTTCGAAAGTCCTCAAACGTCCTGTTAAGCGCAAACACGTCGCAAGTTGATCTCCTTTTGCAGCGTCTTTCATCCTGGCCCCATTTATTGCGAGTGATGTCTTGGGTGCTGCGCTTTATCAAGCGGTGTCGGAGGGAAACCAATAACGCCGTACCTGTAATGACCCCGACTCTTTCGGAACTACAGTCGGCAAGCAGAGACGTTGTGCGCGTTGTCCAGCGAGAATGCTTTCATGAAGAGTATGTGGCTCTTAAAGGGGGTGGACAAGTAAAGAGTAATAGCAAGCTAGCCAATCTAAGCCCAATCTTGGTTAATGATGTCATTCGTGTTGGCGGAAGAATTCATCGTGCACCCATTGCATTTGAAGCGGCTCACCCTGTGGTCCTCCCGAAGAGTCACCCGGTGTCCACGTTGATAGTTCGTTACTACCATCGTATCCTGACTACCATCATATCCTGGGACATTCTGGTCGAGAGCATGTGTTGTCTGCGGTACGTCAGTGTTATTGGATATTGAGAGCTAGATCGCTGGTTCGCCAGGTGTTGAGTAAGTGTGTGAGTTGCCGTAAGCGTAACGCACTTGCTATGCAGCAAGTGATGGCAGATCTTCCAGCGGAGAGATTGGTACCCTATCAGCCACCATTTACGTAGACGGGTTTAGATTTTTTTGGACCCTTCCATGTGAAACTCGGGCGAAGCCTTGTGAAGGTGTATGGATGTATTTTCGTCTGTTTCAATAGCAGAGCGATCCATATTGAGGATGTTGGTTCGTTGGAAACGGACGCGTTTATTCAAGCATTACGCCGATTCATTTCAGTGCGTGGAAGTCCTAAGAAAATATGGTCGGACAATGGGACGAATTTTACGGGTGCTGAGAAGGAACTTAGTCTTTCAATTCGAGATTTGGATGATGGTACAATCAAGAGAGAACTGCACAGATATGAGACAGATTGGTACAGGTGCGCTGTTCCCGAGTGGCATTTTCAACCTCCGACAGCAAGCCACATGTCGGGCGTCTGGGAGAGGCTCATTAGAAGCGTGAGGAAGGCTATGAAAGGTGTTATTAGAAGCGTGAGGAAGGCTATGAAAGGTGTTCTTGGTGACCGAGGTGCTTTTTCTGGGCGGGAAACCTTGCGTACCGTCTTCGCTGAAGTTATGTCTATTATAAACAGCCGTCCTATGTGTCCCGCCAGCGATGATCCTAACGATATGGAGGCTCTCACCCCCAATCATCTCCTTTTACAGCGACGAAACCTGGTCGTGCCTCCCAGTGTCTTCACCAAGGAAGAGCTGTACACGCGCAAACAGTGGAGACACGCGCAGTTTCTCGCTGATTGTTTTTGGTCTCGATGGCTTCGGGAGTATGTGCCTACTTTGCAGCATCGCCATAAGTGGCTCCTGGAGGAGAGGAATCTAGCTGTTAACGACCTCGTTCTTGTTGTGGATAACAGTGTACCACGATGCCTCTGGATGTTGGGTCGTGTAACCAAGGTGTTTCCTGGCCAAGACGCATTTGTGCGAACCGCAGAAGTCAAGACGAAGAACTCAGTGCTAGTCCGTCCCGTGACAAAATTGTGCCTCCTTGAGGAAGCACCGTGAACTCTTGAACAATGAGAACTCTGAACCTTTGAACTCGAGCACCTTTAATGTAGAGAATGTTTAGCTTTCCGTTTTGTTCAGCCCCGCCCCCCTGGATGTTGAGGCTATTCCTCAACAATAGCTTCCCTATTTATTAGTCCATGCCAATCCTAACGATATACCGGCATGCGGCGGGAGCTGATTTTTGTTTTGTGAACCTGGTCGTGATTTTGCCTGACAAACTTCCAACTGCGAATCGATTTGTGCTTACTGTAGTGACAGTGTTCTCATCAAATGGTGAGTAAAAACTCGCTTCCCGTCAGTTCTTTAATTCAGAGTGTAATTCGCAGTTTATTTGTAGGTTTTTCTTGTCGCTTGTTATACCAGATGAGAACAAACAATTGCAAGTGCTGTGAAAATTGGGTGTGTCAATAATCGACTTCGAGCGTGCACTTATTCCCCGAACAGCCTCTGCAAAAAGGAATAATTTCTTTGCAGATATTTTTGTATTGCTTGTGCTTCTTGATAAAACGCGTATGTTCCTAGCGTTCCTTTCAGTGGGATTGAACGAATTATCAAATTATTTGCCCGCTATTCATTTGTTATGCACCTATCAATGTTAAGCCCCAGGGTGAGGGGGGCGGGCTACTACGGGAAATTGACTCAGAGAACCTTTCCCTGGGTAGGGATTTTGACACGTACAGTATGTGTTTCCCCAGGGTCGGGAATTTGACATGCCCGCCATCTTGGAACACCGAGAGAACCTGGAGATGAGTTATCCACAATCATAGTTTTCACTTGACTTCTCTGGTTTTCCTGATTTTTCTAGACACCATGGGGTGAAAGAAAGGAAAGTGAGTTTGTCATTGTCTTTTTGAAATATGGACCATCACTTTTTTCTGTCTTTGCTGGTGTGTTCAGAAGAACCGGAATGTTATTTTCTTTCGTGATTGCTTTTTGTATACTTATACATATTCATGAATTTTTCACTCTATCACTGTGCATGCTTGATTAATTCGAAAGCCTGTAAATAGAAAAAGAACTATTTACAAGGCTAAAAAATAATAGCATTGTTCACAATATAATTTTTTTGCTCAATTTTAGGTTCTTGTTCAGTGCCGTAAGCAGCGGAAAGGTTTCGTGTTACACAACAAATTTCTATCGTCTGTTAAATGTGAATGTAATGAAAAAAAAGTTACTCCAGGGCAGGAATGTGACGATCAGAAGGTACCTAGGGGTGGGGAATTTGACGGTCTGTAGGTGCCCGGGGGTGGAAAATCTGGTGCTGGCTTCAATCAAAATGTCAAATTCCCCTGGGTAAGTAGACTCATTTTTATCCGCAATTTGTAGCTACAGTTGATTACATAAAAGTTTTTCATTTTTCAGAGCACACAGTTCTTGTCGACGATCTTTTTCTTTTAATGTATTGAAATTTTTATTTCATTTCTTCATTGAGTGTATATTTATCGGTTTCTTTATTTATCTATTTGTTCATTGACATATTTAGGTAAGGCCACCCTTTTCCGAGCCAAAAAGCCCATGCCCCCCCCCCCCCCCTTTGCATCAGCTCTTCCCACCCCTTCCCAAACTCTGACCACGATAAGTTAGAAGGATTGGTTTTGAATGTTTTGCCTTCGGTGTAAGGAAAGGGAAATAGACCACTTTCACAAATGGCAACCTCCTTTACATTCTGTTGCATTTATGTTAATTAGACCTACTGCCCTCATTTTGAAACAAATATTCTTTTGAAATTTGCTCGTTGTAGCAAGGATAAAAAGGCTTATTACTGGGTTGCCAAACCCAGTCGGAATCTCGGTTTCATTTCGTGGGTTTTTTACTGGGTTGCCCTATGGCAAACCCAGTCGGAAATTAGGTAGATTTCCGTTTTTTTTTTAGTATTTTTTTCCGTGTCGGTAAAAGTCTTGCCTGTCACTCCCCTGGTAAGTGGTGTCTTTGTGCATAGAGCCTTCTGCGCGTATTTTCTTAGGATCGAGAGGGTCGTGGAACTGCGTAGATTTCTCTGGTGGACACAGTAGAATCATTAACTTAGCCTGCAATGGCGTCGAAAGTCATGTAACGCGAATGGCGTTTTAGTGGATCCTTAAACAAAATATACCCTTATGGAGCTCAATAATGGAAAGTCAGTTGGATAAACTAGGCAGGAATCTCAAAAGCGGCGAGTAATGGACTTCGACAACAATCTATCGCCCGTCGAGACGAGATCAAAGTGAGCTGTATTTACCTGAAGTACATGGTAATTTGACACGATTGAGTTTCTTGTCTTCACGCACGCAATGAAATAGGAAGAGGTTTTCGCCTCTAAGAGCAAATATGTTGTTTGTTTCAATAAAATTTTCGCTGGAAAAGGATTCTGTGGTATTTTCTGCCTTTGTGAATTATGATATCATGTTGTGTATTGAATTTTCGAGCTTAAGGTTGAAATGTGATATGGGAGAAGTTTTTTAGTATTGCTCTGTAAGCAGGAAGGGTTCACAGGCCTGTTGGAAGCGTGCTTGAGTT
This sequence comes from Montipora capitata, assembly GCA_949126865.1. Lineage (NCBI taxonomy): Eukaryota > Metazoa > Cnidaria > Anthozoa > Scleractinia > Acroporidae > Montipora > Montipora capitata. The sequence continues at coordinate 22,165,672 of OX421446.1, forward strand.
TCAACAAAATGAGCCCCAAAATCAGTGAAAAATTGTGACGCAGATGAATAATAAAGTAGCTGCTATTTCCAAAATGATGGAATTACCTGGTGATAAATAACGTCGTACGCGTCTTGGAGAGTAAATTTTGACTTTGCATAAACAAGAGTTGGGCGATTGTGATCTTTGTTTTGACTTCGCTCATTTCATTGTCCAACTTTATAACACTTGACAGAAAAAGAAACTTACAAAAACCCGGTATCTTGCCATCATTTGACACAGATACTTCACTGTTTGGCGAGTAAACATGCCGCGGTAACTTAATCACGGCGCCCGCTGAATTCCGGCATGTCACTTTCGATTTTGCGATTTATTTGTGCAGCCAAAACTTACAATAACAAAATTGAACGTTGCAAAAATCCCCCAAAATGTTTGTCGCTGATCGTAACTGTTTATATTCTATATTCACGGTTCAAAATAAATGTTGTTTTCATGTCGTAAATATGTTATTCTCGAGCGATCGTCCTGGAAACTGCCTTCTGCTCTTTCTAAAAACTGTGTATCAATATTTATTTACTTTTGCATCAATATTTGTTTTTGCATAAAGCAAGCTAACAAAATCTGTACCTTGCTGAGTTCGCATTTGTTAGCGTTAATAGTATTTTCGGTCCGATGCTTCTGTTTTCTGAGGGGTACATTATTTTGGTCTCCCATCCAAACACTAACCCCGCCCAACAGGGCTTAACTTCAGTGAACTTTGGTATTACAAAGCTGTCAGATGGCTCACAGGGCACGCTTAAGCTTGTTGTCAAAAGAAGTTTATCAACATGTCAGCCCAGAAGCCAATGTTTCTCACTTCCCATTTATTTTCTTCAATCTTTCTGGGTTCAGTACTTTGCTAGTAACCACATGTCTTCTCAGACTATTTACCCAAGACTTCTACTATGGCACTACAATGATAGACAATACCAAAACAATATCGTGCACTGTTAGAGCTACATATTACGCAAGGACAGATCTGTTTCGTCGTACGAACGTGTGAGGACCTGTGAGCCAAAGGGCCTCGTCTGGTATGACTTCTTAATGACCCCCCAACTTGAAAAAAATTGTTTGGAACGGTGCACGTACCACAGGCAACCCAGTGTACCCTCACGGAGGGTCTAGTTTGTTATTTTCTGTGTCGGGAAAAGTCTTGCCTGTCACTCCCCTGCTAAGTGGTGTCTTTGTGCATAGAGTCTTCTGTGCGTATTTTGTTAGGTTTGATGGTGCTGGGGTAATGCGTAGCTTGCTCTGCACAATTAACCTGTAATGGCGTCGAAAGTCATTGTAACGCGAATGGCTTTTTAGCACATCTTTAAAGAAAATATACCCACATGGAGCTCAAGAATGGAACGTCAAGACAGGCTAGAATCTTAAAAAAGCGACGAGTAATGGACTTCGACAGCGTGAATCTTTCGCCCGTCGAGCCGAAATCAAAATATGCTGTACTTCTAATATTTCGCCAAGGTGGTGTTACGTACAACACTGAAACCAAATGGAAATTTCTCTGGTAACTTACGGGTTCAACAAAGACAGAGAAGGAATCGAACACCACAAGTAGATCTGTCACAGTGTTTACTGAAGTCGCATCTATTTAAAGTTTGCCTGTTTGTCTGGCAAGTAACATTCATTTTGTACTCAACTCTGCAAAGGTTAAAAAAAATTGGAAATGTGACAGTGAAAAATTACTTGAATGAAAGCTTGTTGTCTCTTTTGTGCTTTATTATTTACGGTCAAGGTTCTTTGGAAAAGGGTTGAATGTGAACTGTCAGAAATTTATTTAATTGCATATGCTTTGTGATTGTGTGTTTCGCTTGCACGCACGCAACTGAAATAGGAAGGGTTTCTTGCCTCTTATAGCAAATATGTTGCTTGTTTCAAGAAATGTTTCGGTGGAAAATATTTCTGTGAAATTTCCAGCTTTTGTAAATTTATCGTGTTGTGTAATTTTCGAGCTTAGCAAATTTGCATACATGAGTTGAAAATGTGATACGGGGAGAATTTTGTGGTAACGCATAAGTCACGAAAATAAACAGGTCTGTTGGAAGCGTGCTTGAGTTTCAACAAAATGACCCCCAAAATCGGCAAAAGATTGTGACGCTGATGAATAATAAAGTAGCTGCTATTACCAAAACGATGGAATTACCTGGTGATAAATAACCTTGTCTTGGAGAGTAAATTTTTGATTTTCCAGAAACAATGGTCAACCTCTGAGAGTTGGGCAATTGTGATCTTTGTGTTGAATTCGCACATTTCTTGTCAAAATTTATAACAATCGAAAGAAAAAGAAAAATAACAAAAACAAAAACCCGGTAGCTTGGCATCATTTGACACAGATGCTTCACTGTTTCTCGAGTAAACATGCCGCGGTAAAATAACGCGGTAACTTGATCACTGCGCCCGCTGAATTCGATGTGCGATTTACTCGGTGCAGCCAAACTTGTACAATTACAACAAAACAACTAAAATCTCCCAAACTGTTTTTCGCTGATGGTAACTTTTTATATTCGTGGTTCAAAATGAATGTTGTTTTCATGTCGTAGATTTTGTTACCGATGGCAAAATATTTTATGCTCGATCGACCGTCCTGAAACTTCCTTCTGCTCTTCTTAAAAATTGTGTATCCATATTTATTTACTGTTAATCAATATTTGTATTGCATAAAGCAAGCTAACAAAATCTGTATCTTGCTTGGTTCGCATTTGATAGCATTAAAATAGAATTTTCGGTCCTATGCTTCTGTTACTGAGTGGTATATTTCTTAGGTCGCCCATCCAGATACTAACCCCGCCGAACAGGTAATAAGTTCAGTTTTCAACTTTTGTTTACAAAGCTGTCAGATGCTGTCAGTGCACGCTTACACTTGTGGTGGAAAGAAGTTGCATGATCAACATGTCAGCCCAGAAGCCAAAATGTTTCTCGATTCCCTTTTATTTTCTTCAGTCTCTCTGGGTTCAGTACTTTGCTAGTAACCACATGTCTTCTCAAGGGGCTATTTATCTAAGACTTCTACCATGGCGCTACAATGATAGACAATACCAAAACAATATCGTGTACTGTTAGACCTACATATTACAACTGGGTAATTATTAGATTATAAGACAACTGTCAACATGTCATCCCAGAAGACAATGTTTTTCACTTGCCATCTATTTTCTTCAATCTTTCGGGGCTCAGTACTTTGCTAGTAACCACATGTCTTCCCAGGCTATTTACCCAAGACTTCTACCATGGCACTATGTACAATGATAGACAATACCAAAACAATATCGTGCACTGTTAGAGCTACATATTACGCAAGGACAACTTGAATCTCCTGGAAGACAACACACAGCTCAGTTGACATTATGGAATAAATCACTGTGTTACTTCACTACCACACGTAAGCAATGCGTGTCAATTTATTTTAAAGAGGACAGGAATTTCTTCTTTCTGACAAATGATTAATTAATAGGCCGGTAGCCAGGTTTTTAACCTCACAAAAGGATCTGTTTCGTCGTACGAACGTGTGAGGACCTGTGAGCTTCTGGTATGACTTCTGGTATGACTTCTGGGTGACCCCTCCCCCCCCCCCCCCCCCCAACTTGAAAAAAATGCGTGGAACGCTGCACGTACCACAGGCAACCCAGTGTACCCTCACGGAGGGTCTAGTTAGTATTAAAACAGAAGAATATTTTATTTGGCTGCCATTATGAAAGAGGTCTATGGCGCAGAATAAAGTCCTGTTTCTTTGAAGATCCAAAAAAAGCCACTGGGAGACTGGGGGTGGGTACTGCATGCTAATGTCGAAAATAAATGAGCTTAGAAGGGATTTTCCTTCCTCCCTAAGACTTGAAGAGAGTTCCTTCAGGAAAGTAAAAGGTTTTGATTAAGGACACAGAATGGGGGAAGCAACAACAATTAACTCTGTTGTATGTCTGTACAGCAGACACCAATATGTATTTTCCAGTCACCAACATTGTACTTTTTTTCTTCGACAAGTGAGAAGGCTTAAATATGATAACATCTAAACAACGTCCACATTTCTATACCATTCTCTACTTCAAATGAATGTTGATGCTACAAGAATTACCCCTTCATAGAATTAAATTGCTAGTGTACATAGCGAGACTAAGAATAGTAATCATAATATTGATAATAATAGTACTTAATCATATTAATTATATATGATTACATAATAATAATAATAATAATAATAATAATAATAATAATAATAATAATAATAATAATAATAATAATAATAATAATAATAATAATAATAATAATAATATAAAGTCAAAGTACAAAAAAAAATGCAATCACCCCCAAAGTTTTGGAAGAAGATAACATCAAAGTTTGTGATGAGTGCATAAACTAAAGAATTTGGATCTGGAACAAAATACTTGGACTGAAAATACAGCTTTAATTTTGTGATGCACAAGGCAATAATTTGCTTCAGAAACAAAATCATGAGTAAGTTGAGGCTAAGGTTTTAATTTTGTGCTTTTGTTTACCCAATCACTCTAGATTTTTGAAACTATACAGAAGTAACTCTGTGTTAAGTTGTGGATGCCTATTTGCACAAGAATCTGTACGAAGCTTCCTTTTACAAAATTGAGCTTATGTGGGACTGAAAACGAATTTTAACCACAGGTTTCCCAAACTAATGTTTCTTTCCAATCAAATCAAGAACACGTATGATAAAAGACATCTTCAGTATACGAGGGATCGCAGTTTGGCAACTTTTCTTTTTTCTTTGCTCGTCCAAAGAGCTTTAGAAATAAGCCCGCAAGAAGGAGGGAGATTTTTTCCGATATAAAAACGATGCTTTTATATAGATGGTTTTCAATCACGTGAGGAGACGGCCATGTTTGTGTAAAAAACAATAGCAAATTATGGCTCATATTTTGCATTATAATAGAGTCAAATTCCCAAAAGACCGTTTTCTCAATTGTTCTGTACACAAACATGGCTGCTGTGACGTCAGGTGAAAACCATCTATAACGCAAAAAAGAAACAAACTTGCTAAGGACAATTGTTCATCTAAGCTCTTTCGCCGTCCTTTATTCATCGCGAGTAGTTTTTCGGTCGATTTTAGTTGCTTCCACCAAGTTTCGTTTCTGGAATTGCTCAATTTTCGTCCGTTTTGACAAACCCTTTCAAATTCATATTACTATACCAGGCGGTGATGCCCCAGTACGAGGGTCGTGGTTGGATAATGCTAGGGGTGTGGAAAACGTAGATCGAATCTTAAGACCCGGAAAACCAAGACCTCCCCGTAAATAATTACCTATTAAAACACATTTCTTTGTCTTCTTGTTGTTCATAATGGCCTGTGAGTCATTTCAGGTGAGTTACCGTTGACGTCACTGAGATCTTTAGGCCAAGCACTACTTTTGGAAAAAAACGCTGTGTTCGCAGAAAATCAGCACATATGGAATAGCTAAACAATAGCTAACAATTGTATGCGGGCTAGCATCAATCATCATCCCTACTTTTGCCCCTTTCCTACAACTGATACAAAAATTCGGATTACGCACCCCATACGCCAAACAAGTCACCATGCTCCCAGCCCACCCGAATCATGACAGGACAGCAGAAATTACAGATTGAGGGCGAATCTTACTAGTAGGATTTCATTGACCATTTTGTTTAATCAACATGATCTCAAAGTGTATTAATATACTGGACAGTTGATTTATATATTGTAGAAGGTCTTTATACAGTTTCATCTTGCTATTCAAGGCACAGATGAGCGATTTTACCTAACCCGCTTAAAAAAAAAAAAAAATTGGTTGGAAGTTGTATCCGAAAATCTCAAATTCTCCTCCGTGTTGTTTGCATAATTTGCTCAAGTTATTTCACACAGACAAAGGTGGATTAAACATTGCACCTTCCTTCACGAGTTAAATACTATCAGCGTCTCATTATCCGTAATGTACACAACTTTTCCCCCAAGGTATAGTTTTTTTGCTTTTAAAAATTAGTTCTTTCAAATAATCTTACAATTTTTATCACATCAATCATATTAACGTTTTGCAAACCCAAGACCCGCCCTTCCCCCCGATATTTCGTTCAGAAACAAAAACTGTTTAATTTACTACTTTCCTAAACGAGTTGAAAGTTTTGTTGGTTGGCGAACGTTACAATGTAGGTCCCGAACGTTTGATAGAATTAATCCTCCCAGCATGCAACGCCCGTCTTGTTCCATAGCAGTCCTTTCACGCTACAACATCAATCACAAACAAGCGCATCATAGAATCAAGACTGTGGTTCTTGACTGGCCAACGATCTGGAGTCACCGTTTAATTAAACAAAGCAGACCAAAACCACCTGACTCGCGCGCAGTGTTTTCCCGCGCTTTTTACATAGCTACATCTCGTATCATGCCAATCACTGATTCGCTCTTGTTACGTGCGGACACCTTGCGGTGAGGACTGTTTCCCTAATATGTGTGAAATAAGGAGACTTGAAGCACATTGGAGCTAAAAGTGCAAATTGGATAACTAGCCGTCTTCATGCACGTTAAAAGACGAAGCAAACTATAAACCTTGCGCAAAACTTGGGGTGAGCTTAAGGTTTCATTCCAAACAGCTCCTCGATTTTTCAGTGTAAATCAGAAGCTTACCAATCACTGGGTCCGCTGGGCGCCAACGCATCGACCACCTGCTTGCGCTCAAGTTTAACAGAGCACCGAGGTACAAGTCTCACAAAATATTCCGGTTTTAAACTTTTCTTGAGAAGGCGAAGCAACTATTTGCACAAAGTTTTTCGTTCATTTGGAACATGTTACTTAGTCTCCTTCGGAGCCACTCGGGCAGCAGTCGCGCAAACAACGTTCCTCACCCGAGGAGCGTTGCGTGACTTTGACCCGAACCACAAAGAAGGAACTAGAATTCCCTAAGCGTTGACAACGTTACAGCACGCGATGGATAAATAGAAAGAATCGTCACCAAGGCGTAACGAACCCATTATGTGCTGGTCACGTGGTTAACGCGTTTGAGGTCAAGAAAGAAATCTGGGTCAACCAGCTTTAAAGCACGTGGCTTGGATCCCTTTTGTCCCTTATTGTACGCTACACCGAAGCAGCAAACTCATTTATTCCTGATAAGATATGAAAGCTTTCTTGTCCCAAAGAACTCGCCTATTATTCTACACAAACACCCAACAACTGTCCGTATATTATTAATTATAAGCCACAACGTAAGCGATGGACTATACAAACATATTTCCCTTTCTATATAATATAACCTTAATTTAGAGACATCTACTTTGGACTCGTCTTCCCTGGCACAAGAGAAGAAGGCGTTTAGCGATAGCAGGATTGTTCTCCCAATGCAAACTCCGTAGATCAAGTACAGTTGTTTTCTACAAATCTTTGAGTAGTGGTTGGTAAATATACAAAGGCGAAAGTTCTCTAGCTGTTATTGCATGAAAAACTCTCCTTGATGGTCCGTCGTTCCATCGACATTTTCAAATCTTCTTGCTTCTTCTTGCATGCTTTCTTTGATCTTTAAGATCGCAACCGATTCACAGTGATCCTGAAAGGAAATTAAAGCTCTCGTTAAATAAAACGAACAAACAAAAACTAAAAAGGAGCTTTCGATTCAGAAATATTTCTACACTGCTCCATGCACTGCCCTTAACAAGTCTCTGCACTGGTGAAACATTAATATTTTGGTTCGCTATACTCCCTCCTTCAAAGTCACTGTTTTCAGCTGTGTTCAAATTAAAGCCGAAACATGATTAAAGTAAACATGTTTCAAGGAAACATGCTTCGCCGAAACATGTTTTTTATTGGGTCGTTCACACCAGATGTCGGTGTGAAACACGTTTCATGCATGGTTGTGTAACTTATGCTGTTTCATGACACTCGCATAATATTTTTTACATTTCAGCTGTAGATTGGAGCTGGAAACTTCTGTAACAGTTGCTTTCATTCTTTGGTTTAGTGTTAAATTTCTAGCCGTCCGGAGGAGGAGGGCTATGCAGCGTTTAACGAGGGAGGAGACGGCATTTGCGCTTTCTTCGTTACAAGATATTCCATTTTCCACAAGCTCATCCGCAACAATCGCCGATAATTGCCGTTATATTTCTTCGTCGGCCCATATTGCAACTAGACATTTAGCCTCCTAATAGCCCCAATTTTGGTTCTTTTGGGCACTGACCTCCTCTCGCATGAATCCGCCATTTTGAACGTGTTTGGTCGGATTATGATTGAAACTACCTCGCGAGGTTGTTTCAATCATGCTCAGAATATTCATGTGCAACCATGATTCGCGCCTTGCACTGTCTGATGTGAACACTTTTCATAACGAAACATGTTTCATTCGTGATCAGACTAATCATGTTTCGGCCAAGTATGAACACAGTATTAGAGGCTCCTTAAAGTTGTAGATTTGATCTACGACCAAGCAAAGAAGAGGAACGAGCCTAATA
>OX421446.1:22179107-22184107 GCA_949126865.1 Montipora capitata
ATTTGTGTTCCAGATTTAACGAACGAGGACATGAAGAGTCACACAAAGTTCACCGTTGCCTTCCCTTTCGAAAAAACATAAAATGCGTGTGCCGCAATTTTCGAGCTTACAACCTCCGCATTCGACCTTTTAACCTAAATGTCACTTTCTGGTGATAATCCAGGGTGGAGCCCGTACAACTTATACGGCACACCGGAAACGGAGCAACTATTGTCAGTCAGTCATTTAATTTTCTCATTCCACCAGTCACATGGTCTGTTGTGTTCAGATGACGTACGTTGACCTATTTCTAAGATTTGCGGCTCTGATAAGAGCAGTCCGTGTTAAAGAAGTAAAGGACCGTAAAGAAATGTTCCCGATAGGATACGACAAACGCATACGGCATTCTTCCAGAATTTCCAAGCGGGTCAATCTTTTCAAGTGTCTGGCAGGAGAGCGAATAGAGTATGGTTGCTACAGTTGTAGGTGTATTTTGACAGCTATTGATTTAATGTTTGTTGTCATAACGGAGGAAAAAGGAAAACGGATTGTCAGTCTTCGACGCTGGACGAACACGGATTCCACCCAGGATAATTTAACCATATTATTTATTATTCATTAGGCTGACTTTCCAGGCTTTTGTTTCTACTTGGCCCCAAGAAAATAGAAACAAGGTCTGAAATTCCAGGCGCGGTAGCTACACCATTTTCATCAAATGAACTAACTCTACAGAATTGAAACCCAGACCTTTCGCAAAATTTGTTTGGCGATCTTTCACGTAACATTTGTTAATGTGCAAAGTTCAACCTGTCAAGTGAAAAAACAGGCTTTATCGAAACAAGTTTTGGTTAAAACCTGGTTGTACATGTGTTCCAACTGCCATCTTTAATAAAACAGCTTCACACAGTGCTCCGTGTCAGTTTTTAAGTGCTAATGTTCACATGGTTTAATGATTACCTCATGCAACTAAAGCATACGGGTCACATTTGTGGTTCCCCGACTATTATTATGGGTCTGATTTAACGGATGAGGATATTTGATGATGTTTAACATAACGATATTTCTTATTTTTTTCCGAATATGGGATGAGGACAATTCTTGATGTCTAAGATAACGATCATCTAACCTGCGATCAGGCCCATTTTTAGCTTCGCCCATATGTTCTCTTATGTCGTCGCTCGCTAAAATTGGGCCTGACCAAAAGTCTCTCAAGAATTCCGGACGGTCGGCCAAATTTTGGCCGACCAAACTCGTAATCGTTTTGTTTCCCCTCGACCTCAATGACACATGACACGGTTTGTTTGCACAATTTGGAGTCAAGATTGCTTCATAATATTTCCAGTTGATTTAACTTAAAACTCGCACTCCAGAAACTAAAATGGCATGTTTTGCAGAGAGACCAATTGTACAAAAATAAAAGAAACTTTGCGAGTCCATCTTATGTTTCGTACTCCATCAAGAAATTAACGGGCAAACTTATCATGATTTTACTGCGCGCAATCATAGAAATAGACTGCAACTAAAGATATTACCCGAAAAAATCACCAAAGAAACCCTTCATGGGCAAACACGTTAAAGGAATAATGTATTTCTCTTTTTTTTCTTTTTCGTTAAAAATCTATTGCCAAACCGTCCAACGACAAAATGCTAGGTTATCGCAATTACAAATTAAGATGTCAAGCTTAAAAGACAGCATATTCAGTGAAGTTCGGAGGAATAATTACACCGGCCTTTGCCGCAATGTAGTCGTCGAAAAGGTACAGAAAGTAACATTCCCCATGCTATAAATGTGTTTTTCTCAAATTAAAGCCACGGTTAACCTTCGAATTCGTTTATAATATTCCTCTCACGGTAATTAACTCTGGTCAAAACAAACGAGAAGCTCCAAAAAGCTTACACTGGGTTGCCTGTGGTACGCGTTACACAAAGAACTGCAGCGTTCCAGTTAATTTTTTCAAGTGGGGCGTCATTAAGACCATTTGAGGGGTCACCCACATGTCACGCTAGCAGAGGCCCTTTGGCTCACACGTTTAATTATTTTGTAATGTCCTGTCCCATTTTAAGGTCTTTTAGTCTTTTAAGCTTTCGTAATAAATTCAGTTTAAAGATAACAAAACACGCTCTTGAGTAAAATTCACTCGTTTCTTCTTTAAATAAATAGTCGGCAAAAAACTAACTGCAAATTGCTCTGACGGACGTTTTCCAGCATGTCTAGCAGTTGGACTAAGCAAACGTTTATTGCACATACAAGAAAGGACTAAAGGTGTTGTTTCCGCTTCATAATGTGACGGTCTAATCTGATGCCAGGTCAAAACATTGTTTGGCTTTGCGTTTGCACCAGAAAAAGGCAGGCCAAGAGACAGATGAAGAAAAAAAATAACATAGTGTTTATATATAACTATGAATCGAATTCTCATTGAAAGATCTTAAAAACACGAACATTTTTGCAGTCTCTAACGTTTTGTCAAAAGGAAGAAATTGATCACATGTTAGGCAACCGTAAAGGTGCACGTGATCACCCTGTGTCAAGTGAATGAACTACGGGAAAGAATGTTTCAGAGTAGAACAACGTACTTTTTAGCGAAGAAACTTCCGTCGTTAGTTAATTTTGTTGTAATATTTAACTGAATATTTAGATTTCTTCTGTCGGGTCAGGAAGCCTTGTTTGTCGGGTTCCTGAGAAACGTATCTATTTTGACTTCAGGGTGAACTATTTACACAATCGAGAGGTTGAGCGGGCGTGTAATTGAAAATCTAAACATCTATGAGATACAAAAACAGACTGGCGAATTACCGTAAATCACAATGCTGACAAGCACAAAAGCGAAGAAATGGTTAAGTAAATATGAAGTTTGTTACTATCTGAATGTATTTGGGTCAGAGTATTACAAAAAGGGATATATTGTCACGCAACTTGAATTATGTAATTTCATGACACTCAAAATTCGCAAGAAGCGCGAGTTTCATGTACACAATCTTCGCACTAGCAAGTCGCAGCAATAAAATTGGATTAACCAGGAAGTTAAAAGAATATTGTTGGCTTCCCAAATAAATTTCATCTTGCACTACAATGACAAAATCATTTGTCAGAGAAATAAAATTAGTTGCGCGTGTGACCCGTTATAAATCTTTTTTCACAAAATGTTCCCGAATCGTCAAGTATCACCACAGAAGAAACGAAAATCATTCTAAAAGCTTATTTTACGCAAAAAGTAGGTTCTGGAGGTAATTTTGAGTGTGGAAATCAAGTTTACAGCAGATGACAAATACAAACTTACGAGCCATGGTATATTCAATTAAGTTAACACAACAGAAAGGAGTCGCTTACCTTATATTTTGACACGAAAATGCTTTACTATTGCCATAAAAACTATCCAGTTAAGCTCGCATATTACACATGATGATTTCATAAAAGCCACCATTTTCCAGCGAAATGCTTTTTGAAACAAACAACATATGTGCTATAAGAGGCAAAAAGCCCTTCCTATTTCATTTAATACGTGCGTGAAGACAAGAAACTCAATCGTGTCAAATTACACTGCGTGTCAAAAACGCAACACGGTACATAAATTTCCCACGAGTGTTTAGCATCAAACCCTTCACTGAAAAACCGTTTACTTGAATTATCAAGCAAAAAATGGGCAACAAGCTTTCTTTCAAATAATTTTTGACTAACAGGAATTTGTGAAATTTCCAATTGTTAGCAGAAGACTGTGCAGAATTGAGTACAGATCCAAGTCTCTGTTTTGTTAAACCCATAAGTTACTAGAAAATTTTCCATTTGATTTCAGCGTTGTACAAAACACCACACTCGTACAATATTAGAACTACATCTCACTTTGATTACGGCTCGACGGGCGACAGATTGTTGTCGAAGTCCATTACTCGTCGCTTTTAAGATTCCAGAATTTTTTTTCAGCGCCTTTCTTGTTCAGTATCCAATTGACTTTCCATTATTAAGCTCCATAAGGGTATATTTTGCTTAAAAATCCACTAAAACGCCATTCGCGTTACATGACTTTCGACGCCATTGCCGGTTACGTTGATCATTCTACTGTGTCCACCAGAGAAATCTACGCATTTCCCACTACCCTCTCGATCCTAAGACAATACGAGCAGAAGGCTCTATGCATAAAGACACCACTTAGCAGGGGAGAGACAGGCAAGACTTTTACCGACACGGAAAATAAAAAATATAATAATAATCTACCCATTTTCCGACTGGATTGCCATAGGCAACCCAGTAAATAGCGTGAATCTGCCGTCCACGCGTGTATTGGTGTAATGGAAGTAAATTTGATTGGCCGATGAAGGACATGTCAATCAATGAAAAAAAGTGGGCGGAAGGAATATCGAAGAGGATTTTGGTCAGGCTCTATTTTTCGTTTCGCCAACTCCACATTACGTACCACGCGAAACTAAAATAGAGCCTGATCGCAGGTTAACGATCATCCTTTTCATTAGATTTCTTCTAAGTTACGGCTCCCTGCTTCAAATATCTTAATCGATAATCGACCAGAATTTTAACCCTAAAATTAGCGGAAAAGTTCGCACTTACATTATCTTGTGAGAATGGCAGTAAATTGCCAAACTGTCCATCACCCTCCCCAGGGGTACCAGGATTGTGATCATTCTGATTATCCTACAGACAACACAAGCACATGTACAGGTCAGTTACATCAAACGCTATCAAATTTCGCTCATTAATCCTTCCCTCCTTAAAGACATGCAGTCTTCTTTAAAATCAAATTGAATCGTTTAATTTAGTGATATAAAAATCCAACTTTCAACAAAACAATAAACATGAACACGAGCTCTACGTTACGGAGAGCTATAATGTACAAGAACACAAGACTGGTCGGGTATTCTGCAGTTTACTTGAAGATGAAGGCATCAACAACAAGAAAGAGGAGATCCATAAAAAGGTATCAGTCAAGCAATGAAGCTGCCATTTTTTAGAAACTCACGAGCAAATAACAGGAAATGAAGCTACATGCATTTTTTTGCACAAAACAGAAGCA
>OX421446.1:22189107-22199107 GCA_949126865.1 Montipora capitata
ACAGACCTTGAGGGCTGGCCATTATTGGTGTGCCTGGTGGACCAGCGACCTGTCATGACAAAAAGCAATATTCTCAGCAAATTTCCTTGGTATGAAATTATCATTGCTATTATTAGTGTTAATTATCATTGTTAATAGCATGAGACTTACATGATTGTATTGTTTCAAAGCGAATCAATTACCCCATACAAAATTGCATAATTTTTGAAAAGCTTCACATTCCAAAAGTCCAGGACTGTCGGTAACCTGTCAACTGACAGTTTACTGACAAGTAACATACGAGACACCGATAGATAAATAGGACTGTTCAACTGACTTAAACTTAATTATTTATGACAAACTCTAAAGGTAAGTTATCTCATAAGTACATTAAAGGTATGAAGAAATGTGTCTATTTTTGTCCATGGCACAATACATAATTTACCACTCCCCATAAGGGCTTTCCAGAGCCAATGATACAATCAACAAAACGACAGAACACAATATCAACAACAACTGTTAAGAATCCCAACTGGCTGGAGGCAAACCAGTTGGCTATTTAAAGTGCGGCCAAGAAGCTGAACCAGGGACTACCAGGAACAAATTCAACCAGTGGTCAGAACAAGCCTTGAACGTTGTAACATGAGAATGTTCAGGAAAAAAATTGGAGTGCTCCCTTGCCGAGTCGAACCTACGACCTTCTGATGACTAGTTCAGAGGTTTTACCACTGAGCTATAGGAGACTCAGGGAGGCAAGGCCATCAAACTAGGTTCATGTGGCAATTGTCCCACTTTACCACTAGGATTCAGATTGCCGGAATAGTGCTCACAATTCAAGTCAAGATGATGAAATGTTTACCCTGGTAAATGATTGAATAGCATATATTTTTTTTGTAATCGGAATGTCGTAGGTTCAAGCCCTGCCAAGGAGCAGTCAGATTTTTTTCTCATCATCAAGATTCCTCATTGATTATTCTACATGTACAATTATTCTACAAGGACACATTGGATACGAAGCGATTGCTAACCAACGAGGATCAACAACTATTCCATGTATTGTCGACTAAAGCATCAATTTCTGCCTCAGCCAATTCCAGTCCAAAATGGCTTTTGTCTGCCATTTTTGTCACAGCTACAAAAATGTTTTCAGCTCGCTTTATTGCAGACACGTTCCTTGACCATATTAGGTACAACAGGTATAGCCTGAACTGATAGCCTGTGTCTGGCGAGCCAATGAAAATGCTGGAAATCTGATATCCATAATTCAGTTTTTAATATTAAAAATTAGATACCTTTAACAAAATAATGCAATGTAGATTTCATGTTGTCCTGCATCTGTTCAGTAATAGATCATAGATGACGTTACAATGTGTTAACAACAAAAAAGTGGCACACGAGGTAATAGCTGAGTTGTCACCGATGCTCTTACCAGATTTTGAAGTCTTCTGTGATCTATCATTGAACGGATGCAAAACAAAATGTTATCTTTGTTTTATTAATTTTAACAAAGAATTAAAAGGTTCTTGATGCTGACGCCAGCTATGCGTCTGTCCTCTAATAATGTAGATCATGGTTGAGAACCAATCAAAATGCATGTATTATTGAGCTTATATTATATAATTCTTCATTCACTTGATGGGGCTAACATTTTATCATCACCTGCACTATAATTACATCAAAGGTAGTTGGAAGAATATTTTAAAAGCTGAGAAATGGCCATTTATTTCAGTTATTTGAAATCATCCACAATATTTATGTTGTTTGAATGTTCTTGTGATATATATCAGGATTTTTTTTCCTTGTCAAGATTAAAAGTCAGTGCCCAGAGACAGTTCACTCCTTACCGATGTTGTGGGATTCCAAGGTCTACTGCCTGGCCTGTGAAGGTAATTAAAAACAAATTTTAAAGTACAAATAAACTCAAAATTAAATATCAAAAGCAAACATGTTTTTTAATACCATACTTAACTCAAAATTTTGCTTTTTATCGGCCTGTCAAGATGCACGATGTTATCAAAACCAAGGTCATGGGTCCATTCTCGATTTTACCTCACAAACTGCTTTGCGATGCAAAATTTCTTCGAAAACAGAATGTAAAGCAGTTTGGGATGTAAAATCGAGAATGGCTTGTTTCCACTTGCAGGGATTTGAATCACTAGAGCCTCAATTTTTGGTGTGAAAAGATAATTTTTGTGTAGTCTGCACGAACGCTGCCAGGTTAAATGGCACTGAATGGGACAACTCCGACCAAAACATTAAAATTTTCATCGAGTGTTTTTATCACCAAACTTGGGAGAAATTGCGTGTATCCAGTGCGGGGTACGTAATGTACACTGTCTTGTGCAAGTATTGTTAGTATTCATTAAATATTCATATCACTAACATGCAAGGCTGCTTAGCACATGATATGCACAACTGGAAAGAAATCAATGCTGATAAGAGCAGAAAAGCTGATTTAGACAGGCTGGACACTACCAAAGACACAAGAATGTGAAAATGTGGAAGAAATGTTGGTTGTTTTCTTAAGATCTGTTTCACAAACACTACTGTATGTCAATAAATAATATTGGGTAGCAACAAAAATTCAAAAATGGACTTCCAGTGCAACGCGCCTTACCCTGGCAACCCAACAAATTTTCACATTTGAAAATTACGTATAAAATTATACGTCAACTCAAAAACCGAGGCAATGGTGTTCAAGGAGGCGTCACTGCCAATCAAATTTACGCATCCTGATTGGTGGACAATTTGTAAAAAACTTTGTCGGGTGGCCACGGTAAGTCTTGTCGCACTGTAACAAGAGAAGTTTTAATAATGTTATTATGAGAAACCAGAGTGGTATTTCTGGGAGTCAATCATCGCCTGTTTACAAGCTGGTAAAATGACAAGTTACATTTTTCTCTGCTTCCCCCATTAACAAAGAAACAAACTAAAATGGCTACAATTTCCAGTGCTTTTGAAGGGATATCAGCTGTAAAGACAACTACAGAATGCCATACTGTATATCAACATAATTTATTACATTGAAATTAATAAAATTTATTAATTTATTGGTCTTGTCATTTCATATTTCCCTGGGGTTCCAGTTCCCATTGACGGCACACAAGAGTACGAGGTAACTAAAGGACTTGTTTGTTCATTGGATGAGATGAGAATTGTTTGCATTTGTCAATAACCAAATAGAACTTCAACACATTTTGTTTTCCTGCAACTCAAACACCAAGAGTAATAAATCGATAAAGATCTACATGTAGACTTTTTTTGCCATACATTTCACGTTTACCCCTGGCAACTCAAACCCTTGATAGGTCACACACTCAAATCTTGACTTTTGTGGTGGGGAACTTTCTTTCTTGAAAAGAGGATGGCAGGTGCCGATGATAATTTCGATGTAGGTCTGTTGACTCTGACATATAACTGGCAGAGAAGTGTTGTTGGTTTCGTAATTTTACGTATCCTACAGGGACCCGTACAGTGTCAGTAATATTTTGTTGCTTAAGCCCATCGTGGTAGAGATTGAGGATTCGTTCCTTGTACATCTGAGGTAAAGCTCTTCCTTCATCGTATAGGCCAAGTTGATTATTGATCCTAACATTACAGTGCCCTGACATAGTGTTGGTGGAAGACTTTTATTGTGCGTTCCAATTCGATCAATTACGAAAAGAAACAAAACTCTGACCAAGAAATCATTCTTAGCCTCGGAATTGGCTGGTTCGTAGTTCATGACTTGCTTTGAATTTAAGCCAGCTTTATGATTGGACGTCGCAAAAGAATGTCGAGGTTATTGTTTTCCAGGACGTTTATGATTGGTCAGTGTTGGGGAAAAATGCGCAAAAAAGTCCCAACCATTCATGGTTCGAGTGTCTGCGCTGTTAAGTGGAAGGAAGAAAATTCTTTGTTGTGTTGCATGAAATTAAGTGTCTGCCAACCACAGCATTATCAAGTCTCAAAAGCTTGGGTAAGCGGTGCACATGAATTTGACTACTTACTGTACTAACGTAAGACTTACAAATTGGCATGTCAATCTCAGGTGCTACTGAGCTGTTAGGAGGGCGCCGCATCCCACCATAGTTCTAAGGAAAGGAAACAACTGTCTTAATATTATAACAAGAGTATATTGTTATATACCTAGACTTTCGCTCAACAAAACGAGCACTGTGATTGGTTGATTCTTGGTCACGTGGCCCTGATCAAATTCAAATGTATCCAGACTGGGATACAATTCCGCAGTTGTTGCCCGCTCCGGAGGTTTTCCTGCGATTGTTGCAGGAAAAGTCTAAATATATAACAAAGCACTTAATGTCTGGTCCCTCGGGAAACTAGTTAGTTTTGTTTTCCCTCGAGTCCTGATGTTTCCCTCGACTTCGTCTCAGGAAACATTAGGACTCTCGGGGAAACAAAACTGTTTCCCTCGGGACCATAAATTAAGTGTATAACGTAAATAGATCTTTCTGGCCATAGATGTTCTTTGAGCCAATTTTTTAGCTTTAAAGACAGACATTAGCTAGGAGGAAAAAAAACATAACTACCAATACATACATACAGTGTACAAATTTCTCTGTGCAACAATTTGGTGAATCAGATAATTTTTAGACAATATATAAATTAATAATAATAATAATAATAATAATAATAATAATAATAATGATACTAATAATAATAATTTAATGATATTCATCAAGTTGAACAATAAATATATATATATAGAGAGAGAAAGAGAAGAGTGGACTACTTTTTCATTACAGATCTACAAGCTTGTTTTGTAGGAGTATGGCGCTCCCACTCTTCGAGATCTTATAATTTTATTTACATAAACGCAGTATTTATGAGTTCAATTTTTCAAATTTGCTTGCACAGTGTTTAATTTAGTTCTAGCTATTTATTTATTACTTACCATAGATAAATTTTATAATTATTAGTTTTAATTTTTTATCTTAACTAAAATCCCAAACAAGTCTAGGTACCATTCCTGTACAGTACATTGAACAGTACATACAGCATGATGATAGTTTTCCCATCCCTGCATGTCATCAGTAGAAGGCAGCTGGCTACTACCATGATGGTGAAAATAACCCACTACTCAGAGTAAAATGTACTAAAACACTGGAAGCACTGAGCCCCTTTCCCTCCTAAGAATAATACTTCTAGATTTTACTGTGTCCAATGCAAGAAGATTGATTTGAATCATCAATGGGGGCCACTTCAGGGATGAATGGGTCCTGCACTCAAAAACTATTATAGTGTTTGTCCCCAATAACATCAGTTTAAAATAGCCTGCTACTTCCATTGTAGGAAATGATATATGAAATGAATCATAATTTATATTGATTTGATTAATTGCACTCATAATTGCGGGGATCATAGCTTCACTTAATTTCATATCGCAGTTCAAAATATGATTCACTTCATATATCATTTCCTTTGACCTTGGCTGATTCATTCATCATGGGAACATCAGACCCCACAAATGACCAGTTCTCAACATCAGTGGCTTCATAGCTCAGTTGGTTAGAGCATCGCAAGGTCACAGGTTTAAACCCCGTTGAAGTTCTGAATTTTTCAGGCTTCTCTACACAATCGATAAAATTGTGTTCATAACTGTGAGGATCATGGCTTCACTTGATTATAATTTTCATTGTGTAGCCAGCTGCATGAAAACATCATGACAACCCTCAGCTTTAAGCCTATGAAAGTTGTTTTGCCTATGTTGATATACAATGTACAATGTACTGTACTACTACTACTCTACTCATCTCAAGACCATCACCAAAAAGAGCCACTTTTGTCTTTTTTAAATCTTTCTTACCGGCAGTACAGGAACTCTAGGATGATTCATTCTGCTCATTTGCATGGGTTGACCTTTAAAAAAAAAAACGAAGAACACACACGTTTCAATCCAGTGCTATGTTTTATTAATTCAAACTACAATTTGCAAAGGTTGTTTACATTTGACTTATTTAAGTATAACAAAAAGACAAATCAGCCTTTTTCGATTCTGTATCTCTTCAGGTAAGCACAACGTAATTCAGGCAATCACAACTACAATGTATGGTGGTGGACAAAACACTGACCCCCAGTCCATGGACAACCCCAGCAGGCTACCCAAATAGACTTACCCTAAAAATACTGTTTCAAATGAGTATGTTGGTCTATATTTAAACAGCATTGAAAATAGTTCTTACTTAAGCCTAAACACCCATTTTAAACGGTGTTGATTGACAGTATAATAAGTCTAAGCACCCATTTTAAAAAGGTTAGCTTTGGATAATTGTCGTAATTGTCGTTACTTCAGCTAAGTGAAGTGAAACCGGTGCAATTACTGGATTTAGTTGCAAGTGGCCGTGCGGACGAGTGTCTCGTCTCGGGAGACGAGTCTCTAGTCTCTCGAGATGAGAGTCTCGTCTCTAGAGACGAGACGTTCGTCTCGCGAAAAGGTTAAAAAAACTGTAACTGTCTGCATAAACGAAAACTTTCCGAAGATTAACCTGTTTCCGAAGACACTCACACTCCCAAAGTGCATGTAACACTTGACACTAAAGTTTTAGGTCCAGATGCTGTTGGCGTTGGTGTATTATTGTCTTTGCGTGCAGACATCTGCCTGTGAAATCTCTATACACTGTACTTTGATTTGAAGTTGATTTAGAGAAGATATGTTTCGATAAACTTGCGCTGCAGCATGTGGTTGGTGGTGGTCTCAAGGACGGATCTAGGATTTTGGCTAGGGGGTGCACATGTCAGACGGAAATGCACAGGAAGCCCAATCTTTACATGTTAGACAATGTACAATACATGCTTTAAGAGGGTTAGTAGTATCTGTAAATGATGAGGCAAATAAAAAGCTAACTTAATGCAGTTTTTGTGCTTTTAATATCCTCTAGTAGCTGACCGCTGTCTGTTATTTAGGTTTTTTTATTTCGTTGTAAATTTTAGAATTTTTTAACTAAAACGTTTTTTTTTTTGTGGTAACCGAGGGGGGTGCACGTGCACCCAGTGCACCTCCCCTAGATCCGCCCTTGGGTTTGTTATCGTCTTTGCGTGTGCACATCTAACCCTCGAATCGTCCCATGAATTCTACATTTACTGTACTTTCATTCGGAGATGATGTTGAAGAGAAATGTTTCCACAACCTTGCGCTGCAGCATGCCGTTGGCGGTGGTGTATTATTGCCTTTGCGTGTCGACATTTAGGCCGTGAAATCTACATACGAAGTTGATTTCGAGAAGAAATGTTTTGATAAACTTGCACGACCGCGTGTAAACACTATTAATCGATCGATCAATTTCCTGCAGCAGTACTTAAAGCTTAAATCCATCGAACTGCCATAAAAACTTGTCTTTCAAATTCAAGCGATATTATCAGGCGAAGAGAACGTGGTTGTTATTCTGCAGGTACAAAACGCAGGTCACAGGTCACAGGTCACAGGTCACAGGGCACAGGTCATTATTTAACCTATACAGAAAGTATCCTAAACATTCATAAAAGGTAACCTTAGCCCTTTTTAGGCCTAATTAGGCTTAAAGAAAAGTATCCTAAACATTCAAAAAAGCTAATTTTATGCCCAAGGTTAGCTTCTGTGAATGTTTAGGATACTTTCCATATTAGGTAAAACAATGACCTGTGACCTGTGCCTTGTGACCTGCGTTTTGTACCTGCCAGTTGTTATTGCTCATCATGATCGCATCGGTGCAATTAATGACAAAAAAAACTTTTTTTTACTATTGGTCATGATTTTTATTACATTTGGTGGCTCTTAAAGGAGCCGTTTTCTTTTTCTTTTTTCTTTGCGGATTCATTCTCCCTAGGCAGTTCCTTCACGTTGGATGACGAGTGTTTTTTTTTTTTTCCTGCTTTCGCATTGCCTGTTCAGACTTTCATCACGCACTGGCGACACAACAAAATTTTAAAACATCGCATCAGCGGCGCAAGCAAAAAATCGCTTGTGTAGCCACGACTCTAGGAGATTTGTTTATACACATTGTTTAATTCATGAACAAAACATAAGCGCTTTCATGGCAAATGTTCGTCGACTGCAGTGTAACTTCACAAAACTCTATTACTTTATTAACCCTTTAACTCCCAATAGTGCCACTTATAGATTTTACTCTGTCTAACGCCAGACGATTTTACTCGTCAATGGGGCTGAAAGGGTTAACAACAGCTGGATTCACTCAAAAACTATGTCCCCATTAACCCTTTAACTCCCACTAGTGCCACTTATAGATTTTACTCTGTCTAAC
The DNA here is from genome assembly GCA_949126865.1 of Montipora capitata. Lineage (NCBI taxonomy): Eukaryota > Metazoa > Cnidaria > Anthozoa > Scleractinia > Acroporidae > Montipora > Montipora capitata. The sequence continues at coordinate 22,197,324 of OX421446.1, forward strand.
GCCAGACGATTTTACTCGTCAATGGGGAACCCCACGGGGCTGAAAGGGTTAAAGTTGCGTGAAAAGCTTCGACAAATATATAACTTAGATAAGATGAACCGCACAGACCTGAGAATTGGAGAGGTGGAAAATAAATTTGTTTCATACAACAGTTCAAGTTCTTGGCCTTTTTCATCCAACGGTTTCGAATTTTTCTTTTTTTGTTGTTGTTGTTGTGTGACAGTGAAAATAATCTGTTCAAGGAATTAAGTTTTGTGGATGACATTCTCAAAAGTGAAGTCATCAAACTCGAGTTTGTTTTCATTTACCGTAGCAGCTACGTCTTACTGTATTTGTACACTGTACTTTCTACTCGCTTGCAGTCATTTACAGTCAAACGTGTCGGCAGATCGACTTAAATGTGGAAGTAACGAATTGTGGGCAAAACAGCTGTAATTCAGCACAAACTATCCGAATTCGTTCAATTTGATACAGTGTTTCAGGAAAGCAAAGTTCCTCGAAAATTTCACAGAGATCTGTTTACAATGCCACCGCACTGAAATGTTGCCAATTGGCATGATACATTTTTCGGTTTTAACAGTATTGTAATTTTGATTCATGTTAAGTTTCACGCTCGCCATGAGCGTAGCTTCACAAACGCCATTCGCGTTACATGACTTTCGACGCCATTGCCGGTTAAGTTAATCATTCTACTGTGTCCACCAGAGAAATCTACGCATTTCCCACTACCCTCTCGATCCTAAGAACATACACACAGAAGGCTCTATGCACAAAGACACCACTTAGCAGGGGAGTGACAGGCAAGACTTTTACCAACACGGAAAAAAAAATAAATAAATAAAACCAACAAATGAAACACACATTGCGACTTGGTTTGCCACACTGGCAACCCAGTAATACTCTGAATGATTAAAAACAGTAATTGGCTGGAGGAAACCTGAGTTGACTTTTCACAAAGCACAGTAAAGTGTGTGCATTATTCCATTAACCTACTGACAAATCCACTGCTGCATGAAAGCTCTATCACCTTTCTATTGAACAAAATGCAGGTACATGTACAGTAAGCATCGCTTCTGATCACTAATTTAACTACCTGTAATTAAAGACACATCTGATCACTAATTTAACTAATTAAAGACACAACAGGTTTCTTTTGTTTTTGATTTAACAAACGGCGCCGCCAGGGAAAACAGGTTTTTTGCAAATGATAATTTTCAAATATCAATTGCAAAACAGCCAAAAAAACAGGCATTCATTTTATTTTCATTTCCAAAACATCTGTGGAAATTTCAAGTTCCTGTGATGCTTATTTATTTCCTGTTTTTTAAGTTTAACTCAACTAAATTCAACGAAAAAGGAATTGATTTCCTGAGTAGGGGAACTCAAGCTTCATACTGTACTGCAAAAACCTGCACCAGTCAAAAAAAACTTGACCCTAAAGTAAACCTACACATATAATTTAGTATGAATTCATTAATTTTTAGACCTACCTGAACTATCGTGTGGAGGAAGACAAACAGCAATGCGACATTAGTATTCTTCTTTGTCATTGAAACAACTGAACAAAAAGGTCAAGGATGTCATTACTGATCATTATGATATTGTTCATTAATTAACTTAAGACATTTTCATGTGATCATTGAAGGAGAGAGAATGCTCCATAATTTGACCAGATCCTGCTCTTCTCTGGATGTAATGAAAGTACTTAATATCAATGTTTGTTTGGAGCACCTCTCTGCCGGTACCAAAATTGAATTTTGGTTTCACAAGTCACATTCCCAGCT
>OX421446.1:22204107-22206607 GCA_949126865.1 Montipora capitata
GTCATTGTACATAGTGCCATGGTAGAAGTCTTGGGTAAATAGCATGAGAAGACATGTGGTTACTAGCAAAGTACTGAACCCAGAAAGATTGAAGAAAATAAATGGGAAGTGAAAAACATTGTTGACAACTGTCAACATGTCAGCAGACATGTTGACAGTTGTCTTTGCGTAATATGTAGGTCTAACAGTACACGATATTGTTTAGGTATTGTATATCATTGTAGCGCCATGGTAGAAGTCTTGGATAAATAGCCCCTTGAGAAGACATGTGGTTACTAGCAAAGTACTGAACCCAGAGAGATTGAAGAAAATAAAAGGGAATCGAGAAACATTGGCTTCTGGGCTGACATGTTGATCATGCAACTTCTTTCCATCACAAGTGTAAGCGTGCACTAACAGCATCTGACGGCTTTGTAAACAAAAGTTGAAAGCTGAAGTTAAGCCCTGTCCGGCGGGGTTACTCTATCAAATGCGAACCAAGCAAGATACAGATTTTGTTAGCTTGCTTTATGCAAAACAAATATTGATGTAAAAGTAAATAAATATGGATACACAGTTTTTAAGAAGAGCAGAAGGAAGTTTCAGGACTGTCGATCGAGAATAAAATATTTTGCCATCGGTAACGAAATTTACGACATGAAAATAACATTAATTTTGAACCACGAATATAAAAAGTTACCATCAGCGAAAAACATTTTGGGAGATTTTAGTTGTTTTGTTGTAATTGTACTTTTGGCTGCACCGAGTAAATCGCACATCGAATTCAGCGGGTGCAGTGACTCAGTGATCAAGTTACCGCGGCATGTTTACTCGCGAAACAGTGAAGCATCTGTGTCAAATGATGCCACGATACCGGGTTTTTGTTTTTGTTAGTTTTCTTTTTCTTTCAATTGTTATAAATTTTGACAAGAAATGTGCGAATTCAACACAAAGATCACAATCGCCCAACTCTCAGAGGTTGACCATTGTTTCTGGAAAATCAAAAATTTACTCTCCAAGACAAGGTTATTTATCACCAGGTAATTCCATCGTTTTGGTAATAGCAGCAACATAGGGGTCATTTTGTTGAAACTCAAGCACGCCTCCAACAGACCTGTTTATTTTCGTGACTTATGCGTTACCACAAAAATTCTCCCCGTATCACATTTCAACACATGTATGCAAATTTGCTAACCTCGAAAATTACACAACATGATAAATTTACAAAAGCTGGAAATTTCACAGAAATATTTTCCAGCGAAACATTTATTGAAACAAGCAACATATTTGTTACAAGAGGCAAGAAACCCTTCCTATTTCAGTTGCGTGCGTGCAAGCGAAACACACAATCACAAAGCATATGCAATTAAATAAATTTCTGACAGTTCACATCAAACCCTTTTCGAAAGAACCTTGACCGTAAATAATAAAGCACAAAAGAGACAACAAGCTTTCATTCAAATAATTTTTCACTGTCACATTTCCAATTTTTTTTAACCTTTGCAGAGTTGAGTACAAAATGAATGTTACTTGCCAGACAAACAGGCAAACTTTAAATAGATGCGACTTCAGTAAACACTGTGAGACACACAACAGAGATCACGGATCTACTTGTGGTGTTGATTCCTTCTCTGTCTTTGTTGTAATTGAACCCGTAAGTTACCAGAGAAATAACAAATAAAGCAGACAGCAGCAGCAAGAATAACAATGCTTCAAGCAAGAGAAGGCAAGGGGGCCCCACAAATATAACGAAAATAATAAATATAACGAATATAGCGAAAATAACAAAGGAAACAAACCACACCAGTAAGAATAACATTTCTTGAAGGAAGAAAAAGGAAGGAGGCACCACAAATTTAACGAAAATAACAAATATAACGAATATAGCGAAAATAACAAATGAAGCAAACAGCAGCATCAAGAAAAACAATTCTTCAAGCAAGAGAAGGCAAGGGGGCCCCACAAATATAACGAAAATAATAAATATAACGAATATAGCGAAAATAACAAAGGAAACAAGCCACAGCAGCATGAATAACAATTCTTAGAGGCAGACAAGGGAAGGGGGGCCCACAAATATAACGAAAATAACAAATATAACGAATATAGCGAAAATAACAAATGAAGCAGACAGCAGCAGCAAGAATAACAAGTCTTCAAGCAAGAGAAGGCAAGGGGGCCCCACAAATATAACGAAAATAATAAATATAACGAATATAGCGAAAATAACAAAGGAAACAAGCCACAGCAGCATGAATAACAATTCTTAGAGGCATACAAGGGAAGGGGGCCCCACAAATATAACGAAAATAACAAATATAACGAATATAGCGAAATTGACAAATAAAGCAGACAGCAGCAGCAAGAATAACAATTCTTCAAGCAAGAGAAGGAAAGGGGGTCCCACAAATATAACGAAAATAACAAATATAACGAATTTAGCGAAAATAACAAAGGAAACAAGCCACACCAGCAAGAATAACAATTCTTAGAGGCAGACAAGGGAAGGGGGCCCTACAAA
>OX421446.1:22211607-22214107 GCA_949126865.1 Montipora capitata
AATAATAATACTATTTATACATCCGCTAAATCCGCCTTTTCCGTCTTTTCCGTTTAAAATATAGGAGGTTTATTAAAGCTTATTTCCGTGAAATCCGCTAAATCCGTAAAATCCGATGTTTAATCTCATGCATGTTGACCATGCGCGTTTGGCATCATTCTTTTCGTTTTGGTGGATTTCCCGGAAATTCCGGATATTGACTGGATATTGATAGTTTCACGCAGGTCTTTTCAGTATAATAGTCCAGTACTTTTCAGTTTGATAGTTATTGATATTCTTGTTACCATTCTCTCTCAAGCTGTAACTGAAGAGGAAGAGGAAACGATCTCTCTCTCTCTCTCTCTCTCTCTCTCTCTCTCTCTCTCTCTCTCTCTCTCTCTAATCAAGAAGACCTGACCTGACAACACAATAGCAAGTAGAGCTTTATTTGTCAAATAGAAACGTAACAAGAATATGTGAACTTAAGACAAAAAATTGCTCATTGCAGTCAATGTCTGGATTCCAACAAAAATGGCAGGAATCGCTTCTTCGTGCGAACTTAAAAATGGCATTTAAAATCCTGCTTGATTCCCACACTATGTTATTTTTGCAGAAAACACTTACAGTATGTGTCATTAAAAGTAAATTAAAAGTGTAGCTATGGCAAGTACGCCTGCAAGTGTCGGGTTACAAAATCTGTCAACTCTTTTCTTTGATGATGACATTTCGTGACATTTTCTCGAAAGCAATCAACTTCTTCTATTTTAAAATCAGCGATACGTGCTGTCTAACCATTTTGAGGCAGATGTGCTTTCTCTGTGGACTATAACCACTTTCAACAAGTGGATAGGAGGCATAATGGCTTTTTCGACTATGGACATTTCTAAAGCTGCCCTGCTCGCTTTAATTTCCACCTTCACTATAGTGGGTAACCTCACAGTAAGCATCGTCCTCATAAAATATCGAAGGCTCCTTCTTAAAAATCGCCCAACGTATCAGTATATTCTGAATTTGGTATTTTCCGATTTGGTCGTTGGTCTTTTGGCGCTGCCGTTTGAATTTGTCAGTGTTCTTCACAATGAATGGATCTTTGGACGAACTGTGTGCAAGATGATCGAATTCATCCAAATTGCCGCTTCAGGAACAACTGTTTTCAGTCAAGCGTTGATCGCATTCGATCGATACCGCAGTTTAGCTCGTCCATACCTGCCGAAGACGGAGACAAGATTTGTGAGGAAAAGGATTCTGTTGTCGTGGATCATCCCCGCCTTTGTCTCGAGTCCTTATCTATACATGTTTGAGATATTACATATGGATTCCAAGATCCTCTGCAGTCCAAATGCCATTCCGATTAAGTGGCTGGATACAATTTACGAGGCATTGGAATTTGTAATTGGTATGTTGCTACCTTTCTTGGCTTTTTGTTGGTGCTATTTTCGCGTGGCCCGAATGTTTCGTGGGAGCCCATTGGTATCACCAGACAGCGTTTTTACCCATCAGCTTTCTGTTACTTTCAAGAAAAAAAAACGGGTGACCCGAACCGCAGGCTTGGTTGCAGTGACTTTTACTGTGTGCTGGCTTCCGACCAGTATTATGAACTTCGTGCGAGTTGTGTCGGGTACAGACCGTGTCCACAGCGGACACCTTTTGCACCAAATAGCCATGTTTTGTGCTTTTTTCAATGGGGCCATTAACCCGATTGTCTACAGTGCATTCGACAGGAACATTAAGGAAACATTGAGTCAACATCTTCGCCAACTAGCTATTTGCAAATTCGACGAAGACATTAGAAATTCAAGAAAAGTATCCGGCAGAAAACGCACATCATCACCAAGTTACCATGATTGAAGTTGGAGATTAGATATCACTTGCAGAAATGAAATTTCGCCACAACCGTCAATCCTGAACACAAAATACAGCACTGATTGGGAGTTTCATCATGTACACACTTATAAATCATTTTGATATAAAAAAGAAGAACAATGGCTGGGCGTTGTGCACGACAGCTCAATACAAACAACGGAGCAAACGGTTCAAAACCATGCATCAATAAGTTCTGAAAAATCTATTTAAAATTTATTGCACAAAGTTTTCGTGCATCATTTACCTGTTGCCGGTAAAATCCGTTTTTACCTACAATCCTCGTCACATTAGTTGGCACGCAACTGATATCCTCTGCTCTCCCAATGTGGAAGGAATGATTGCACCTAAAAGGATTGCACCTAAGAGGATTGTGTTCCACAAGCAATTTTGAGAGGTGTTAACAGAAATGGAATTTATTTCACAGGAAACCAATGTATAGATAGAACGGTGTCCTGGAGACTTTTGAACAACTGACGTTGTTTTCCGAGCAGAAATTTTAACGAGATAGGTTTTAAGCGTGTTACAGATTGCGTGACACGAACACCTGCGTTTTATTTGTTTTTGTTGAAGGCTGGCCTGTACGTAGAGTAGCCGAATTTTGCCATGTTGTGTTCAGAGTGGCCCAAGTCCCAAGTTGAGTGGCCTGCAGAACAGACTG
>OX421446.1:22221607-22224107 GCA_949126865.1 Montipora capitata
TTGTGCTTTCTTTTATTCCATGTATACTTTGGCAGAACATCAGGGTTAAAATCGACTGATTGTACGTAATACTAACAAATAATTAAAACAATTTGATGTAAGAAAAACATGTTATTATTCAAAAGAATGTCCATTTCTCAACCAACTTCAGTTACTCCAATAAAACACTGCGTAATTTCAAATTCGCAAATTCAAATGAGGACTAGCTTATCTATAGGTTAGTTTCGAATTGTGCATCAACAAGAGAACAGAGTCGAGGTTCAGTGGAATAATTAGCATTTTGTATTGTTCAAAACCAAGTAAAATGCAAATTATTCCCCGGAACCTCGACTCTGTTCTCTTGTTAATGCACAATTCGAAACTAGGCTATTTGTGTGAGAGGAAAAGCAAACGAAGTGTAACGTTGAGCACAACTTATTGAAGCATAACTTAAGGCAGAAGTTAAACGTTATTAAAGAGGCAGATATCTTTCCTGTTATGTTCGGGGTTTTTTTATATTTTAAATCTACCAGCATATCATGGAACACTGAGAACAAAGGCAACGCCAACAACGAAAGCGAATTTGGGGTTTTCTTTTAAACTAACTTTGGCAAATATTCATAAAAATCGGCTAGATTATGAGATGCAACTAACAAATGATTAAAAGAATGTTACGAAAAAATATATTTTTCTCAATACAATGTCCAATTTCGTAACCAACTTCAGTTATTCCAATAAAACACAGTGTAATCTCAAATTCGGAAATTCAAAATGAGGACTAGCTTGACAATTTACGTAAAAAGAAAAGCAAACAAAGCGTAAACTTGAGCACAAAACCCGGAACCTCGACTCTGGTCTTTTATTGCTGCACAATTCAAAACTAGCCTATTTGTGTGAGAGGAAAAGCAAACGAAGGGTAACGTTGAGCACAACTTATTGAAGCATAACTTAAATCGGTTAAACGTTTAATCAAAGACGCAGATACCTTCTTTTTATGTTCGGAGGTTTTTTACGTTTTAAATCTACCAGCATATGTGTTAGAATGTCCAATTTCGCAACAACTTCACTTATTCCGGTGAAATATAGTGTATCTTAAATTCGAAAATTCAAAATTACGGCTAACCTTTCAATCAAAGGATGCCGATCTGGCTATGGAAACCATGTGCGGAAGATCTTAAAACCGTTGCTGCCTGGTTCTGTTCAAACAGTCTCCTTATAAATCCTGATAAGACTAAATTACTTGTGTTTGGCACAAGACAAATGTTGTCTAATTTATCTAGTAATTTCAAGTTACCTCTACTTGGTAAAGAACTTTCACCAGTACCTTTTGCTAAGGATTTAGGGGTTTTTATGGACTCAACCCTAAGCTTCGATGAGCACGTTATGCAAATTACATCTAAGTGCATCGCCAAATTAACCGAGCAAGACACGTTTTGGATAAAAAGACTTTGATGACTGTTATCAACGCACTGGTTTTCAGTGGACTTTTCTACTGTTCTTCGGTTTGGGGCGGGATTTCCAAGAAGAACGTTTCGAAATTGCAATCTGTACAAAATTTCGCCGCACGTATTATAACTTCAACAAGGAAATATGATCACATACAACCTATCCTTAGGGATTTAAATTGGCTAAATGTTGAATCAACTATCAAGTACAGAGATGGCTTAATGGCGAAATAAACGTAATAAAGATAAACTGGTGATCCCACTTTGTAAAACAGCTGCGGGTCAAAAGAGCTTTGTATACCGCGCAACGTCCATTTGGAACAGCCTTTCTCAAGATCTGATTAATTTAAACAACCTAAAAAGTTTTAAGACTTTACAAGCTATCACTTCTTGAACAATAGTCATTATTTTACACGATTTTATTCATATTTTAGTAGTATTTTATTAGTTAGTTTTTATATTGTAAGTTATTTCTGAAAAGCCATTTCACTGGAGATTTAATAATAAAGTATTTACAGTATAAACTGGCTGCAGCGTTTACACAAATGCGGTTTCACGTCGACACAGTTTTTCAGGACCTCGAAACCGCGTCAAAATCGATGCAGTTTGGAAGTGTTTACACGAAACCGTTTTTGCCAGAAAATCCAAGTCGTGATGGTATAAGTGAGAGCTGCACTACGTACCAAATTCACTATTTTGAATTGAACAATCCAAATTTCGCACCAAAATAGTAACCGTATTCAAATCGATGCAGTTTCGCTGTTTACACGACAGATGAAAGAGCATCGTTTTGAAAACGCTCCGCTTTTGGCAGCGGTTTCAAATCGACACGGTTTAGGTAACAGTTTCGATCTGTGTCATGTAAACAGAAAGTGTAACCTCATCGAAAACGATGCGGTTACAAATGAAACAGCGTTCATGAAAAGGCTGCCTTAATCGGTGTCGTATAAACAGAAGGCGTAACCGCATTGAAAACGATACGGGATGTTCCCCGCTGGGCAGACTATGTAAAGTGGGGACCGTTTGTTGTTTGTTGTAACGTTTGTTATCATTGGCTAGTTTCTGCAAGGTCTGGA
>OX421446.1:22229107-22236607 GCA_949126865.1 Montipora capitata
AGATAGGGCTCTAATAAGTCACAATAGAACTGTAAAGAGATAAGTATGGCGTTAAGCATGAAAAAGCTCCCACAAGAATCCACATTTACGTTATGTTGGCTCTTAATTGTATCGGTCACAAAAAATGGAGCTGTCAAGGATGAGCTTGCAACGAGTTCCTGTTACTTATGACTACGAGACTTATCGGGGTTTGACAAATGCATGCATAACCATGATATATGGGTTATTGACCAAGGTGAGGTCAAGATGGCTGGATATTGGCCAAGGTTTTCAGTTTTTTTTTTTGCGTGTTTATGGACCCCAATTAATAAACACGCAAAAACAGAACGAGGTCAATATCCAGCCATCTTGCCGATTTCGTTTTTATCAAGCAGACTTCGCATAATTAACTACGATAACGTAGCTGTAATAAGAAGTATTTAGTAAGAACAAGTCTTGATAGATGTCTCCCATAACTAATAATTTATGGAAGGAACAACGCACCGACGGAAAAATGGAGGTTTTCCATAATACGAAACATCTTGGTAGACATAGAGCCTCGTCGCACTATTTTTTACTGTGTTAAGGTGGCTGTGTCAAGTCAATCGCACCACTCTCAAGTCTATCGAAATAAACTTCTAAAAGACAGAATTACTCTTTTCAACCATCATTGTTAAATTAAAGGGTTTTACCTGGAATTAGAACTCCCTGAAGATAAGTTGTTTACAGTGTTTATTTTGCTTTTATTTTGATTTTTTTCCATTTCCTTTTGTGAATATTTCCTAAACTTTGACATTGCATGACATTTGTCCAGAGGAACCTTCTGAAGGTCAAAACTGAAATAGGGGTTACAAAGGTAGTTTCGTCGCTTTTAGCGAATTTCTGTTTCTTAGCTCCACTTAAAAAAATTGTCTTACAAAGTGCGATTTCTTGATGAATTGGCAGACGGAAGGCGTAAACAGTAATTATCGTTCTGCAAAATTTGAAGAAATTTCACTGAAGAAAACTGGAATTATTTCACGTGAACGTTTCGTATTTTTTCGATCTCACAACATACGACACAGAACGAAATGATACATGAAATGAATCATATACTGAACTGCGGATATGAAATCAAGTAAAGCTATGATCCTCGCGGCAGTTATGAACGCAATTTTGGCAACTGCGTAGAGAAGCCTGAAAAATTCGGGAAAATTAAAGCCCACAAATGACCAGCTCCCAACGTCAGTGGCTGCATAGCTCACTTGGTTAGAGCGTCGCACCGGTATCGCGAGGTCAAGGGTTTAAACCCCGTTGAAGTCCTGAATTTTTCAGGCGTCTCTACGCAATTGCTTGAATTGCGTCCATAACTGCGAGGATCATAGCTTTACTTGATACGTCACAGAATAGGAATTCGCCAAGATCGTCATTTGAGCATGCGTGAAATCCCCAACCACGTGCACGCGTTCACGCGCGCATGTACCTCTGCTTGAGTAAGCGAAGAAATCGAATCAATTTGGAACGAGAGTTTATTTCTTTGAAGGTTCAAAATAAATGTATGCTGTTAATGCTAAACAAGCACCGCCGAATATTTTAGATCTCTTTTGTATAACATCAAGTATACATAGGTCTTCTACTCGTTCATCAACATCTCAAAATTCTTATACAAAGCACTGTAGAACTGACTTGCAAAAAAACGCTTTTTCAAGTATTGGCTCAAGAGTTTGAAATAGTAAGACAATGTCAAATAATAGTTTCAAGAATAAGATGAGAAATATACCATTCTTCCTATTAATAACTGAAGATGACTACATTGAAATTGATAAAATCATATCAAAACTAAAGAAATAATACCGTCCATGATTTTTTTTAACCTTCCATTGGTCTCCAAATAATTTGCTGCTTTTTTACGGATCGGTAAAAGTTTCGAAAAGATGATACGTCTACAAAATTTTGACGAAAAAAGAGTTTGCAAAGTTGGGAAGCCATGTTTGTTTACTTTCCGCATGGGAGAGACGCTCATCGGTAGCGCAAACTTTTAGGGCCCACAGACGGATTTTTCGCGCGTTGCTAAGGAAGTGAAATGTTACTTCCGGTGACTGCCATCATCATATCGTGAGCTGGCCAGAAAACCCACTCACAAGCACAAATCACCACACAGACTACAATGCAGCAGAGGTTTTTCCTCGCCCTTCCACACTCTCGTTTTCAGATCAACTGCGCATGCGTAAACGAACTGACTTAAGGTTTGAGAAAAAGCTAAATTTCCGGCTGTCTTTAAATAATAATTGATTTTTTTTATATATATATGGCACGTTTCACCCTCCAAATACAGAATATAGCTAGGCATTTATTTTTTCAAATCATCTTTTTTGAAAATGTTATGGGTATTTCAGCATCGTTTATCTCTTTGAAAAGAACAATTTTCAAAATAAAAAGAAAACCATGCTTGGGTGGATGCAAAAACGAATGCAAATTATCAAACCACTGATTAAATACCCAAATTGTGTAGCACGTAGACACATTCAGAGTTTTCTCTTATTTGTCACCATGGGGGTCGCATTATGACGTCATATTTATGGACATTGGTTTACAAAAGTTGGAAACTGACCAAAATAATGACAAATACTCTCAAATTACTTAACTATTACATCCTTAGCAACGCACCCTAAAAAATACGTCAGTAGGCCCTAAAAGGTCGCGCCATCAGCCACTTTCTAGAAACCAGTTGCGCGCGGCCAGGAAACTATTCTGAGTTACAATTTGAAGTTCCATCGAGAACGTTTCTGACTCTAGAGCAACTTTGCAATCTTTCGCTCGGCTGACTTGTTAGCAGTAAATTAATGCGACTTCTCTTAAAGGAGTTTTGAATCAGTCATTGTCGGACTTAATGAAATGCAGGATCACTTTGCCTCAGTTTTTCTTCTCGCCCAAACCGCAATGGCCATTCAACATTTTTTTTTTAATTTTACTTTTTTTTTATTTATTTAAACATATTTATATACATGTTTGCCCCAAGAGCTAAATGAGCTCATTCAACATTTTGACGATGTAACACGACCATAGACTTTCTGAGGCGAACGTCACGTTTCCAGGCCTTATGGCATAGACAATAAGATGGCCATTTCACGTTCCAAGAAAAAATAACCATTTTTATAAGAACATATTTTCTTACGTTTGTTAACAGCCACAGCCATCTGTCATAAAGAAAGTCGTCAGAACGGTAATATTGGGAAGAGTCTCGCGATCTCCTGAGACGATTTCCGAGCTAGTTTTTGCCGTATTGATTGACCAGCAATCTGTCAAGGCCAGCAAGGTCACGTGTGAAAGGCTCTAGTTTCGGTGAATCATGCAATCTTACCTTGCTCTGCCGAGTTATACTTACGGTTTATTGTTATCATTTTCTCGGGATTCTACTCCCGCCAAAAAAAGAACAAACAAACAAACAAAAATCGTGAAGCAAAATCACGTCACATTTCACGGTGAATTAAACACCCGATTCTCATTTCCCGGATAAGTATTCTCAAAAATCACGGCTCACGGTAATTGACAAAATCACGTTTCACCAGGGAAAATTCACATTTCACGGAAAATAAATAAGGCAATTCGCGTTTCACAAAAATACCCTTTACCACCCTCATTCCAGTTCCTCACGACCAGGGGCACTTACGAAAACACCTTTTTTCCGGGAGTTTTCCGGTCGGAAAATCCAGAAAATCGTTTTTAATTTAGCCTCGAACCGGAATTTCGGAATATTTGACCGGCTAAACCGATAGCCTTTTGTAGATTCATTGCCTGAATCTGTCGGGATTGGCCAACGTTACTTCTTTGGTTCGACAACCAATTGAAAATCGCTGCCATCTCAGGTGGAAAGGCAATCGCTTTACGCACTAAAAGGACAAACAACAGGAAAATCAGGACTAGCACAATCACCGAGTCAATTAATATCTAATTTCGAGCGAAGAACTCACTCTTTTTTTATGAAAGATGTTCAGTATGCAATAACTGAAGAAAAATACATCTATGTGGCACCGAGAGAAAAGTTGAATTTAGATTTTTCATCGATCCAGTTTCCACGTTTTAAGTCGACCGTAGCTGAGAGTTCTGTTTGTTTTCTTACCAAAAAATCGCTTGAAAAATAATGGTAACAGCTGCAGAGAAGAAAAGGTTTTTTCCAAGATGAATACAATGTAAATTATTTGAGTCCTACAGTTTTTAATGGCACTTCAATGCATCACAAGTAGTAAATGAAAAAAGCAATTTCAGAGAATAACGAAAGAAAAGCATTAACCCTATAGAAAAGTTTTATTTTGAAAGCCTTCAAAGAGTCTCTTTTTCCTTTGGTCAAAGACTAAGGAAGTAACAGTCGGAAAATGCGTAAGTAAGGAGCAGTTCATAAAGTGAACACCACAGAGTGATCTCGCTTAATTTCAATTTAATTAACAATCGATGGCTTCATCTTTCTTTTTTATGAAATAATTTTTAGAATAAAAAGCCACCATACACTTGCACTTCCGCGCTTGATGCCTCCATTAAAGAGCTTTCCTACTTCTAAGTGTAAAATTAGAAAATAGCGTTAATTAGACAAAATTTGAAGCTCTGGCTTGATATTACGGTCAACGTTGAGCCACGAAAACTGTATTTCTGTCACTGAGTTCTAAAATTACCTGAAGTTTGAATATAAAAAAAATGGTCTTGTGTCGTGAATTTGACAAAATGTTTTTTTGGTATTTTTATTATATCGAAGTGTTACTTTGTCATATTTTCATTATCAACTTTTTAATAATTGATTAATGATTTGGATGCGAAAAATAGTGAAAAAAGGTTCTTTAATTTGGCACTGTTTACGTCATTTAATAACACGTACAATCAATTATGCATCGTTATAACAATTGCCTTAGCGGTAATACAATACGAGAGAAAAAAGTCTGATATCGCTGTCCGAATGAATATTGGACTAGTACCTTGATCGCAGAAGATAGAAATCATTTCTCAGTAAAGCTCACTGAAAAAAAAAAATTGTTTACTAAGGTAACCGTATGTGGTGAAAATGACTGCCTCGACCTCGAATGTGGTCAAGACTTCCATTTTGGGCAACGTGACACTCTTTGCCATACTTGGGAATGTTATTGTCGCTTATGTCTTGATGAAAAACCGTAAGATTCTGCTAAGAAGACGCCCAACGTATCAATTTATCCTCAACTTGACTATCTCAGATCTTGTAATTTGTGTGTTGTTTTGTCCCTTTGAAATGGTAAGAGAAGCATTGGACTCGTGGATTTTTGGAGCAGCCCTGTGTAAGATAATCGAGTTCGTTGAGATCTCAACATCAGGAACAACCGTCATGACTCATGCATTGATCGCCATCGATCGATATCGAAGCTTAGCGCATCCTTTTCTTCCGAAACTCAGACCCACTCTTGTAAAGCAGATGATAGCTTTTTCTTGGTTATTTCCTTCGTTTATCGCCCTTCCATATCTTTATATGGCTGAAGTTGTTGATGTGGATCACAAACCGACGTGCACACCACTTGCTATTCCTGTTCTGTGGTTGGACAATATTTTTGAAGCCGTTGTCTTTGCGTTTATGTTTTTTTTGCCGTTGTGTGTTATTTGCTGGTGCTATTATCACGTGCTTTCCATAACGCTTGGAAACACCAGCAATGCACAAGTAGTACCACCAGCAGAAATTGCCTTGCGGCGAAGTCAAAAACGTGTGACAAGAACAGCATGCTTGATCACGGTTGCCTTTATCATTTGCTGGACACCAACTTTTGTCTTGAGTATTCGCAGAATCGTCTTGGGAACAGAAAGTGTGTACCATGGTGACCTTCTTTTCGAAATTTCCTTTTTAGGAGGTCTTGTCAACGAGGCAACAAATCCCATACTATACACCGCATATGATAGGAATATGAATGTTTCACAGTATATCCGATGTATCAACCGCGTATCCAGTGAAGGCGGTGCATCAACCGGACCATTGGATAGGCCAAATGAGGCACCATATTCAGCTAACGAGCGCTTTCGCCAAAGTTGCAGAAAGACCACCAATCCGTTGCGTGTTACAGAGTCTCACCCTCAAAATTCGTAAATCCGAGTGACTTTTCCGATTTGTTTTTTTTCTTCCCAATCGAAAATAGATAACAACATTTAACAGTAACAAACATTCTGTTTCGCAAAAGAGTTGGTTATTGGTCACCATGGTGGTAAATAAATAATAAAACCCAAAAGTCCATGCACTTCCGTAAAAACGTATAATCGTTTGTCTCATTACGATTTGGTCACTTAGATTGTAGACCACGACGTTTCGATTGCTTGCTGGTTTTCTTCATCACTGAGGACAAGGAAGATCAGCAGTAAGCGGTCGAAACGTCGAGGTCTACAACTTAATTGACTACAACGTGAGGCAAACGATTATACGCGTTTTTTATTAACACCGTCTTTATCATAGCATGGCGGTCAAAGCAAATTCACATAACATTGTCTTGTAAACTGAAACCCCACCGGCCCAATTTACCCCAAGAAGATTCTAAATTTCAATGTTACACAAAAACCAGGTTATCCACTCCTACAGCAGTTAGGAATTGCAAACGAACAGTCACTCCTAGCTGAACTGGCTCACTAGCAATCCCTCTAATAGGTAAAGACAAACCAGTGCATGAAACCAATCAGTCCGCGCATTTTTTTTTCCCCGAACCACAATACAGTACGTTCTTGGCAGAGGGGGTGGGGGAGGTTCTTCCAGTCAGCGAGGTCAACCCTTTACCTCTGAGTTAACGATTATCATTAATTCCTAATTTACTATTTAAGAATAAGAATCAGCGATAAAAATTTTGAATGACGTTTCGATGTCTCGTTCATCATTTTCACATTCATAAAAAGTAAGAGACTAAAATATAATGAGTTCATATATAGTAAGAGCGTGTAGAAGTCAAGTTGCATATGATTAAAGACTACAATGTAGAATGTAAAGAGTGTTGATTATGTACTAAATCGTTTTGCTCTGATAGAGTCAGACTAAGTGCATGTTGAGTTTAGGTTTCTTTTGGGTGAAGAACATTTCATAAATTAGGCATTCAAATTTCCTACGACATTTCTTAAGGATGATAAATTCTTTCTGAATATCTTTGTTCCTCTGATTGTGGGCGACAAGCAGGTGTTTTGCAATAGCGGAGTGCTCGTGTCTATCAATGTGTTGGAAAAGGTGTCGGCGGGTATTTTCAACATACGGTGTTATCCGCATCACACAGATCACATTTGAATTCGTAAACAACTCATTACTGATTTATTAACCGTAGTTTGGCCTCTGCTATTCTAATGTCGTCAGCAATTTAACATCACCAAGATTACCTTGTTGAGCTTCTACGAGTGGCCACAAAACATCAGCTGTTTCAAATCAATGGCAGTCTTTATGAGCAAATTGATGGAGTAGCGATGGGATCACCCCTTGGACCAGTCATGGCGAACACATTTATGAGTTCGATCGAAGAGAAACTAGAAAGCGAGAATAAGTTACCACTCTTTTATAAGATATACGTGGAT
>OX421446.1:22246607-22251607 GCA_949126865.1 Montipora capitata
CGGCAGTTTGTTCCAAAGTGATGGCGCAGCAGCAGTGAAAGCCCTGTCACCGAGTGTTTTCTTAGTTTTCGTGGACGGAGGTGCTAACAAAAGTTCAGAATTAGATCGGAGACCATAAGGGGAAGGATTCTTAATATGAATAAGATTACATATATACTCAGGTGCATGACCATGTATGGCCTTGAAAGTTATTATTAAAATCTTAAAATCAATTCTGAATTGAACTGGTAACCAATGTAGAGAGTATAAAACGGGAGTTACGTGGCTAAAGCGCGGAATTGAACAAATGCAGTCAGCCTAGCAGCAGCATTTTGCACTGGTTGCAGCTTATTGATGTGAGTGACCGGTAAACCATAAAGAAGACTGTTACAATAATCAATGCGTCCCATTATGAAAGCATGCACTAGTACCTTGGTAGACTTCATCGTAAGAAATTTCCTAATACGTCTTATATTATGTAAATGATAAAAAGTCCTCGAGTAGCGAAAAGCGTGATGCTTGCATTTGCTAACTTTATTATTGTCTTTTCTGTCCGACTAGTTGGGTGATACTAAAACAATTAGACCCGCTTCGCCCTCAAAAGGCACGGGTCAATAGCCCATTCGGCTTCTCCTCATGGCCTATTGACGCGTAGCCCTTGCGAGCTACGGGTCTAATTGTTAATTAGCACAGGATTCATCGGGTAAAGAAGAAAACAAAGGAGATTGGTCAGTAATCAGCTAAAGGGACTTGAAGTTTTGGAGTGAATAAGAAGTTCTCGTGGTTAACAAACTTGCGCTAACAAATGCCCGTGAAAATGGACGTACATGTAGTTTTGCACGATTGTTTTGCAAGAACTATCATAAAAAGATATCGAAAGCTGGATTAGTGTCGAACTACCCTGGTCCCAGGAGTTTTTCTTAGACTTCTTATTAAGCCTCGAGAGAGCCGCGAAGCGGCGAAGACGAGTCGCGAAGCGACGAGAACAGAAAAATCTCTGGTTAAATTGGTCTTGAATCTCACTTTCATGCAGACGCCAGCTGTCAAACGCGTCAAATTGATAATTACATAAGGAACCAATGGCAACTTAGCAATTACACTTCCCCTCGGTATTTCCAATCAAACGAACCAATCATATTGATTTGCGTGTTTGCAAAAATATCAACCAATCCAAGCCTGAGGGCCAGATCCTGACCCTGGTGTCTGCATGAAAGTGAGATTCCAGTCCAAAGTAACCAGAGGTTGTTCTCTTCTCGTCGCTTCGCGACCCGTCTTCGCCGCTTCGCGGCTCTCTCGCGGCTCTCTCGCGGCTCAAGAAAACTTTGGGACCAGGGTAGTGTCGAACACAATCGGATCAACACTTCGAGTAAGCAGCTTAGAGTCAAACATCATTCTGCTTTTGAATTATATTTCTGCCACTCAGGACAGAATGGAAGATGTCGACAAAGGTCCCGAGAAATACAATTCAAACTACACACGATTTCCAGAAGAACTTGATAATACGAGAAACAGATCCGAGCCATGATACGTCAGCAGAGCTAGAAATGATTGCACAGAGAGAGGAGAATGTAGAGGTAAATTGCTTGAACGAATACGGTCACACAGCACTGGGAACAGCTGCTTTTGTTGAAAGTTTCAGATGCTGCGACGTTCTCATTCATCTGGGAGCAGATGCGAGCAAACGAGGCGAAGATGGGTGGACAGCTACGCATTATGCCATGGCTGGGGAGTATTTGGACATCGTGAAGTATTTGATTTTGTGTGGAGGAGATATTCACACAGTAAATAACGATAGTGACTCGCCATTGGAATTCATCGAGGATGACGAAATAAGGCAAGCTCTGCTGGATTGCTTTGAAGAACAATGCTCCAAGGGTAAACTGTTCATCTAAACTTGTTATGGAGAACAAAATCCAAGTATGGAATATTCCACATTCCTGCCTATTCATCCAAATCGATTGTGACAAACAGATTTAAAATCCATTTTTATGATGACAATCAGTAGAATCTGAGGATGTCATCTGATAACGACGACAGTATGTAAACTAATAAAGGGCCATTTATTAATTACACTACAGAGCAAGCTGGATCCGAACCGATTGAACACAGCCAACAATTTCTTTGGTTCATCATAAAACTGGCATTAAGGCCCCGTCCCTGGCATTCTGTTTATCCTTAAAAGAGCAGGTCCGGAGCCATTTCACAAAAACATGGAACAGATAGTCTACACGGCAAAGATATATGGTCCGTACCTACTTTTGAAGGGGTCCGCACCCAGTTTTTTCTATAGTGTAAATGGGCCTTTAGTGCACGCGCTTACGGCAGATTTCCTACACTCCTTTCTAGCGGACTTTTCTATTCAGTTCCCCATAAGTAGTTCTAGGATTTACGGGTGTCCTCAGTACAAATGGAGTGACAGAGACGGAGATTACGGTTTTTCGTTCTTATCCGAGAACACATAAAAGTCTACAAGAAGCCAATATCAAAAGTTACAAACGCTGAAGTTTCTTCTCAGTTAGTTGAATACTTTAAATGTTGGTTTTGGTTGATCGATCATCGACACGATTTGTCTTTACTCTTTTTACAAAGTTCCGATTGTAGGCACAAGTGAGTCCGGGGCCCTTACCCCAAGTTGCTTAAAAGGCATCGAAGGCTACATGGCAGGTTGAAGACTTATAGCATTTACGAAAATGAACTTGGGGTCCTGGGGTGCCGGTGACACCCCCTCCTCCCCCCCCCCCCCCTTTTTTGTGACAGTCAACAACATAATACAAACCATATCTGTGAGACTGGAACAGAGTAATTTGTTATCTGCAACTTACTTCATCTATGCTGCTATTTCGTAGGGTTGCCCCCCCCCCCCCCCCTTCCTCCCGCACTCACTGCTTATCCGACAAACTGTCTCTGTCACTAAAACAACTAAAACAATAAAACAACTAAAACAGGGTGGATGTCGACATGAGAAACCGGTAAGTACCCTTGGTGTCAGAGAGTGTGATCCCTCCCACCCCCTTCCCCTCATTGAAAAATCCTAGCTACGCCCCTGGCCTCGGTTGTTCAAAAGGTGGATAACGCTATCCAGCGGATAAACATTAGCAAAACCAATTGAATTATTCAGTGGACAGTGATTTATCCGGCGGATAGCGCTATCCACACTTCGAACAACTGTAGCCAGAACTGTAGCCGAACACTTACGTTAACTCTGTCAAGCGTACATATTTACAAGTTTCAACAAACGGAGTTAAACTTTGAAACATTATTGAGCAGATGACTCACGGTTCAACATCCTGCAACACGTGTTGCTCAACAAATGTTGAACAATGTTGCAAAGACGTGTTGTATGGAATAGAGCTGGGCCGGTTATTCAAAAGCCGATTAACGTTAATGCCAGATTAAAAATTAACCAAGGAGTTTATTTCTGTAGTCCAAAATGTTGTTCAAAGCTGATATTCGGCAAAACTTTACATTAGAAGCCAATTTTCAAAAACAAAAAAAGTTGAAAACATGAAACAAAAGTTTACGCTAATCCTGGACAACAGCCTGGCCCAGTTCTCTATTTTTATTCAACATCGTTCAACAACTTTAACGTGTTGAATTGCATATTTCAACATTCAACATGGCATGACACACTGTTCAACATACAGTATGTTGAATGACAACAGCTGTAAATGTTGAACCGTGTCAGTGTAACTGGCTTTAGGCTGAGCAGTTATATTTTCAGTATTTTGCCCTTCCCTGCCATCTTTTGCATTTTATTTAGACCTTCCTTCAATGTTTTAAGTAGTCATATTTTCGTTTCGCTTGATTTGATTGCCAGATTTGGCTAAATTTCATGACTCTTTAATTTGTCTTCCTACTTAATAATTAAGTTTTCTTTGTAATTCAGAGTGTTGCTATTTTCAGCCAATGAAACGACACTTGTTAAACCCTCCACAAATCAAACGTTCTGTTGAACTGACTATACTGCATAAACGAACTTAAGGACGGTGCCTACTAATTCAAAGGTATTTTTGCGCTGTTTACTGAATATGCGGGAAAAGCAGATCTTAAAAGTGTTATTGAAATCCAAAAAGAAAATTGGGGGTAAGGACGCATTTTTCGAGGATAATTAACTAGCATAATAACATGGGTGACAAATTACTCCTTAATTTTGGCGCGAAATTTCAGCGTTAATTTATAATTTCACATGTGAAATTACATTGTTGCCATGGCAACTTTTCATATAGTGCTAAAATGGCGTCCAGGTTTGAAAATTAAGGAGTAATTTGTCACCATGTCATTAATAGCTAATCAAATGGTATACCCGTGAAATTAGGGAATAATTTCACTTGCGTTTTGTCCAAAATCAAGTAATTTCCCTCGCCTAAAATTGAAGCTTAATTATCGGTGAAAAATGCTTGGTTACCCCCAATTTTCTTTTTGGATACCAAGAGCACTTGCTAAGTTCTGCTTTCTCCGCATAATTTTGAACTCCGCAAAAGTATCCCTGTAGTAATAAGCACCGCCGATAGGAAATCCGAGTATGTCGAGATACGCAGAACGTAAGCGCAATAACAATAATAGGCACCGTCCTTAAGGCCGGCGAAAATAGCGCGTCGCAAATTCCGCCGCGAAGAATTCGCCCGTTGTGCGGACTTAATTTTTATGCGCATTTGCCGGTGCAGAAATAGCGCTCAATATCAAGCATGTTTGAATTTTTCGCCTAGTGTGCGGCCACTGAACGAACTTAGCGCTGACGACGATAACCTTTTGTCGTCATTACGCATGTCACTTCAGGGAAAAAGTGGGTAGGTCAGGAGTGATGCAAAATACTATATCTTATCGAGACTGAGTTCTAAAAAAAATAATTCTTTACCCTCACTGAATCAATGTATTAGTTTCTTTTCTGGGTACAATCAGTGGCTGTACTAGTTGTCCTAAAATTTAAAAGCATTGAGCTTGAGAAGTTCTCGGTTCCTGTAAGCAACACAAGAACAGCGCTAGGTGTGCAGGGAACAACACAGGTGCTGAATACGATTGAA
>OX421446.1:22276607-22296607 GCA_949126865.1 Montipora capitata
GGAGTGAGGCTAATGTTGTAATATATATAGTTATTGTAGTTAATATCCAGCGGAGCATTTTATTTTAATTTATCCCCAGAAGGGGAATCTTTAAGCAAGCCTGTCATTTTCTAATAAGTCAGCCTAGAATATAGCACTGAATATTGAAAGTGCATTGGATAATCAGCTATATCTGAAAATTTGAATCCGATATACCAGATGATCTCTGAGCAACGATGCCTTTTATATATTAGAAACAATGTAGGGGATCATTAGCGACTTTGCCACCCAAGAATTTATCAGTTACTGGCTAGTTGTCAAAGCTAAAAGGCTTAAAATTGTTCTTTTACTTTTTAAAGTCAATTTGTAAATAGCATGATGCCATATTGTATTAAGGAACGCAGTGAACACAATGACGTCATCCAAGAATTCTTTATTCTTCTGGGCCCGGTTGTTCAAAATCCTATTAACGCTAATCCCAGATTAAAAGTTAACCAAGGAGTTTATTTCTCTACTCCCAAATGCTGTTTAACGCTGATTTTCGGCAAAACCTTACATTAGAAGAAGCTAATCTTGAAAAACAAAAATAAGGAAACGAAACTTTCACCAAAAAGTTGAAAAAATGAAAGTTTACACTAATCCTGGATTAAGTTAATCGACTTTCGAACAACCAGGCCCTGAGGTGCCATCCATCATCCCTTTCCTCTCTGACATCTTGCCAAAAAAAAGGAATTTTCAGCGAGGGAACTAACGATAGTAACATTATGTGGTGTGTCACAAACTTGGAAATAGAAGGTTCTTGTTCAATGCTGAGGTTACTAGAGAAATTTAGCATTACCTAACTACACATTTTATCCACTGGTGAAACATGCACTTTCTTGACTTTACATACCCGAGGACTGCAAGAATATGACAATAAATGGGAGGTACACCTACCACCCCAGGCTGTCGACTAACAGACATGGAGAAGAGAGCACTGTCTCAGATTACCTTAATGTTAGATTTATTGATTTACAGCTTTTCTACATTTTAGAAAACTCGAGCATGCAATTAACCAAAAGAATTAAGACAGAATCATTTTGAGCTTTGACTTTGATTTTACTGTCGGGTGCGTAACCGAAATCCTTGTTTACTTAGTTTGTATTTCCGGTGTGTTGAGAACCTCCGTTTGAGAGATTGCCACGCGATATCGCGAGCTTGTAGGTCCAACCTGCCATCCGTGAAAAGGAGGTTTCTCAGCTGCCTTTAAATTTCATTAAATGTCATTATACTCTGTCAAAATTTACTATTTTTCGGTTAATTAAGGTTTAAATCTCAGTCAAAAGGTTAATTTACAGTGTTTTTTGAGAGTATGCCCTCGTCTAGAATTCAAATTTGCTTGACGTCAACACGAAGTCGACATCGGATATCATCGGCTTTCGTGACCCGATGAAGTTCTGACGTGACCTCCTTCTGGCGGATGGCAGAGTGTGCGCTCTCTTTTACATAATGCACACGTGACACGTAACGCGTGACCTATACTGTGACACGGCCTAGATTGTTCCATATGAGTCTGTGGTGCAAGTAATTTACCCTACCCCCCTTCCAAGTCATTTCGGTACTGGGGTAACGGGATAGCACTCTTCGCAAGAGTTTTTCGAAGGGAGCCAAAATGACTTCTCAGAAACAGGGTTCGCCTTCTTTGGCTTACATCATTTCTGTTTTGTCGATTGCATTGTATTGCGCGGGATTTTTGAGAATTGAATTTGAGCTGAATGATTACAAGAAGAGGATAGAAGCTCTTGAATATAAAAATACCGTGAGTGGCGTAGCGACAAAAGCACCGTCGAGTGATCCAGCCGTGTCAAGGTTGATTAGACATGTACAAGGTACGTTAAATTAGGGCGAAATTAAATTATTCCGAGAGCTTTGCCTCCTTTTATCTAAGCTATTCACAAACAGGGAAAGGGCAGCAAACAGAGCTTTAAAGTTTCCGCATAAAGAGAGAAGATAGACAAGCGTGCATTTATATTCAGTAAACATAACTGGAACAGGAAAAGCGGTTTAGAGTTTCAATATGCCAGTACAAGTTAATAAAAAGAATTTGAAGCTAGGGTATTGTTATAAGAACTTGTGTCTCTTTCTCAGTGGAGTCCTACCAAATAGAATTGATTAAACAAGAATGAAGAACGAGAGGATTACAGTCGGTTGTTCTGAGTATAGTTTCGATGTTCAACTACTCTTTTGTGTGTGAATATGTCAGTTGAGATCATAGTGTCAATAATCCGTTAAATGTGATGTTGAGTGTATTGCACCCCTTTTAGAAGAGCAGAAGGATACAAAGTCCTTTTCTCCTTCGAATTCTCCACATACATTTCTTTGTGTGAACGCAAACACTGGCCAAGGAATAATATGATACCTCAAAACCATGAGACATAAACTTGGCCCTCTGCCATAAATGAGATAAACACGCTGTGTTGCGGTCCGAAAATCTTCATACAGGTAGCTTAAAGTGCTGCTATGATCAAATTTTTATCCCCTAAAATTTTTAGGTTTATCAGATAGAATTCCAGGAAAGATTAAAAACGCCGTTTACCGTTTAAAAATACATGCATTGGTTCCGAAGATATTTACGTTTGAAAAATGAGTAAAATATGCAAAGGAGAGGAATGATGATGTCCTTCACTCAACCCAATATCACATGAAGTATATAAATAGCGCTATCTCGATCAATTTGTATCAGAGACCATTGAAACTTGGTAGGCTAATAGTTCTACAGGCAACACACCTACGCCATTAAAGAAATTGGTTCCCATGGCAACTCACTCTTTTCCAGTCCCCTCCAACCTGATTTCAATATTTTTGGTGATCTTAAGCTAGAAAAACAATTAACAAGGCCACAAACTCGACCTAACGTACCTATATGCTTGCAGGATCATGCGGATGAGGCACCATTTGCAAATATCAAAATAGAACGCAAAAAGTGGCCAGCAAAGCCTTTAAATCGGTACCCAGTATGTTACCATGGTGACAAAACTGGTACGCTCATAGATCCTCATATTGTGAAGCACATCTACTAGAATCTTACTGCAAGGTATCAAGCAGTTTTGATACAATACAAATTGACTGAGATATCTTTTTTCATCATATTTGATCAAAATTTCGGTTGAGTTTATGAGGTTATCCCTTGTCTAATTTGCATATTTAAAAAAGTTGAATATCTCTGGAAAAAAAGAGATATTTGAAAATAGTAAACATCATTTTTCTTCTCGTACCGACTACATGTTTATCTGTTAAAATGGTTTAGATAGTAAAGATGCTAATTTCGTTATACATGTAGTAGCACTTAAATTGGAATGTTCAGTGTATGTACGGAATTCATAAATGCCGAAAACTATGAGCTTAGCTTGGCCTTATTCTGTCCTATTAAATGTGGTTTGGACTGATTTTGCAATTCTCTAGTAACCTTCGAATTAGTTTTTTTTTTTCTGAGAGGTTGGCAAAAGCCCTTGTATGGGATATCAAGGATCTTGAGGGACCGGAAACCCTTAGTAGCTAGCCTTTTCCTATCCAAAACGTGAAGACATACGAAAATCTAAAGGAAAATGTCTTCATAATACGAAAGTCTCGTGTCACATTTCACTCAAGAAAACTTAAACGTTTCAACACAGTGTGACTATCCCAGACTGCTAAGGCATCCAAAACAGATGACGTGACGAACGTCCCATTTTAAATTAGTGACTTTAGAGATAGGGTTTCGCCCACAACGTAAGTCTTTCACCCTCAGAAAAAGGGTGGTACTAGACTCTTAAGCACGACTGCAACATCGTTCCCAGGTCCTTTCCCTTTGGAGTGGGAAGAGGAAAGGCCCTGGAAACGAGGTTGTCGCTGAATTTGGGGTAGTCTCGCGAACGGCAAAATGGTTTTCGAGAACAGACAATAGAATTCGTGATTGCAGAGAATTGGAGCAGCATTAGAGTGTCGCAATACAACGAGAAATTGTGAAGACATAGATTATTTTGTCACGACTGAAAATAATCACGTGATGACATAAGAATATTTATGTTGCCGGTAAACTCCGTTCTCAGGTTGAATCCCTTTTTTACTTAGGTTAAATTGGTGATCTCCATTTTACCTAGGCACTTAGATGAATTGAAGAAACTTTTTGGAGCCTGTATTAAGCCTAGCGAAAGATTAGGGTCAGGTTAGGATTAGAATTGGTTATCATACGTGGGTATCAATTGACTTATTATAGAAAAGTAAATAATGAAAAGAGCTGTGTTTGGTTGGGCATGTTCGTCGATGCACAGGCGCCCCAAGTTCAGTGTGTGGGAAAGCCAACATGGCCGTCAACATATACTGAAGGATTTGTATGGGAATCCCGAAAAACGACTTAAGAGGATAATTATATGAAAAAAATCTGCATTAAAAAGCCTTACCTTTTATCCCCCTGGGTCCCGATATGACTGCATTGTCTTGTTCGTCCAATCACAGTCACGCCTCCTTCGTGTTGACAAACTTCAAAAACACATTTAAAAAAATGTGTCGTTGACAAACTACGGTACAGCACCCCGGTTGGGTTCAGTTTGTTAAGCGGGCAGGGTTACAAAGTCGGTTCCAAGTTCACCCATCCAGCATTGCTCTCCCAACCGTCTTCCGAGATGGTTTTGGTTTGGCCTGAGTGAACAAAATAACGCCTGAGGTCGCTCGCATGGCTGCTATTGAGTTGTTGGTGGGTTGAATTGAAAGTTTAATCTTTGTCAATTTATTCCGATGTGGAATTGTAACCGTAGGAACATTTTATCTGGGAATATTTTACTCCAACTTGTGGGCTTCCAAGAATGGAGTGTGCAGCCTTGGGATCTTCTTACACCAGTGAGAACCGAGGAATGGCTCAAATGGCGTCGAATCTTAAAAAAAAAAACACAAAGGAAGGAAGCGATCCACCATGAAAGGCAATAAGGTTAGGTTTTTTAGTGGGGATTTTGTCATATAATTATCCTCTTAAGTCGTTTTTCGGGATACTCATACAAATCCTTCAGTATATTTTTGTCGGCCATGTCAGTTGGCTTTCCCAGACAATGAGCTTGGAGTGCCGGTGGTCGTTGTAGTGTAGTGGTGAAGACACTGGACTATAGATTTGGAGGTTCCGAGTTCGGGTATCGGTAAGTGCATAATGCGGTTCTTTGTTCCTTTACCATGTTGTAATGTCGAGACTGAAGGGATAAGTGTATAAATACAGAAACCTACAACATGGCACGAAACATTGAAAGGATGTGTTGAGATGCCTAAGACAGAGCTTGAGGAAAGGTATAGGTGTTTTCAGTCCTTTTTTGGGATTGGGGGGGGGGGGGGGGGGTGGGGGTGGGTAAGTGGCTGCTTTACCAACAAGGTAGAATGCATATTCAACCTAGGTAAAACGAGGAACACCAATTGAACCTAGCTAAAAACGGATTCAACCTGAGACCGGATTTGACGGACAACATTTGCACTGATAATGTAATGAGAAAGTTTAAGTAAAAGTCCCAAATAAGTGAAGCGACGTGAAGTCTGTGTATTACGAAGGTTGTACTTTATAGCCAAAGGCTGATAAACTTGTGGCCCTCGATCAGACCTGACCACAACACCGTGCCTCCTTTCTTACAGTAGTGTGTGGGATCTTTAATTTATGAACGAAGAATGTGAGAAGGGGCCTACAGTTTATAATCCTTATCTAGAGTTGATATATCTTTATTTCTTTGGTTTTTTTTTTATATTGTGATCAAAGGCAAAGTTACACTTTTTTAACACCATCGTTAGGACTGCAGTCTCCCGAGCCCCATAGAAACAGGCGCAATTCAGATTCATCAAAAAACAGCACGAAAGTTGACAGTGTCTTTGGCGAGGTTATGCTAAACATTAACAAGCTTATGTTGGAGGGTAAGCTTCAACTCTGCCGATCAAAAAAAGACCGATGCGTGCAGGGTCCCTCGGGACCACCAGGTCCCCCCGGTCCAACCGGACCGAAAGGAACACGGGGCCGAAGAGGACAGAATGGAAGAGCAGGAAATAAAGGTGATGAAGGGATCATGGGACCACCTGGAAAAAGCGGCAAACAAGGCATTATGGGACCACCGGGTTTGCGAGGACAATACGGTCCCAAGGGGCAGAAAGGAGATAATGGACTACCAGGAATCCCTGGGGCCAAAGGAGAGCCTGGAGAATCAATTTCAGCTCCTGTTGTATCCATTTCACCTGAAAGGTTGACAGTTAACGAAACAGGGACAGCCTCACTTCAGTGTTCTGCCAGTGGAAATCCCAAACCTATCGTGATGTGGAGTAGATTAGGAATAAAGTCCGCATCGAAGCTGACGGGTGATTTAAAAGGAAATCTAGTCATAAGGAATGTAAAAGGAAGCGACGCTGGTTTGTATCAATGCTCAGCGACAAATATCTTGGGACAAAAGCAGGCAGTGGCTCGATTAGTTGTCCATGGTAAGTTGATTCGTGACACTTGTTACACACTTGTACAGTGTGGGGAAATTTTCGACTGAATGTCCATAGTATGTTCCTCCGATTGCCTTTCCATTGCTCCTCGGCGTGACTTGCTTCAAACAAGAGTGAATTAGATAAGAGTGTCGATCTATCACTTTGCGGTATTGCCCCAACACAGTCACAATGGATTTATTTTTAGATCCACTTTGCGTGCGAAACAAACAAAGGGCCGCCAAATTTAACCAGTCAGAAGAACCCATGTCACGCGTAACTGCTTCTGCCATGTATTTTCAGGGACATGACAACTGATTTTTGCGGTAACGGGCATTCTAAAATAGACTTATTTGTGACGGTGCTGAGGAGCCCAGCGCCCATGCCATAACAACACTCTTATCTAATTCACTCTTGCTTCAAACCGTCGCGCCGGTCACTGCCAACAAATCAGTTGTTACTTGCATAGTTTTTCCGTGCTTAGGACTAGCTGCATGAATTTCCTTGGCGTTATGACTGGCCCATTTGACTCTTCGCGTCTGTTTCTCTTTTTCAAGGAGATTGTTGTTGGTTTTAAAGCGATTCATTGTGTATGTTTCGCTTGGTTCCAATCCTATTGCTCTAATGGGTTTTTTCAAACACTTTGTACTGAAGGTGACGTTTGTAACATTGAAACACGTCTCCTCGACCACTTCATTTTACAGTGCTTATTTGAAGACCGCGCTGGCAAGACATTATATTTAAAAAGATCCCAATAATTAATGGTTATGCTTATTTTGCTCTCTACTATAGTTGGTCCTCGCATAACCCTTCATCCGGGACCCGTTTATGTTGCTGAAGGAAATAATATTACTCTCCCATTGTGCCACGTAACCGGCTATCCCACACCAGAGGTCACGTGGACCAGGTCGTTTGGTCAGCTGCCGCAATGGAGAGTACAAACTAACGACACAGCGATGAAAATATTTAACGTTAATTTAGCCGATTCTGACAACTACCTTTGTACGGCTCGTAATGTTTTGGGGAAAGTGCTACAACGAACTCACTTGGTTGTCGTACCGCCTCCTAAGTTCATTGTGACTCCTCCAAAGATGATACGTGTCATTCTAGGTGATACTGTAATTATAAACTGCAGTGCAACCGGTGACCCTAGACCAATTATTAGCTGGAAAAGACAAGGGACACAACTTTCCTCTGGCAGACTGAGTCCCAGTTCAAGTGATGCATTGATTATCCGGGACTTCAAAATTAAAGATGTAGGGAATTACACGTGTCTAGCCACAAGTGCTCAAGTATCCAAAGCTGTTGCAGTCAGTATCGTGGATATATATCAGAGAGGTAAGTGTTTTCTGTAAGTAGATACGTATGTTTACTCTTCCCGCTTCTTTTAGATTTGTGACACTTATGTTGGAAGAACATGTTAATTCGCGCTTGAACAAAACCCTCTCAAGCGCTTGATTTCCTATACTCGTTCTACTTAAACTGTCTTGGTAAGTGCGAGGATAATCCCTTTACTTATTCGTAGTCCTGTCATCCACTTCGTTACATTTTATCTCATTTAATTGTTGCAATATCACTATGTTTGTTAATTGAGGTTCTTTATTCGTTTCAATAGGTAGTTCTCTGTTCATTCTGCGGAAATTACCATTACATTTACTTGTACGTGTGACAAAGGTATCGATTCAAGTGCCTCGCAAATGGAAAAAAGTCGGGATAGTTCATAGAAAATTGATAGGATAGCAATACAGGTTGGAGTTTTACTTTAAATAGCACCCCCAGACAACAAAGTGATCCTTCTTGGCAACTGTGACTTAAATAAACCTGTTGAGGACTTTACGAGCTTCAGGACTGGCGGTTTCAAAGAGCTTTCGAATTTCTGTTCAAATGAACCTGACTGACTGACTGGTTGGTGATGATTGTTCTCCTAGATTGTTCTGATGCCCGAAAATTAGGACACACTCGGAGTGGAGTATACTCAGTAAACCCGGACGGCAAAGGATCATTCAATGTGTATTGTGACATGCGCACTGACGGTGGAGGATGGACCGTGTTTCAACGAAGGCAAGATGGATCGGTAGACTTTTATCGAGGATGGAATGATTACAAATCAGGATTTGGTCAGCTGACAGGAGAGTTCTGGTTAGGAAACGACAAGATTCACAGGCTTACGGGCGCTAGACCCAGGTCTCTGCGGGTAGATTTGGAGGACTGGACCGGAGATAGAGCGTATGCCAAGTACGGCAGGTTCGCCATTGGTGACGAGCATGCGCTGTATCGACTTCAAGTGGGTTCATATTCAGGAACAGCAGGAGATTCTTTAACAACGCATAATCTTAACAACATGGCATTCAGTACAAAAGATAGAGACAATGATAACAAATCCGGTGGGAACTGCGCTCAGCAAAGCAACGGCGCGTGGTGGTACAACAGTTGCCAACACTCGAATCTCAACGGCCAATACCTCAGAAAGAACAAAGGTTTTACAGGAGTTCGGTGGTATCATTACAGAGGGGATCTGTCCCTGAAATTCACCGAAATGAAACTTAGGCCGCCAAATTAACGCTTGTTTTCTGCCTCTCTAATTTTAGCAAAAGAAACCAAGGTGTCATTATCACTTATTTTACTAATCATTCAGTACTAAACTGAACGAAAAAGGACTGACTACTGAAAATATTTTGCTGCAAAAAACGTCGATGAAATATTACTAAAAATCATTTTAAGAACTATAAACTTAGAATCGGTTACGTTTCGACGTTCTCGGACGTCACAATCAAACCGACAGATGAAGCAATAAGATTCTATAGATGATACAAGATAAAAGCAATAGTTTATTAAGTGTCAGTAAAGTGTAAAATTTAACACAAGTTAAACAAAGCGCTTAGCAGTAAAAGAGCAATTCTGCGTATTTGAATGGGGCATGAGGTCTTTGATGAAAACCATCTCGAAAATTCACATAGCACTGTAAATACGTCTTAATCAGTATGCAGCAAAAAAACACACAGAGTTTTTGGTTTTCAGATGGTCAAATTCATATTCTGCATACTAATTAAGCAATATTCACACACTGCATTTTTAAAGTGCTACTATGACCTAAAAATCAATTTTTCTTCATCTTTGGATTTCAAAACCATCATGTTAACTAAACCGTAAGTGACCCAAGTTTTAAGCCTTGATTTAAAAAAGATTATTGTTTATTTTAACTAACGTTATTTTTACTAACGTTAAAATCTTGGGAGAGCTGAATCTAGGAGAAAATGACGTCAAAAACTCAATCGTTTAAGAATGCAATGCATGTGTACGCGGCTAAATTGACATGCATCACTAGCGTTTCGGGCTTTCAGACTTTTAAACTCGTGTTTTGGATATATAATAAGCTGCGTTTACACGCTGAAATTTTAAGCTGGTGATTAAATGACGTCACGTTTTCCTAAATCTAACCCTCTGAGGTCCAATCGGTCAGTTTGGAACGTGAGTAATGGCGGACCGTGAAATCGAAAACTTACACGCAAAGTAAACCGCCTTTGGATAAAAATCAAAACTCAAAATTTTGCCAGTGAAGTGTTCAGCAATCACACTTTGAAATTTTGACGAAAAAAAGGAACTGATTTTTTTTAGTAGTTTTTTAAGCTAGTGAGTAAATGACGTCACTTTCTCCTCTATCCAGATCGCTGAAAGCTTAGCTTATCGGTCGGAACCTCGCAAAGTAATGGTGGACCGTTGAATGTAAAATACAAAAAGATTCGCCTTTTGCGTTTAAACTTGGCTGATTGCTGAGCACGGGGGGTACTTTAGTAATTTCTGGGTGGGGATGTGCCGCTGGGACCCTGGAACCCTTAGCCTATACCAGAGCTAGTTTCAGCTAGATTTTGCTACCCTATACTAGAGTAAACTCCCCAAATTACTCCTATCCTAGAGTAGCTGTTTTCCAGAAACTGAGGTCACTAGCACAGTCTAAAGCAAAGCCAAAACAAAACCTTTTACCACAATCACTTCTTTCTTAAAAAAGGATTTATTTATACTTGTCCAGCAATGCCAAGCACGTACGTATGCATTATCAAGACAATAAATTGTTTAATTTTAACCAGTATTAATACCACCGATTTCCGTCTGAATCCCGATTTTTGACAGTTAATAATATCCAGTAGCGTTTTCTGATAGTCATCTATCAACGCTGTTGAGGCTTAGTCGTGAGAATTTAAACTTGCCGATTTCATTTTTTTATATTTTTGAGTAGCAATTCCTGGTTTCCTTAGTCTAGATAAAATCTTCAACAAACTGGTCAGTTTCGTGAAAAATGATACCCTATTCTAGACCCAAACGCTCTGATTTATATACCCTATGCTAGAGTAAACTGCTTGGAAACCATATCCTTCACAGCGGCACATACCTATATAGCCCATATATGGCATTTCCCCCCAACCCTCCGCACGAGCCCAACGTGAAGATCTGCCAGGCTGTACTTTGAGAAGCTGATCGATGTTTGCAGAGATGGCTTTACCTTCCATTATTACAGGTATGTCATGAATGCCTTGGAAGGCGTGACGCCAGATTTTATAGGGCACTGCAAACAGAAAGTAGCAAGGCCAGCATGCACACCATGCATCGTGACAGCGGAACGGTTAGTGACCATGAAATTTGCACCGACAGCTGCTGTCAATTCAAGACATTCCATAGAGTCGTACCGTTTAACACCTTGGGTCTTCCACCCGGCGGAGAACCATATGATTAAAATTAAACTGTTGACAACAAAAATAGATTCACTGGAAGATTAAGACAAGAATCGCAACGATATGTGATGGGAAGGTTGCGATTACTGTATTTACCTGGAAAGAATGATCGTGACATACCATGAGTTCGTGTGCATCGTAATATGAACTAAGGACATGCGGCTTCAAGGTTTAAAGAAGCTTTATGGTACCCCAATAAATCTTTTTGAACCCCTCATATTTTCACTTATTCACTATTATTTCCCGAGGTCAACATCCACAAGTGTTCATCGACACTGAGGTGATCGTTTTAGTAGATACCACACGATCTTAACAGCCGATCGACGGAAGACAACATAACTTACCCATACAATAACAATTACTGTTAGCAATTTTTTGGTTCTCTTTGTCTCTAGTTGCCGGAGGTGAATTGGACTTGGCTAGCAGCCTGACAGTCAACCAATCGCCAGTCGCTAATAGCACTATTATGTGTTGCATATTAAAATGTCATAAATTATTTAAGTTTCAAGGTTTCTGAAGAAAGAAACTAATAAGAACAGCCGTGTTATGAGCCAAGTGTTTTCTTCAAGTTGATTCTCTCCATGTGGAAATATGAAAAACCACCACTCAATTGCTCCCGCTGAGTTCAAAGGAGAATCATGTTATTTCCCTTTTATCTTTTTGTGGAACATTATCTTTTGTTTCGTTCTTTTGTCTTGTCAATGATGTAACTGGATATCTGATTTTTCATATAGAATAAAACAGCAATTGATAATCGCATGTCTCGGAATAATTATTCCGACACCGTGCGTTCTGAATTAATACAAATGTGATCAGTTATTCTTACACAACCCCAGCGCACTTAGAAAAAATATTCGAAAACTGCTGTGATGCCGATCCAGAACGTGTTCCTTTTTGGATTATTCCACTCATGCCAAGGGATCCTCAAACCAGCCGGCACCACGGGCTCATTCTGGATCTCTTTTACCCATTACACATCTGACTAACTGACCATACCAATCGAGTGCCTATCTTTGTCCTACCTTTCAGTTGCAAACGTTACCCAAAATATATGTCAAACCATTGCGTAAGATGTGTGTATATAAGTTTAAAATGGAGTACATAATTATAAAGAGATAACAGATGCATCCTGACAGAGCTCAACTGAAAAGCTGGCTTTTTCGTTTAGCATATCCTCTGCCTTTCTGAACCCTTCCACCAGCACCCATCGTAAGATGGAATGATGGGATGTGTTAACACTGACGACAAACTCCTGTCTGATGAAGCGCTCCTCGTATAGTGAGATCAACAGAATTCGTGATTACAGAGAATTGGAGCAGGCTGAGTTTGTCGTAATACAACGAGATATTGTGAAGAGAGATTATTGTGTCACAACTGGAAATAAACTAGTGGTGACATATGATTATTTACACTGAGAATGTGCGTCAATTCTGCCTGAGCTAGCTCAAGTAAAAGTCTCAAAAAAGTGAGGTGAAGTCTTAATTTTACGAAGGTTGCACTTAATAGCCAAAGACTGATAAATCTGTGACCCTTGATCAGACATGACGCCAACACCAGGAGCTCCGTGCCTGCTTTTTTCCAATAGTGTGTGGGACTGCGGTTTATAGAACTTATGTAGAGTTGAGACTCTGGTTTGTATCGATGCTCAGCGACAAATGTTTTGGGACAAGTCGGCAGTGGCTCAATTAATTGTCAATGGTAAGTTGATTCATGACATTTATTACAAATACAGTGTGGGGCGATTTTCAACTGAATGTCTATAGTATGTTCCTCTGATTGTCTTTCCGTTGCTCCTCGCCGAGATTTGCGTCAAACTCTTGCGCAGATCATTGTAAGCCAATCAGTTGTTACTTGCTTGCATAGTTTTCCCGCGCTCAAGGTTAGTTGCAGGAATTTCCTTTGCGAACTATGACTGGTTCATTTGACTCTTAGCGACTATTTAGATTTGTCAAGTGATTGTTGTTGGTTTCAAAGCGATTAATTATGCGTCATGTCTCGCTTTGTTGTAATGTTGTAGGTCTAACGATTTTTAAAACACTTTGTAACTGACGATGACGTTTGTAACATTGCGACATGTCTTACCAATTAAAAACGTGAGATTTAGTCGCTGCTACCTCGACCACTTGGTTTTACAGGACTTATTTCAAGACCTCTCCAAAAATTAACATGCTCTCTAACGTTCCCTGTGCCGGGAAGATAGTACACCTAAAAAGTCGTTTAGGAATCATTCAAAAGATCCCACGAATTAACGGTTATGCTTATTTTGCTCTCTACTGCAGTTGGTCCTCGCATAACTCTTCATCCGGGACCCGTTTATGTCGCTGAAGGAAATAATGTTACTCTCCCATCGTGCCACGTAACTGACTATCCCACACCAGAGGTCACGTGGACCAGGTCGTTTGGTCAGCTGCCGCAATGGAGAGTACAAACAAACGACACAGCGATGAAAATATTTAATTTTACTTTAGCCGATTCTGACAACTATCTTTGCACGGCACGTAATGTTTTGGGGAAAGTGCTACAAGGAACTCAATTAGATGTGGTATCGCCTCCTAAATTCATCGTGACTCCTCCAAAGATAGCGAGTACCATTCAATTTCAGCTTAAATGAACGTCTCATTTAAAGGAAGAAAATCAATCAATTTTACAGATCACGAAGTCGCCCCACGATTAGCTGAAGGCCAGACTGACTGACTGATTGGTGAATTGTTCTTTTGTATCCTAGATTGTTCTGATAACCTTAAATCAGGCCACGCTCGGAGTGGAGTATACTCAATAAACCCTAATGGCAAAGGATTCTTCAATGTGTATTGTGACATGCGCACTGACGGTGGAGGATGGACCGTGTTTCAAAGAAGGCAAGATGGATCAGTAGACTTTTATCGGGGATGGAATGATTACAAATCAGGATTTGGTCAGCTGACAGGAGAGTTCTGGTTAGGAAACGACACGACTCACAGGCTTACGGGCGCTAGACCCAGCTTTGGAGGACTGGACAGGAGATAGAGCGTATGCCAAGTACGGCAGGTTCGCCATTGGTGACGAGTATGCACTGTATCGACTTCAAGTGGGTTCATATTCAGGAACAGCAAGAGATT
The DNA here is from genome assembly GCA_949126865.1 of Montipora capitata. NCBI lineage: Eukaryota > Metazoa > Cnidaria > Anthozoa > Scleractinia > Acroporidae > Montipora > Montipora capitata. The sequence goes on from OX421446.1 coordinate 22,290,856, forward strand.
CTTTAACAAAACATAATCTTAACAACATGGCATTCAGTACAAAAGATAGAGACAATGATAACAAATCCGGTGGACACTGCGCTCAGGAGAGCAACGGCACGTGGTGGTATAAGAATTGCCAACACTCGAATTTCAACGGCCAATACCTCGGAAACAACAAAGGTTTTACAGGATTTCGGTGGAAACTTAGGCCACCAAATTAAACGATGCTTCTTTTCGGCTTCTAATTCTATGTTTTAAGAAAAGAAGCCAAGGTGTCATTGTATCAGATGTTTGACCAATCATTCAGTGCTAAACTAGACATAAAAAGAATGGGTTCTGAAGATATTTTGCTACAAAAAGCTTAGATAAAACATTACTAAAACTCATTTAAGAATTATAGAGCGGACTGACTGACTTGATGTAAGTTTTAAAACCGGAGATGATTCAGTGCATCCACCATGACATGGTAAGAACACGCTTAAGTTTTCAAATTTCAAAATCTACAAACATGTGTTAAAGGGTCAAGAACCCATTTTAGATAAAACAAAGGCACTTTGGATGACTTTAATTTAAACAATTTCACAGCAGATATTAAGTGCTGTAAATAAGTAATTCTGTTACTCAGTATACATTTTCAGACTTAAAGTGCCCCTTATATATTTGCTTAACACGTGACTGGCAAAATTTTATTCAAAGGCCGTTTTTGTTTAGTGTAAGTTTTAGATTTCACGGTCCGCCATTAGGGACTGTGCAATAATTATCGGGAGGGGGGCCCTAAAACCAGAGGGGGGGGCCTTAAGTTAAAATAATGGAAAGGAGGGGGGGCTCTACATTAGATTTCTCAAGTAAGTTGAGGGGGAGTCTCAATTAAATTTCACAAATTCGATAATGAATAAATAAACATTTTCCAACTCTACCTAAAGGAACACGGTTTACCCGTCAGCGGAGGGAAAACAGCACTCGTAGCTCGTGTTCTAGGTGCTGGGGAAGCTCAAGGTAAAGAAAACCCGGATGAGCAGCAATCTAGCAGTTCCGAAGACCAAGAAGATAGATTCGGAAATTGACGATTATGAAGAACAAAGTTTCGAGGTGCTCTTCATCCCTGACGACGCAGTGGAATGCGTTGCAGTACTGTGAATAAAGGTACGGGTTAGAGAGGGAGGGGGGCACATCATAATTTTGAGAGAACGTGAGGGGGGGTCAGAGCTAATCTTGACGCTGCTGGAGGGGGGACCTATCTAATTTTTCCTTTGGTGAAGCTCATTTTAGGACCCCCCCCCCCCCCCCCCTTCCTGATAATTATTGCACAGTCCCTTACCCACATTCAAAACTGATCGATTGGACCACAGAGGGTTGGATCCAGGGAAAAGTGACGTCAAAGGCATTTATTTTCATCAACTGGGGTGTAATACATTTTTAAACAAATTGGTCATTGGGTGCCCCTGAGTCTAGACCGTGGCTCGAGGAAGTGACTTCACGCGCGGTAGTTCGATGCTCAACCAACTCAGCCAACCAAACGGCATTTTTTGAGCGAGGAAACGTACAAAATATTTTAACCACATTGGGGTAGAGCTTCAAAGATTCACTGATCATCCATTTTCGTCATTATGATCTGCGAATAATCCTAGAATCATTCTATGAGTAGTGAACGTGCAAGATCTGCGATGCCTGACAAGATCTAGATTTTGCTTTCTTTGTTTCCTTATTTATTGAGTTATTTATTTATTGAGTTATTTATTTATTTATTTATTTATTTATTTATTTATTTATTTTGCCACACAAAACTTTACAATGATAAAATCAACCAGTGAAAAAAAAAAATATATATATATATAGTTAGATATAGCTCTTTGGCATTACAAAGCTTTTGCTTTCATGTTCAAATTGAGCACTCTACTAGGATGAGCCATTGCCGCTAGCAATTGCGCATGCTCACTAGCTCGCTAGTTTGAGCACTCTGGCATGGCTTGGATGTACCACATCCTAGACATCAGCACTGCACTGATGAGGCCCAGAAGCCCATCATAGCACGTTTGTGGTAGACTAATTGGCTTTTATCTTTTTTTGTTGGACCCTGTCCTAAGTACCTGCCGGGAGGGAACGGCGTGGGTCCTACCCTAAATTGTTTTTTTTCGTTATGTCTCAGCCTACGCCTGTATTCCCTCTGTGGTCTGATATTGTGGAGAATACGCCTGTGCCTCCCTCTGTTTCTGGAGCTGGCCAATCTGATTCGCCATCCCACATGGATACCAGTCTTGGTGACTCTTATGCTGATAGAGTGACTCTTGGTGCTGTTGATTCTCGTCCGAAAGTTTCCAGTGTAGCTCCGCGTCGCAGGTCTTATCTGTCTTCTTTTGAAAGAGAGCATTTTGATGTTTTGAATGTCATGCCTGATCGTCCGGCTTCTGCATACTTCACACTCCCTGACAGCTCAGTTACGACCAAGCAAATCTTTGATAGCTTGGTGAGAGATGGTTTTCCTCCGACGTCAGTCCGTTGCCTTCAGAGATCCCAGAATGGGTCAGTAGTCCTCACCTTTACGAAAGAGGAGATCCGAAACAAATTTCTGCAGCAGTCGTCTTTCTTTGTTGGAAACCAGCCTCATGCAGCTCATCTTGCAGGCAGAGCCTTGTCTTATGTTGTTGTGTACGACGCTCCTTTTGAGTTACCTGACTCGGCTTTGACCTTCCGTCTGTCGAAGTATGGCACTGTTTACTCCCAGCGTCGCTCCTCCGTCCAGGGCTTCCCCCAGGTCCAGAATGGTATCCGTACTCTTCGCATGTGTATCGATGACCCCATCCCGTCGTACCTTCGTTTTGGTAAGTACCTTCTCCGTGTACAGTACGAAGGCCAAGTGAAGACCTGTAGAAGATGCAACGAGCCAGGTCATTTGGCCCAAGAGTGTCGTCAGATGCTCTGCTTTAACTGTGAAGTAATTGGCCATCATGCCCGTGATTGTTCTGCTGGGGTTCGATGCTGTATTTGTAAAGAACCTGGCCACATGGCCATTGACTGCCGCCACTCTTGGTATCGCCGCCCGCTTTCGCATCGTGATGCCGTTGATGCTGAGCCCCCGAGCCAGCCTGCTGCTGACCCTCCTCCCGTGGATGTCCCCCCCACTACTCTAGATGCTGAGAATGCTGATTCAGGTGACGTGGATCTTGATAGCCCCCCAGGAGAGAATGCAGAGGAAGATTCGGCAAGGTCTGAGGACGATTCCCTGGAAGCTGAATTTGACCAGCCCTTGGCCTCGGCCATTTCTTCTGAGCCTGCGCCTGACCTTTTAACTTCTCAAGGCCTCATCAAGGATTCCCCTGATGTTCAAGTTCCCGGAGTGCAAGAATTTCCCGTTTCTTCCCTGACCGATACGAGTGTTGAGAGTGACGAGTCTGAGCCTGAGAGTATTGCCACATCTGAACTGATGGATTCCGACGCTGTGCCTGATAATATGTCTCCTGTGTCTGAGCGGCCCTCTCGCCGAAGGAAGAGATCTCGACATGGCTCGTCCCGACGCGCTGCTTTGGGCAAGTCGTCTCGTCTGTCTGTAGTAAGTGAGGATGCGCCCACTTAGTTTAACCTTCTTAAAGTGCGCTACGATTAATGTTAGGGGTTTAAGTCAACGTAAGTTTTCGCTGGTCTCTGATTTCTTTCGTGCTTCACGCTTAGACTTTTGTTTCATTCAAGAAACTATGATTTCGAATGACGCTGTTCTGCGCTCCTTCTCCTCTTCGTGGCCGGGCCCCAGCTTCTGGGCCCCTGCTGTCGGAAGGAGAGGGGGGGTAGCTATCTTATGTTCTGATGTTTTTCGTAATAATGTTTCTGTTTGGCAGAAGGATCAAAGTGGGCGCATTCTCAGCTTACTTGTTAAGTTTGACGATTTCAATCTTAATCTAGTTAACCTTTATATGCCGACGATTCCGGCTGAGAGAAAGATTTTCTTTCAGTCGGTCCCGTCCTTTTTTCTTCCAAACTCCCGGCTCCTGATCGGGGGGGATAAGAATTGTTTTGACTCGGCGCTTGACAAATTGGGTAGGTCGGTTTCCCTCGACTCCGGCTTCTCGGACCTAAAATCTCGCTGTAACCTCCGTGACGCTTGGCGTCTTTTGCATCCCCGAGACAGGCAGTTCACCTGGTTCAGCCCAGACCATTCAATTGCCAGCAGACTGGATACCTTTTTGGTCCCGCGGCTTCAGTGTAATCAAGTCACTAGGTGCGATATTCTCCCATGCGTTTTCTCAGATCATGACTTTGTTATTTTAGACTATGATATTGCGGCTCTTCCCCTGCGAGGCCCGGGAGTTTGGAAGTTTAACAATTCTCTCCTCGATGACGAATCCTTTTGTTTAGAGATTTCGGATTTAATTGAGCAGTTTCTGGCCTTTCGGCATTGCTTTGCTTCTCAGCGCGATTTTTGGGAGTGTTTAAAGTCTGACATTAAGCTCACTACGATCGCCTTTTCTCGTCGTAAACACCGTTTACTCTCGTCCCAGAAGGTTTTTCTAACCAATCGCTTAATCGTTTGGCTTCGGGCGATGTTTCTGCTAGTCCTGAAATTCTGACTTCAGAGGCTGCTCTGCGGGCGCTTTTAGATTCCGAGCTCGAGGGTTCTAAGATTCGCAGCAGGGTTAAGTGGGCAGAGGAGGGGGAGTCTCCCTCTGGTTTCTTTCTCGGTCTTGAAAATGAGAGACACGAGAAAGGCTCCGTCTCCTCTGTCTTTGATTCTGAGGGGCAAGAGGTTTTTTCCCTCCCTGACATGATTCAAGCTCACGAGCGTTTTTATTCTTCTCTATTTTCTGAAGAGCCAATTGACCCTGTAGCCCAATCCCATTTGTTTGAGCACGTTACCCGCCGGTTATCGGAAGCTGAGCGCGAATCATGCGAGGGTCTTCTTTCTTTGAACGAGGCGTCCGAGGCCCTTCGCCTCTCTAATAGGAACAAAACGCCCGGTTCTGATGGCTTAACTGTTGAGTTTTATTCTGCGTTCTGGTCCCTCTTGGGGCCCCTTTTAGTTGATATGTTTAATGAGTCTCTCGCCCATCGTGAGCTGTGTGACTCTATGAAATCGAGTGTTACGCGTCTTGTTCATAAGAAAGATGATCGTAGAAATCTAAAAAACTGGCGTCCCATTTCGTTACTGAATGTGGATTATAAGATTTGTTCAAAAGCCCTTTCCCTCCGTTTGAAAAAAGTGTTGGGGTCTATTGTAGACCCTAATCAGACGTGTTCTGTTCCAGGTAGATCTATTTCTTCTAATTTGGCTCTTCTTCGCGATACACTAGATTTTATTGAGAGAACCGGCGAGACAGGTATTCTCGTCTCTTTAGACCAGGAGAAAGCCTTCGATCGCGTTAATCGGTCCTTTCTGATGAATCTTTTAGAACACTTCGGTTTTGGGCCCTCCTTCTGTAGCTGGATTTTCACTTTGTATAACGGCGCTTATATGCGCATCCTAGTTAACGATTTCCTTTCCGATCCTGTTCCTTTGCTGCGGGGGGTCAGGCAGGGCGACGCCCTGTCCCCTATGCTTTATGTTCTCTGCGTTGAAGTTTTAGCCTGCCGTATTAGGGACTCTCCCGCGATCGAAGGCTTTCTCTTGCCGGGAGCTGGTGGTGTCCAGTTTAAAGTCGGCCAGTATGCTGACGATACTACGGCCTTTGTCAAAAACGATTCTTCCCTTTTCTCACTTTTTGATGCGATTGCGTTTTACGAGCGTGGCTCTGGTGCGAAGCTTAATTTATCCAAGACTGAGGCCATGTGGCTTGGTGCCTGG
>OX421446.1:22301607-22321607 GCA_949126865.1 Montipora capitata
AGAACAGTTAGTGACCACGAAATTTGCTCCGACAGCAGCTGTCAATTCAAGACATTCCATTGAGTCGTACCGCTTAACACCTTGGGTCTTCCACCAGCGGAGAATCATGGGATTAAAATTAAACTGTTGAGATAAAAAATAGATTCAGTGTTTCTCATTGACACTGAGGTGATCTTTTTAGTAGATACCACATGATCTTAACAGCCAACGGAACACAACATTAACCAAACACGATTATTGAAAGCAATTTTTTGGTTCTTTTTGTCTGTAGCTGCCGAGGTGAATTGCACTTGGCTAGCAGCCTCAGAGTTGACCAATTGCAAGGCGCTAAAAGCGCTATTGTAAAATGCATATTAAAATGTAATAAATAAGGAACTAATAAGAACAGCCGTGTTTTGAACCAATTGTCTCCTCTGATTTTTTCCTTGGAAATATGAGAACAACTAAAAGTGTTCAAAGGGGAATTCGCGGCGTTATTTCCGGTTCGTATTGTTGTGGAACATAGCTTTTTTGGTTTTGTTCTTTTATCTTGTCAATGATGCAACTGGATATCTTAATTTTGTATATTGAATAAAATTAGTGTTGCAGTTGATGATCGCACGTGTCAGACTGAATAATTTCCTGTATCGACATCAAAAAATTCGTTTCGGAAACAAGACCCTGCGTTCTGAGTTATAAGAACTGAATGTGGTCAGTTAAAACACACCTCAGCGCACCAAGAAAAAATATTCTAAAGCTGCTGTGATGACGATCCAGAAAGTTTTCCTTTCTTATTATTCCACACATGCTACGGGATCCTCAAAGCAGACGTTAACTCAGGCCCATTCTGAATATCTTTTACTCGTTATACATCTGACTGACTGACAACAGCAAACGAGCTCCTATTCTCTCTCTCAACTTATAGATGCAAACGTTGGCCAGCAAAATCTATGTCAAGGTGATACCATTGCATTGCGTAAGATGTTGTGTATTTGAGTTTAAAATGGAAGGGGTAAAGAGATAACAAATTCATGCTGACTGACCTCAACAGCAAAGCTGGCTTTTTCGTTTAGCATGTCCTCAGCTTTTCTGAACCCTTCGTCTAGCACCCGTCTTATGTTGGGATGGGATGTGTTAACACTGACAACAAACTCCGGTCTGACAAAGCGCTCCTCGTACATTGACGTCATGTGTTCAGTTCCCCACCGGGCATATGGATTCCGCCAAGGGGAGTTTTCCCATTGAATCCACCATTCGGGATCGCGCATACTCAAATACTCGCCCCTCCTATTTAGCCTGAAACACAAGTACACATAAAGATACTATAAGAATGAAAACTAAGGTCCATTTGAAAAAACCTGTCTGGCCGAAACAGAGAGAAAAAGTAAGGTCCCTAAGTCAGCATCGTCAAGGATTCTATTACTTTTATTAAGGCTGCATTCACACGGTACCGGACGCCGGAATTTTCAACTGGTTGAAAATTCCCTGCACTTAGGGGTTCCGTTCACGCAACCACGCTGTGTGTGTTGTTTGTCCGTCGAGGACAACGACGAGGACCATCTACACATCTTATGGAGGGGTGAAGATAATCATGAGGATAAGGATGATGTTTTGGAGGACGGTGTTGGGCATGCGGAGCCGATGCGATGTGACGAGAAATTCACTTTCTGTGCGTCCGCAAATGGCTAGTAAAGCCAATCCGTGCCCGGAACATTCTTTGGCGGCAGAGGGGGGAAGGGATGGTGGAGACAGACGCTGGTTTGGTGAAGCCTTTCCTGACTTGTCTGCGCTGCTCAGATGCTGCGGTCCTGTTTGCTTCGCAGGCTTTGGTGCCACGCTTGACGACTCCACGACACTTGTCTCTGTCTTGAGCCACTTGCTTCCAGTCGGTGTGCTCGATCCAAAAGGCCTTGAGTGAGACCTTCAGGATGTCTTAGAAGTGCTTCTTCTGTCCTCCTTTGGAGCGTTTGCCTTCTAAAAGTTCCCCGAACAACATTTTCTATGGTAGTTGGTGGTCTACTATGCGATCCACTTGCCCGGCCCAGCGGAGCTGGGACTGCACCAGGATGGTGTAGACGCTGGGGAGGTCTGCACGGGCGAGAACCTCGGTGTCGGGAATCCTGTCCTGCCACTTGGTGCCGAAAATCCTCCTGAGGCAGTGGTGTGGAAGTGGTTCAGCTTCCTTGCATGACGCTGGTAGAGTGTCCATGTTTGGCAGCCGTAGAGAAGGGTGGTGAGGACTGCAGTTCGGTATACCTTGATCTTGGTTTCGGCTGTGATGCCTCTCCGATTCCAGACCTTTTTGTTGAGTCTGCAAAAAGCTGTACTCGCTTTAGCGAGGCTGGCGTTCAGCTCATCGTCCATGATGACGGATCTCGAGAGGGTACTGCCGAGGTAGGTGAACCCATCCACCACGTTCAGTCTCTGTCCATTGATGGTGATAGTGGGCTCTACGTATGGGTTACCCGGTGTTGGCTGGTGCTTGACTTCAGTCTTCTTAGTGCTGATCGGCCGAAGTCGTTGCAAGCCTCCACGAACTTGTAAACGCTATGCTGCATGTTGGCTTCCGAGGCAGCGTTGAGGGCGCAGTCATCAGCAAACAAGAAATCACTGATGGTGCTAACCTTCACCTTGGTGTTCGCTTGGAGCCTCCTGAGGTTGAAGAGTGAGCCGTCGGTGCGGTATTTGATACCAATACCGACCACCGAATCTCTGAAAGCATCAGACAGCATTACGGAGAACATGAGACTGAAGAATGTTGGAGCAAGCACACCTTCCTTGTAGATTTCAGCTGGGATGAAGTCCAATACAGGAGCTTTGCCAGTGCGTTTCTGCTCCAGCAGGGCTGTAATGTCGGAGTGGTTTTCATCAAACCAGTCCTTGTGCTTTCTTGCAGGGGGCCCCAGACACTCCATGGCTGTGTTATACACCGTCTTACGGAAAGTGGTCCACGCTGCTTTGACGTCCTGCTTGTACAGAGTGATGGCACCCAACCGTTCCCCCACGGTATCAACAAACATTTGCTTAGTGGGGCCGTCTTTCGACTTGGTGATGATTCGCTTTGGCGCCTTCTTGCCCTGCGGTCTGCACTTGGACTACACGCGGATGTTTGACCTTGGACACGATGAGGCGGTGGTCTGTCCAACATTCTGCACTGCACAAGGCCCTGGTGATTCTTACATCCTACATGTCCCTCTTCCTGACGATGACATATCAGATGCCAATGCTTTGAGCTGGGGTGCATCCAGGATGTCTTGTTCCGGGTAGGGAGGCGGAAGACGGTGTTGGTGATCAGGAGGTCATGCTTGGTGCAGGGCCAGCTGCTGACTAGCTCCCACTCTTGCTTGTCAGCAAGAGTGGGAGCTAGTCAGCAGCTGGAACAGCAGAGATGACAGCACCGAGGTCTTCATAGAAACTATGTTTAGTCTCGTCTGGGTTGGTCATGGTGGGTGCATAGGCCCTGACGATGGTGGCGAACTTCTTCGCACAGGAGAGGGGTAGTCTCATCGTCGCGAGGCAGTCGTTCACCACTTGCGGGGGGAAGGCTAGCTTGCTCACGGGAGATGTAATGATGGCAAAGCCAACTCCTGCTTCGCGTCTCTCCTCGGGCGCTGGTCCTCTTCAGAGGAAGGAGTAGCCTGAACTCCTCTCTGTGAGTTCTCCCTCGCCTGCCAGCCTGGTCTCACTGAGGGCGGCAATGTCGATCTTGTATCTGGCGAGTTCAGCGGCGATGAGCGCAGTGCGTCTTTGAGTTGAGGTCTGTCTGAGTCATCCCGGTCAAGTAGCGTGCGGACAATCCACGCGGCTGTTTTTAATGGTATAATCTTTCTTTTCTTCGTTTTTGAGGGGGTCCCTGCCGACCGCAGTAAGCCAGCCAGGAAAGCTGAGGAGCAGGCAAAACTAACGAGCAACCCGGCACTTTCAAATGCGCGCGCTCACGATGCAAAACTTGTCTTTTCATTGTTAACACTAGCAAGATATCGGGACCTAAGCGATCTGTTAAGATCACCGATCGTTTCACATGTACCTCCGCAAATGTCATTTATTGCATAACCTGTACGTTATGCAATAAATTATACATTGGTGAGACAGGTAGACGACTAGGCGACCGATTCCGCGAACACCTTCGCGATGTTGAGAAGAATGACAAGGATGCATCTAAGCCAGTTGCTCGCCATTTTAATTTGCCTAACCACTCCAAAAAACACATGGCTATCTGCGGCCTTTCCCTACATCTAGGTACGACGGAAAGCCGCAAGAATCTGGAGCAAAAATTCATCTTTCAAATCGGCACCCTTAATCCTCACGGTATTAACGAACGCTTTTCATTTAACTAATATATTCCTATTTTTCACGTTGCCATGTTACCACCAATAGCGTAGCTCCTACTCTACTATATAAACTACACGTAACCCATAATCCCTCGATTCGCTCTGACGAAGGGCTAACGCTCGAAACGTCAGCTTTTAGAATCTCTGTACGGTGACCAATTTACATTATCAACTCCGTTGATAAAACCAAATTTTTGACCTAGTATGGAGCCTTGAGACAAGCCACATGTGATGGTTTTCAGGCTGGATTCTGCATTACCAACTTTGACATATTGTTTACGATTAGTTATAGTCTGAAAATCATGCATGGGGAAGTCATCGGATCCCATATTTATACAGTTTTTCTAAAATAATATGGTGGTTAATTGTATCGAAGGCCTTGGAAAAGTCTAAAAAGATACCACATGTTATTTGTTGATCGTCAACTGCTGTTTTTAATTTCTCCACAGTTTCTAGAATGGCATATTCAGTGGAGTATCCCTTTCGAAAGCCACACTGGAAGTTAAAGAGTAGACATTCTTTTTCTAGATAGGACACAAGTTGGTCATATACTAGTCTTTCCAGTACCTTACTAAAGGGAGAAATAACTGCTATTGGCCTATAATTTCCTAAATCAGATACACTGCCACTTTTAAATATTGGGGTTACTTTTGATATTTTAAAGATTTCAGGAAACTCCCCTGATAGTATTGACTCATTATAAATTTCAGTGAAGGGTGCAGAGAGCTGTCCACTTGCAAGTTTAATAAGTTTGTTAGGAACATTTAGGGATGCTTTATTTTCTTTTAGTGCAGCAAATAATGTAGATACTTGTGTTTGGGTTACTGGAGCAAGATAAAAACTGTTTGATGGCGTAGACTCTATGTATTTCAAGGGGTCTGTATGATCAGTTTTGATTTCCTTTGCTAAAGTTGGCCCAATATTTATAAAGAAGGTATTGAATAATTCAGCAATATCCTTTTCTTGTGTAAAAGTCCTGTTATTGTGAATAATTCTCGTGGGGAGAGTTTGACCTTTAGTTTTCCTTTTAATAAGGGTACCAATAAGTTTCCAAGTTTGCTTAAGGTTGTCTTTGTACTTTAAAAATTGCATAGTATAATATTCTGTCTTAATTTTATTCTTAAGATGTGAAAGAATGGCTGCCAAGAGAAAATGAGGGGACAGAGAAGGAGGCTCCCGGTCCAGCCCTTGGGATATGTCATGTCTACGAAAGTTATTTTTAGACGAGCGGAAGTCTTCCGAGACGTCCGCATGCAGGCCAACCTCGGTCCGATGTTTGATAGAAAATAAATATTCATCAGCCTTCCACGTGCGCCGTCGTTTCTCTTTTCACTAAGAACCTGAGAGCGAGGCAAGACTGCATGCGGCCGTCACGGAAGACAGACTTCCGCTAGAACAAAGACTTCCGCTCGTCTAAAAATAACTTTTGTGGACAAAACATATCTCGGCCAACGCCCTGAGCCTCCCTCTCTGTCCCCTCATTTTCTCTTGTGGCTGCATAATGCTTATTTTCCCCGATTTTTTGTAAGTCCTTGCTTAGGAAATGTGTACGGTACATTTTCTGTTTCCTTTTTACCGATTTTAGGATACCCTTAGTGAGCTATGGTTTATTAAGTTGCCTTTGCTTGCTTTGGCTAGCCAGCTTCACGGGCGCATGTTTATCTATAATCTTATTCAGGGTACTCATTGCCTCTTGTACCTTTTCATTTAGATTCTTTTCTGGGTTGAGGATTTCATGCCAATTTATCAGTTTTATATCATCTAAGTATAGATCCTTGTTAAATTTAGAATAGTCTCGAAAATATTTTTTATTAATATTATTCCCTATGGGTTGGGTTCTAACTATGCAGAAAATTGGGAGATGATCTGTTATATCAACTGTCAGAATTCCTGCTGTAAAATTTTGTAAACAATTTGTATATATATGATCAATGAGTGTTGCTGTATGATCAGTAAGCCTAGTGGGTTTAGTAATGATCGGCAAGATGTTATTAGCATAAAGCATATCTAAGAACTCTTCAGTTTGGGTATGTTCACTAAATTTCAGGAAATTTATATTCATATCTCCAAAGATGTAAATTTCGTGTCTATTCGGATTAATTGTTTTAATTATATCATTTAGCTGGTTGCGAAACTGTTCTAAATTACAAGTGGGATGCTTATAAATACAGCCTATTATCATCTTCTTTTTATCTTCACCAGTATCAATTTCTGCCCAGCAGGATTCAACTAGGGCTAAATCAAATTTAATGTCAGGCCTCGGTACAGCTTTAAGATCATTAGCTATGTATAAAGCAGCTCCGCCTGCATTTGTTGGCGAGTCCGTGTGAAAAAAATTATAGCCTCTGATATTAACATTAGAAATAGATTTCTCACCTAGTTTAGTTTCTAATCAGTAATTCCAAGTATATCCAGCTTAGAGTCAAGGGAGCATAATAGTTCTTCCAATAGATTTAGGTTTTTAGATAAACTTCTAATATTGCAATGAAGAATTGAAAAAGATTTTACATCTAAATTGTCTAGCATTTTATTAAAACCACGGACTGAATAATATTCTGAGAAAGGGGTATTTAACATTAGATCTGGGTCGCACTCGTCGAATTTATTTGGATTTGGGAAGAGATCGTAAAGGTCAAGATCATGGCACCTCTCAGGCCAGTTACCAACCATAGCATTAAATTCCCTATCAGTTAAATCATAAAATGGTAAACAACTACTTACGTTTTCCTGGTAATCAGCCATATTTACCTCCGCAATTATACAAGTTGAAAGAAGTCCTTAAACTGATAACTAATTAATTAGACTGATCAAGAAACTCTTCGAATTCCTCATGGGTTACAAAACATTTCGTAGTAGAGCTCTCCGTTTTCTTCAGCAGTATTTTACCATTAGCCGTCCAAATAAACTTGTAGTTGTGTTCACGCTTGAATTGTAAAATTCTGCCCAGTAGTCGTTTACGGAAATTTACATGCCTCGCCGTTCACGAATTTGAAAGCCAAAACTGGGGACGAATTTTTAGCCGGTACGGTCGAAGATTTAGTCAGCGTGCTGTGACCGTTTTGCACGGCAAAGGCGTGGTTGCATGGATGCGTGGTAACTCAGCTGGAAGAAGCCATTTTGGATTTCGTAACCGTAAAGTACTGAGCGCTCTGCCCATGAACAGATGGTAAAACCTCTGACAAAGGTTGAACTTTAATCTGGTTCGTCAGTTCCGTGTGAACAGAGCGAAAATATTGCACGGTTCCAAGCGAACAAAACGTCCGGTCAAATTTTTCAACCCGTAGAAAATTCGTCCGGTACGGTGTGAATTTAGCCGTTGTAACGTATAAATAAGATTAATGAAGGAAGCAAAATCTAACGGGTCACGTATCAAACACACGGAACAAGTAGCTCAATTATGGTGTCAAAATGGGAATAAGAAAAGTTACAATTGCAAAGTTACAAAGTTACAATCTTAAACCTAGAGTGGGATTCCCTCGAACTGAGAAGAAAATACCTTAGTTTGACTCAGATGTATAAGATAATTTTTGGTTACTGTGACATTATGGTCGCCACTATTTTGATTTTATAGATGGCAATCGCACAAGATCTAACCATGATTACAAGATTAAGCCAAAACCCGTCCGCACTAATTATTTCAAATTTTCTTTCTTTAATCGTTTTATTAATGACTGGAACACTTTACCTGCACATGGGATGTCCTCAGCTAGTCTTCAGTCTTTTAAATCTTCATAGCCCAAACATTTACGCTCTCAAATTATGTAACTATCCTTACCTGTCGTAATCTAAATGGCATTTGTATGTGTGTGTGTGCGCACGTTGGCGTTGCTCACGTGTGTGAGTGTCAGTGGGAGTGGGAGTGGGAGTGGGAGTGTGAGTGTGAGTGTGAGTGTGAGTGTGAGTGTGAGTGTGAGTGTGAGTGTGAGTGTGAGTGTGAGTGTAAGTGTGAGTGTGAGTGCGAGTGTGTGAGGAGGGTAGTCTTAGAAGAGAATTGAGTTCAGTTCCAACTACTGCCATCCTGCAACCCTATTTTTTGTAATGGTTGGCGAATTGTTAAGTGAATAAATATATAAATAAATTATGACATTTGAGATTAGAGTTTAGTCCAAGGAAAATTGATTTTGGTAAGAGTTAAACAAACTCACAATACGTGGGCCATAACAAATAAGACCAGATAATATTCTCACTTTCATGACTCGTCTGATTCACGATTCCGTTTATTGTCGAATGCGTTTCGTAATTTTGGGTCGGGTTGATCGTAGTAATAAAAACAACAAGCAAACGAAAATCGGAGGCAATGTGAAACAAAAAACAATCAAGCTACAGAAAGAGTGGAGTGGCAGGGGGCAGAAACTAGTAGAGAATCAGTGCTAACATATTTTTCTCCCAAGCGGACAGAAATCCACTTCTAGCTGTGGAAGTGTGTTATGTTTACTCTGGCGATGAAGTTGAAACTGGAAATTTGTACGGGCAAAACCAACGTTTATATTTCGGATTAAAAGTTAAAAAAACGTTTTACTAAGTCATTACCTTCATCATATCTTTGAAAACTTAATAACATTAGTCTGTCGGAGGACGGTCAATGGACGAAAAATAGCTACAGCATGATGGAACGAATACTCCTGTTCTGTTTGGATGACCTATAATGTTGTGCTCTTCCTTTCTCTTTCTATCGCTTGTAGCATGTAATGTTGGGCATTACTTTCATTGCTTTTACTTCACGACTCACCTCGCAGCACTTAACTTGCTATTGGCAACTACTAGTACTTATAATAGTACTTTTTACATTAACACTAGTCATTACTCAATCAAGGATCGCTGTCTACTCCCTATTTAAAAACAGGACACTAGAGCTAAGCCTTCCACCTCAGATCTCGAGATCCTCTGGCAGTCTAATCTACATCACTGCGTCTTGTTACAAACACAGAAACAAAAATCTGAACGAGCGAAATAACCGACAATTTACCTTTGACCATGTGGTACATGTTTTCCACATGTCGCCAGCAGCAACAGTGGTCTGTTGAGGATTTGATTCCGAAAGGCATCGAGTTCACCGATGGAGTTCACGACGCTAACCTTAGGAGTGTTGGATAGCTCGGGTTTATCGCTTATTATCGTCACCTGATAACTGTCTGGAAGCTGCAAGTTTTCTACTCCGTCCCGGTTGACTCGAAATTGGTTGGGAGGATTGGATTTGAAAGCTGAATACGAAACTAATACAACCTCTGGTGAACCCTGCATTTCTTGAGTGCGTCTTGATTTTACAAGATGATGAACGGTAGGGACTAAGTTTGATTTCGCAGCTTTGGTTCACAGACTGCATGAAAAGTTTAAAATTCAATTAAAATGTCAGTAAAAAAACTCACATAAAAAAATACATCAAGTCTAATTTTCCTCTGAGTCAGCTGAATAAATATTTCAAACAACTACGCGACGGTAATACACACACAATCCAATGTTCTTTCTGTTGCTGAGTTTTTCTCAAGGAAATATGTTGTAACTGCGCGTGAAAGAGTTCGCAACGTTCGCAACTTTTACGTTTTCTAACTAAATTCGGTGGCAAAAAATGTAGCAAAACAATCGGATACCCTTGATATTTACACATCTGTTGCCTTATTAATTCAAAATTGCTTTGTTAAAACTAACAGCTGTTATGTCCAGCGTTTTTCCGCTAGAAACCGACTGACTTCGAGAGATTTCAGCTTTTGACGGCACACTTCAACCAGAAGAACCAAATTCACAACCGTGGCTCGGTGGCAGGTTTACGTGTAGAGCGCATGTTCGTTGTCTAATCTCTCTGCAGTGAAACGAAAAACCGTAAATAACAATGACCGCAACCAGATTTTCTGAGCCCGCGAGACTGAGCCCCCAGCAAACCATTGTTTTAAGAAAACCGCTCAGCAGCCCAGTGAAACGGCAACAACAATCTGTAACCAAATAACAGAAGAGATTTATAGAACAAAAACGTACACGAAGGAGCCTCTCAAAAGCATGAACCAAGACAAAAACACACTCAGTTACTGTGCGGACTCGACGGAAGGAGATGTCTTCAACTCCTCTCAAACTCCTCGCGAGAAAAAAGCTGTTAAATTTACTTACTCAAAGAGCCACATACCAATCAAAGAATTCTTCAAAAGTTCACGCTTCAATGTTACAGTGTGGTGTGTGTGTGTATTGTAGCCGCTGCATTTATACTAGCATTCTAACTTGTTTATTCACCATAAAGCACCGTCTCTTGCTCCGACGGCACAAAATCCGTACCAGAACGATTCTTACAAAAAGAAAGAAAATAATAAAGTCGATTAAGGAAGGGAACTACAAAACCAAGGTCTTAAACGAGACAAACAGTGACGAAATAACAAAGAGAAACGTACCTTATCGGTGATTTTACAAATTGTTTACCCAAAAACAGTATGCCTCATATATCAAACAATAGCATTACTTTTGCTCAAAATGGAAAATTCATTGTACGTCAATCCCCCCATAATTAAAGTATTGGATTTCCGAGTGAGTTTGCATGAACGAGAGATTTCAAGGGATATCGCCTATCATTACCCCTCTTGACAAGGTGAACATGGATAATTTCAAGAAAAAAATCCACCAGTGCCACGGTACCGTACCACATGGGTTGTAAATCTGTTCCTGTGTTATTTATCATCAATTCATGAGCCATCTCAAGTAAGCCTGAAATCCCTGACTCTGAAAACAACTATGTTAATAACACTTGTTTCAGCTCAAAGAGGATGGAGTCTATGTTGTGGTTTAATTTAGTTTTTGGTTTGAAAAGTTCTGTTTTTTTTCAAACCAGTTTAAAATTTTAAAACTCGTTTAATTTTTTTAGAACACTGCCCATTTTAACATATTTCGATATCTTTCTGTAACTAACATAATGCATAAAATAAACTAGAGATTATTATGATGGATTGTTGTCTCTGATGCTATCAAGACAATAATTGTTATTTATTGCATGTGAACAATAATTTTTAGTGTTTAGGGTTAAATGTTCAGCTTAGTAATTAGGGTTCAGGTTTACGCACTTATTTAAAACCGTTAGCATTTCAGGAGGTGTATGACAACTGCAGACTGCCTATGTCGAATACTGCTGAGAAGTCTCAGCGCCCATTTTAAAACGGTTTTCTTTTACTGCCAGTTAGGGTTAGTCTGCGGTCTTCAAGTATCAGACACTGCATTCCCGGTGAGGGATTAGCACGCATTGTAGTGATTGGAGTATAATCACTTATTTGCAATGTTTAGTCTAAAGCAACTAAAACAACCGTTACAAAAATTTGGTTTTATCAACGGAGTTGATAATGTAAATTGGCCACCGTAAAGAGATTTAGAATCTCTGTACGGTGGCCAATTTACATTATCAATTCCGTTCATAAAACTGAATTTTTGTATACTACTTCCCCACCGACGCAGCACCACAGTTTCTTTAGAAACTACTCCCTTCATCCTTAAAACAACCGTTGTCTTGGTTGTTGGGTATGAATATTGGTTCTGGGCGGAGAAAGTATAGGATTCTTTCACAAGAAGGTTAAAGTGGTTTAGTTTGTAAAGAAGCTGTGGTGCTGTGTCAGTGGGGAAAGTAAAAAAAAGAAAACGATTTATCAACTGAGTTCATATGGTAAATTGACAACTGTAAAGAAATTTGAAAGCTGACGTTTCAAGTGTTAGCCCTTCATCAGAGCTTAACTCTTTTCTGTCTTTCACAAGTAGAACTACGTTTCATAATGAAAAAACAGTGATATTCTTTACTGAATCATTCCTTTGGCAATATAACTTGTATTCATAAATATTTGTCTCTAATATTTTAAATTAAAAAGAGCATTATACAACTAAAAAGTAACTACATTACCATTAAGCGTAACAATGGTATTATTTGTGCTGTTTCAATATTAATAAACTACAATTTATCTTGAAAGGAAATTACTTATTTTGCAGAATGGTCTGTTTACAAACTGAATGTAAAGGACATACACATTTGTGAATAAATCAAACTTTTGCACCGAGAGTGGCCTGGGGTGAATAATAAAATATTCATTTGGAATTTGCATCAACTGCTTGCGTGGTCAAGTGGATTAAGGAGTAGGCAGCACATTCAGAGGTAGCTATAGGGAGTTCACGATCAATTTCTGTTGTGTGGAGGCTGTGGGCATAAAGGCGGTTAGAAGTGTGCAGGAAGGGTGGGTAGGAAAGAGACATTAGGTAGCATCAGGGAGAGGCAGGTCATTAGAAGGGGGAAGGATGTCTAGTTCTTTTTCAGAGCCCCTAAAAAACCAAGCCCCTGTTATTTTTTTTTACAAACACCCCAAAAAAAAGAAAAATCCCTTTTTTAACAGTTGGTTAAAAAAAACCGTTTAAAAAAATTTAAACTGGTTTGAAAAAAAATGACCCGGTTTGAAAAAAACTTAAACCAAAAACAAAATTAAACCACAACATCTACACTTGCTAGACAAACAGTATGAAAGAGGGACAAAACTTCGTTTGAGTTTGCCTTTCCGGAGCACATTAAACAAAGCAGACTAACATATAAAGTGCCATCTGTACTCTTACGCACCTACCCTAACGATCAATCCTTTTGTGTTTTTACTCACACGAAAGAATATCTTCAGAGGACAAATTTGCTGCGAGGTACTGAAACAAAGCTTCGCATGAGCCATGCAAAGCCTCATGGCTGTGCTTCTCGAGATACCATATCGGTTATCATGTCAAGTGCTGGTGTTAATATCAACACCTTCAAACCTCACAGTACCAGGGCAGCAGCAGTATCGAAAGCAAAAACTGCATCTGTTGCCATTAAGGAAATTCTGGACTTTAGAGAGTGGTCTTCTGAAAGGACATTTGAACCGGTCCTACAACATCCCTTACAAAGGAAATCTCTCTAGCTTTCACACATGATCCGTACTATCCATTGAGTATAGAACTGAAATTTGTTAGATCCATGAATTGCAAATATGTACACTAAACATTTGTGTGAATGCATCCACAGTTACCTTGTTATTGACTATAGTTATCTAGCTTTTAATTAAGCCGTTTCGACATTTAATTTCCTATTTGATATTGATTGCGTTTGTTCTGTCCAACCACAGGTACACTGTATGCAGCTTGTACACTGGAGTACATCATCCTTGATCAAACTGTAATGATAATCAGCAACAGTATCAAGGTACATTTCAAATAATTATTTCTATAAATTTTTGAAATGAAAATTGAAATCTTTACATTGTAACAAAATTTGAACTTACTAATAGCTAGTAGTAATAGTAGGTAATAACGGGAAACAGGAACCAATGAGTCAAATGGCATAACTTTAACATGTTTAAAAAATACGGATAGCTGCTAAAGGATTACCGAGCATAGCAACTATATCAACTAGAACATAAAAATAATGAGGGAATCACAAGTTAACTTGTCGATCCAGCTTCAAGTCCATAACAAAACTTTTAAGGAAGTTTCAAACAACTTATAGGTGATGGAAAGATAGCCAATCTTTTCTTGTTAATTATTTTTAAAGTTATTACAGCGTGTATGTATGTAATATTTGGAATGTTTTTGCACATCCACAAGTGACTACATGAACTACCTATTTAAATACTATTGGATGTCACATACTGTTCAGACAGCACCTAAGATAT
Source organism: Montipora capitata (assembly GCA_949126865.1). Taxonomy (NCBI): domain Eukaryota; kingdom Metazoa; phylum Cnidaria; class Anthozoa; order Scleractinia; family Acroporidae; genus Montipora; species Montipora capitata. Next base: position 22,315,556 of record OX421446.1, read on the forward strand.
TTGTGACACGATATGTCGTGGAATCAAAAATAATGTCAACAGTTTGTGGGATTTGTGCTTCGGTCTTCTTCGCATGCCTTTTTTCTCGCCTTTTTTTGCTCAAATAGGTGACTCCCGAGAAAGAGGCAGCAAAAGAAGTATTTCTTTTTATTGACCCCCGGTATGGAAAAAAAAAAGCTTAACAAAGCCACTGCTAATCAAGCTTGGCCGAGACAAAAAGTTCTTGCCAAGGAGGAGTACCTGTTGCTTGTCGTTCGGATCACTTCACCGACTGTTTCCATGTTTTTTTACAACATTTATTGACTGGTTTAACTGACAAGACCTTTCAAAATGAAAAAGAATGGCGTTTCCCTTTTTAATGAAATCTCACTTTGTTCGAAAAACATTCATGCAAATTTAAAAGAAAAATGGATTGCTAAACCCATTGTAGTTTCCATCAGCTTCCAGAAATTGTTTACGTATGACAGAGATCGCACAGGACGGAATGACTGTCCCTTCCTTTCTCTCCAGTCAATTGTATATCCACCCAATATACTGCCTGTAGGCTGCGTAGAGGAAGTTTCTAAAACCGAATAAATACTGACTGATGTTAAGATGCATTCTCACAAGCAACTGTCATTATTATAAACCATCAGTGTACTGTTATGCTCGTTGTTGACAAATACGTACTGAACTGCTAGTGCCTTTTACAGTTCCTCTAGGAGTTTAGAATACTAGAGTTCAACTGCAATAGCCATTTTAGGGATTGCACTTAAGTCAAATGTAAGGAGACGTTGTCTATTCACGAGACAAACTTTCAATTGACGCATGCTTAGTAATGTACACAAAACATCAGTAGAAATAAAACACATTGAAGTTGAGTTGTATGGAGGGAATGCATGCAGTTTGTTTTACTAAACTGGGGTAGATATAGAATATTAGCATATAAGAAGGGACAGGCGACCTCTTCATAGTGAAAGCCAATAATGGCAGTTCTAAAAACAGCTCTATCAAGACAAACGATTGAAAACTCGTGGTCGTCTGTAATGCAACGTATCCCTCTTTTCACAAGCAGAAACAACTATCAGTACTTGGATCCTACAAACTTAAGACAATAGAAAACATAAAACAAGGATATCACCTTTTTCATTATTAGCTACAATAGAAGGCATGGTACCAATCCTGCAATCTTATTGGTTCTTAGCACGGTCGGTCAGGATTTTCTTATCTGTGCCCATGGATTACGAGTTTTTGTCCCATACTTTACCACAACTGAAGCGGTTTTCTATACGTTAATGTATGAGCTTTTAAATAGCAAATTGAAAACGAATTTTATTATCTGGATGATATATACAGGTGGGAAAGTTAACACAGACAACACTGACAAAGACGAACGCTTCAACAAATCAATTTTTTAGTGAAAAAGCTAAGTTCAAAAGTAATTTTTTATTATAGAAGAGTTTGAAAACAATGTTCAAATGAAAAGATTTTCCTTTGAAACTTTCACATTTTTGTAGTTTAGTGCATTTGCTAAGCGCGATTTTACGTTGCTCATGGAAAAGGTTGATGAGCAATTATTAAAGTCATTTCTGTGCTCGGTAGGGAAAAATAAATGGTAGGGTTTTGGGTAGGTCCGTGCGGTAAAAAAATTGTGAACACCGAGGTCTTGATAGTAGCGTCCTCGCGCTCTCTTGCTGTCTCTCGGAAGTCACTGCATCAATTTACGTTCAGCAGTCTTTTCTGCCTCACTGTTTTCATCATCAGAGACACGATTCCTTCGTCAACGCGCTCTGGTTCAAAGCGATATGGCTCAGTCGGGTTGTTTACTTTATGAACAGTGGTATCAGCTGAGGTCAATGACGCCACGAAAGGGTTGCCAGGCTGCTAAGTATGTATTTTTGGCCACTTAACAAGGTTTTCACAAGGTTAGAAATCTATTTAAAGATTGAAGTTTTGGTAAAAAGCCGTTCTCCTCATGAATTTTCTATTAATCGACGAAAAAAGGATTGACATTTTGGAGTGAACTTCTTCTTTAAGCGTAGTACCACAACTATCCAATACCGAGCACGTGCTCCCTGAACTTACTTCGAAATTTGTCGATACTTCGATTCATCCCTCAGAAAACCAAGTTTATGATCCAATTCATATACTCTTCATCAACAGTCAACCCTTCAGCATCTTCTTCTTCTGCCTCAGAATCAAGAATCTGAGCTAAAGCTTCTTCAAGACTCACCTCGCTCTGAAAGCCATTACCGTTTCGATGAAATTTTCAATTGCTACTTGAAATTGCCATGTGATTGGCTAACGATGATGTTATTTCATAATCTCGAGGCTTTGCACAAGAGATCGAGGCAAAATGTGCCAGCCAGTCCTACATGGCGTCCAAACCCTGAAAAATCGCATGAGATTCACGATCTATATCAAGGGATATCCCGCGGGATTGACACGAGTAGAATGCGTTCTCCTTCGTCTAGCGCAATAGCACTACCTCGTCGCCTACAAACAGTGCCATTCCATACGTTCCACGATACAATTAGGCCAGGCAAATCTCAGGTTACTCAAAAAAAGGGAAGAAAACGGTCGAGGATCAAGAAATCACACAGTGCGTCGATAAGAAATTCTTGTATTGACCCGAACGCCTCGTTTTCGTGCCTCCTGAAACTAACACCGCTAAGACGTAGGCTCAACTGCAACACTTTAATTATTATAGTAGTAGTAGTAGTAGTAGTAGTAGTAGTAGTAGTAGTAGTAGTAGTAGTAGTAGTAGTAGTAGTAGTAGTAGTAGTAGTGGTAGTGGTAGTGGTAGTGGTAGTGGTAGTGGTAGTGGTAGTGGTAGTGGTAGTGGTAGTGGTAGTGGTAGTGGTAGTGGTAGTGGTAGTGGTAGTGGTAGTGGTAGTGGTAGTGGTAGTGGTAGTGGTAGTGGTAGTGGTAGTGGTAGTAGTAAGGCTTTATTTAAACACGGAAAATCATCAGTTTAAGCTCAACAAGTTAAAAACTAAAACTATTTACAACTGCTTTACATGATTGCCGTGTGGGAATCCGATATGCTGGATACCTTCTTCAAGTTTATTGATCAACAGATCCAACATTCTTTAAGCTACTGGGAAAGTTATTCCATAATGTTGCCCCGCTATAGGAGAAGCTTCGCTTTAAATAGTTAGTTCTCGGTTTTGGCAAAGTCAGTTTTCCCTTAGAGATTCTCAGGTTGTAATTATAGTAATAATGAGTGAAAAGACGTTGAAGATAATCTGGGGCATGTCCATTCATTGTCTTTTCCGTTTCTTTCCTCGAATTGATAGCCTCTCCCAGTTAAGGGTGGTTAGGAGGTGGTTCGAGTTCGTATCAAAAGGCAATTTTGTAGTTACTCTAGCTGCCCGATTCTGCAATTTTTGGAGCTTATCACTCAGGTAGCCACTCAAAGAGTCCCAAACCGGGCTGCAATAATCGAAATATGTCAAAATTCCGAGCGTTATAAATTTGAATGGCAGTTTCTTTTGGAATAAAGGGTCGTACACGTTTGAGGTCACCTATAGCTGAGGATACTTTCTTGCATATTTCTTCAACGTCTTTGCACCAAGTAAGTTGAGCATCTATGGTAACACCCAAGGATTTGGTATGTTCAACCTGCTTGATGATTTGATCGTCAATTCTTATTACAACGTCTTCATTTTGGACAGATAATCTCTGCCTTGACCCAATAATCATAAGTTCAGTTTTGGCAACATTTAAACTAAGCTTGTTGGCTTTTCAGCCAGCAGCTCAGTTTACTTAGTTCAGGGATCAAGGCTTGCTTGAGTTCCGTTAACGTTTTAGTCGATAGTGTAATGTTTGTGTCATCAGCAAACATCCTTGGCGCATCGGCCCGCAGGCAGTTGGGGGAGATCATTAATATAAATTAGAAATAGCAAAGGACCCAGTATAATGCCCTGCGGTAAGCCGCACCTGAGATCGCGAGCAGATGATAGCTTGCGTTGACATCACATCTTTGGGTTCGGCCACTTAGGTATGACAGGAACCACCTGATAGCTACCTGTTCAAAACCCAAGAATGACATTTTACGCAAGATGATTGCGTGATCAATGGTGTCGAATGCCTTAGTAAGGTCAATGAAAACGACGCCATTTAATAACCCATCGTCGATGTTAACTGACCAGTCATTTGTCGTCTCAAGCAAAGCAGTAAGAGTACTGTGTAAGGAGCGGAACCCTGATTGGTAACTTAATAGTAATTTGTTCTCATTTAGATAATGATAGAGTTTGTTGTAAACAATTTTTTCAAAAACTTTAGAAACTATCGGAATTACAGAAATTGGCCTATAATTGTTAGGATTCGATTTAATACCCTTTTCAAAAACTGGAGTTACTTTGGCCGTTTTCCATTCGCTTGGGTATATCCCAGTGAGGATGGACTTGGAGAATATGGCGGTAAGCGAACGTGCGATAATACCGGCAGCTGTCTTTAACAGTGTACTCGGACTCTTATCAAGACCAGTGTCTTTTTTATCATCAGTTTTCAGAGAGAACGATTTATCAGTGGTTTCCAGATAAACTCCAGGATTTACATCTACACCAGGAATATGTTCTGCTAGTACTTGCGCAATATTTTTAAAGTGTTCATTAATAGTTTCTGCTATATCAACCGGATTACTAACAATTTTATTGTCAGCTTTGATCTCCAAGATTTTGGACGTCTTGCCGCTGTGACGGGAGTTTAACTCGTTAATTAGGTTCCATGTTTTGCACAAATTACCTTTATTAGTCTCCAGGTTGTCAGAAACATAGAGTTTCTTTGCAAGCTTAACTGCGTTATTTGCCTGGTTTCTAGCACGCTTATATTGATCCCATGCAGCTGAATTATTGGAAGAGATTGCTTTCTTTTTAAGGAAATCTCTTCTTCTGGTTTTACAAATTAGATCACCAGTAATCCATGGGCATTGTTTTATACGGGCTCTTTTCGATTTTAGTGGTGCGTGTTTATCAACGCAGCTGAGAAACATTTCTTTCCATTCACGCCACAGGTCGTTTCGGTCAGAATACGCATCGACATTGGCCCATGGCATTTGGTTGAGATCACTTGTTTCTGTCATGCGAGGACCATTGCGGTCATACTGGGCCTTACGTGTCAAGAAGACAAGAGAATGATCACCAATACCAAGGTGAATGACACCCGATTTTGTAACCTTCTCTGGGGAATTTTTTATGCATAAATCGATTAGGGTCTTAGAAACTGAAGTGACACGTGTTGGTTCCCTGATTAACTGGCTAAGACCATATACATCAAAAATATATGTTAGAACGGAAGAAATGTGAGCATTTTCTTCAAGCAACAAATTGCAGATGACGTCACCAAGTATATATAATTCCTTATTTTCGGCGTCAATTTTGGCAATAATAAATTTCCGAACTCACCAAAAAGATCAGGTGGAAAGCTTGGGGGTCGATACCAATTCCCGACCAGGAATGGTGTACTCCGCGACTTACTGATTTCGACAAATAGACACCCCAACTCATCGTTGTTTAAATCATCACGTATTCGATAGTTAAGATTGGTGCGAAAGTAAATACAAATACCGCCTCACTGTGTAAATAGTTTATCCTGAAGCCAAAATAGAAACGTTTCGTTTCTCAGGAAAAGAAACAAAACTAAGTAGTGTTCCGCTTCCGGACTGAGCAGCTCTAGGGATGATGAGAATTATGCCGCATTCGAGTTTGATCCTTTGACAAGAGCCAGCATTATTCCTAGGAAAATCCAGTTTCGCGCCTTCAATACCACCCAACTCAGTGCCCTCTGTTTTTGTGTGACATGTACCACAGGCAGCCCAGTTTACGCTCACGGAGCATCTAGTTTTCCGCGAAATAAACAACTTGGCTTGCGGACGCCGCGACACCGCGGTTCGTGACAGAAAATTGTTCTTCGATTCATATCGAAGTCTCATAACATCAAGCCCTATTGGTGTCGAACACGTGCAACAAAGACGATCAAATTCGTTAAATTCACCAGGACGAATTGCAATGCCTCATAATTCGTTTCCCGGCTTCGGCATGTAAGACTTTTTCCTTGGAGATGATGAGGC